>CAWUFW010002014.1:1927500-2453458 GCA_963921515.1 Calotriton arnoldi
TTATCATTGTATCACTGATGGTGAGCATTGCAGTCACACTTCACAAATGTATCCTGCCCTAAAACTTTCCTTCTTAGGTCCCTGATTCATTTACCTTCCTTACCTCATTCTTCTTACGATGGACCCCTCTTTGACCCAGGACCTCAATCAGTTTTTCAATTTTTTTAAAAATTCTTGTTTAATTGTATGCCAATGTGTTTTTTTTGTCTCCTGACAGCTATTGAAATACGGCCAAACTAATGAACCTCGTCTGCAACCTCTTGGGTTCTAACAGGGCTCGTCCCTGGAATAGTTAATAATTCAACTAGAAAACGAGAGCTGAAGACCCTAAAATAGAGACAGGAAAGTCAATTCTGGAGGTGGTTCTCTGTTTTGGCTGCTCTGAGGCTCAGTTTCTCTGATGGTTTGGTCAGAGTTTTAGGATTTACATTTAATTGTGGCTCTAATGGGAAATGTTCTGCAATTTAGAAAAGTGCTTTATTTTGGGATGCAGGTTTTCAAGTGGTTCTTTGCTTTATGAAGAGTAATGGGAGTCTGTGTCATTTAAGGTTTGATCAGGATGACAGTCTGTTGACATTTCAGAGGCTACCAGCCTACATTCAATTTAACATGGAATAGAAGCTCATCATCTCCAGAAGCAGAGCAACACCTTTAAAAACTTACTTAGTCACTAGTCAAAGGGATTGAGCTGTTTTGTTATAATACACCATGTTATATTAGATTATGTCATGTTATGCTATGTTAAGTTACATTATGTTCTCCTGTTCTATGTTTGGTGTGTACCCTGAATACTGACCCCAGAATATCGATGGAACACAATACAGAGGCCAAAATATTGAAAAACAAATATTTACAAGCAAGTTTAGATTATCTATGCCTTCACATATGCATATCTATATGGTACATATATATTCAAGGTATGTAGGTGTGGAGTTAGGAATAATAAATCTATACCTTCCGATTTGTACTTACCTTTTGATATTTTATGACTCAATATCATGTCCTCAACATTCTTGAACCACAAGATTCTGGGGCTCAATATTCAGTAGTACAAACATATGTTATAGTCTATTATATTATATTTTGTAGAATTTGTGACTAGGACACCTAGGGTTATCTTCGTTTCATGAGTGTCATGGCTGCATGCAAGTGTTCTCTCTCTGGTCTTGTTTCCCTTTGTCACAGTGGATATGCTCATAATAAACTATCCAAAGGTCTGTGTCCATGTGTACCAGACTCAATGTCTATTTCTCCTTGCACCATCACCACACAACATACTGGGAACTCAAACACTATGCAACAAAACTTACTGTACAATAAGCATGCACACACAATATAAATACACACAGCATGAATCCAAACAGTTATCTGTGTAGAGGGTCAAAAAAAAACTTTTTAGGTACTTCCAAGTCCCCAAGTGGCTAAGTCATTCACACCCTTCCCCCACATCACAATTCTGATGGATACATCTGCCTGTGGATTCCTCACCTTATGATTCCTCACCTTATGAATATCCCCTGCGCCAGCATTCCGCGGAAACTTTTTCCTAGCTCTCCACGTTGACGAGGTCGTCACAATGCCATGGCTCCGCACGCGGCTTCGCATGACGTCACCGGAGCCATAAGAGGACCACGTCGGTGTGATGACGTCAGTTCCCTTTTTTCCGCGCTGTCGACGCTAACGGTTTTTCTGGGACTCTCCATACTTTCTGCTAGATACTTTGTATTCTGGATTATTTCTATCTGTGGTTTTGCCATGTCTGCTCCGAGGAAGTCGGGTTTTAAGCCTATAAAGAGTGCGGGGGTGATATGTCGATCACTGACCCCCATGATGACTGTCTGTGGTGTTTATCATCATATCACGACGTCGAAGGCTGTTCTTCCTGTAGGAAAATGAACCCTAAGGCCTTGAAGGAGCGGGAAGCCAAGCTGTACATGTCTAAGGTGAGAAAAGAAAAAAGGGGTCGAAAACGTTCAAAGTCGAGGTTGTCGACTTCGCGTGACTCGAAGAGGAAGCACAAGAAGAAGAAGAGAGATGGATCCCGGCGCCGTTCTTCGAAGGCTGTGGTTTCGAGGTCGCCTTCTCCGGCGCCTCGGCGTCGTGAAAAGGACTTTGTCTCTCCTTCACCTTCGGTGTCTCCTCAAGCGACTCTGACCCATTCTCCTTCAGTTAAGGGGACTCCGGCACAGTCACCGACGCCGAGATTTTCTCCGACTCCGGAAGATTTGTTGAATCTTGCTGATGCTGAGGATCCTTCGGTTCCAGCGGCTCCGCCTGTGGTTCCAGCGGTTCCGGCTTCGGAGGTGCCTCCAGTGGATCTCGAGCCTGCTCAGTATCCTCAATTTCCGGCACCGGGATCGGATCCCTCGCATTTTTTAAATGCAATGTATGGTGTTTTTGCCAGGGCCTCATACCCTTCTGGTGCACCTTCGGGTCCCATGGGTCCTTTGGCATTTAATTTGTGTGTGCCTCACCAATATCCTCAGGCACCCTTCGTGCCATTCATGCCGACGACGCCGTCCTGGCAATTTCCGGCACTGAGGATGTCGACGCCGTCTGTGCAGTCCTCAGCTCCATCCCTTGATCCTTCTTCTCGGATTCGTCCGATGCCGGTTGCTGCTGTGGATTCTCCTTCGACACCGCTCCCGGATCCATTGACGCCATGTGTGGCGCCACCAACACCGCGGCCGAAGTTGCGCTCGAGGAGAGAAGCGCAGAGGTTGATTGAGTAGGAGCAGTACCAGGCTGAAGAGATGGAGGAAGGTGAAATTTATGATACTGAAGATATGTTTGAGGGTCTGTGTGAGGCAAGTGAACTTGATACCTCCCCGGAGTGGGACTTTGCTTCACAGAAGGCTTCCCCCTCGAAGAAGGTTTCACCTTACCATGTGGTGATAAGGAAGGCTGCAGAGCTCTTGGATCTTCAGCTCCCTGTGGCTGAGTATAAGCCTAACTTGCTTACAGAGGTGCTTCATTCTCCGTCCTCTGTGGTTGAACCACTTTTGCCTTTCAATGATGCCCTGTTGAGCCAATCCTTGATGTGTGGCGCCATCCTCTTACTGCTCCTGCAGTTTCAAGGTCGGTGTCCAGAAGGTACAGGCCTGCTCCAGGGGATCCTGTGTTCCTTTCGTCGCATCCTTCGCCTGAGAGTTTGGTGGTGCAGGCGTCTTGTTCGAAGCAGTCCTCGGGCGCCTTTCCGCAGGCTCCTGCTGATAGGGATTCCAAGAAGTTGGAACAATCTGCAAAAAAGGTCTTCTCTTCGGCGAGTATGGCTTTGAAGTCCACAAATGCTACCTGTTTGTTGGGCAGATACATTCATGCCCTTATGGACTCTGCCAAACAGCTTCTTCCAAAATTGTCTGAAGAAGATCGAGGAAATCTCAGTGAGGTGTTGGCAGACTCACAGGCTGCGGCTCGCCAGGTCATCCAGTCTGGCTTGGATACAGCGGATTCCATTGCTAGGGTGATGGGCTCATCCATTGCCACGAGAAGACATGCGTGGCTAAGGTCTTCTGGGTTTTCACCTGACGTACAGGCTGCCCTACTTGATCTTCCTTTTGATGGGACTAACCTTTTTGGTGAAAAAGCTGATTCTGCCCTGCAACGGTTCAAGGACAGTAAGGCTACAGCGAAATCCTTGGGTCTGCAGACTCAGGCAAGGGGTTACGGCTGCAGAAAATACGGTGGCTTCGGGAAGTCTTCCTTTCATGGTTTCCGACAGCCACAGCAGCAGCAACAGCAGCAAAACCCCTTGTACAAGTCCTACAGGGGTAAAGGCAGAGGTTGTCTTCGTGGAACGGGTCGTCAGCCCTCTTCCTCCTCCTCCTCTACCTCCCCAACCCCTGCTGGTAACGCAGGAAAGCATCCCTAGATCCGCCATCCTGGATCATGCAGGTCCTGTGGGAGGCCGGCTTACTCATTTTCTACAGGATTGGAAATCGGTCACTTCAGACCTTTGGGTTTTAGATCTGGTAGAAAATGGGTACGCCCTTCCCTTCAGGGAATTTCCCCCCCCTTACCCTCCTTGCCAAGGGTTTTGCACGGGGGATCATTTGCTTCTTCTTCAGAAGGAGGTTCTTGTCCTGTTACAAAAAGTTGCGATAGAGGTGGTTCCGGAGCAGGAAAGGGGTCAGGGGTGCTACTCCCGGTATTTCCTGATTCCCAAGAAGGATGGCAGGTTACGACCCATCCTGGATCTCAGGATCTTGAATCTGTTCCTCAAGCAGGAGAGATTCAAGATGCTCACCCTAGCGCAGGTTCTTCAGGCGCTGCAACAAGAAGACTGGATGGTGTCCATCGACTTGCAGGATGCGTATTTTCACATCCCAATCCTGAAGTCGCACAGGAAGTATCTCCGATTTACGGTTGGTTCGCAACATTACCAATTTGCGGTCCTTCCGTTTGGTCTTACTACTGCACCTCGAGTCTTCACCAAGGTGTTGGCGGTGGTGGCTGCCCATCTCAGGAGGTCGGGGATCCCGGTTTTCCCCTACCTGGACGACTGGCTTCTGAAAGCAGAGTCGCCAGAGATGGTGCGTCGTCATCTGCAGGTAACAACCCAGCTGTTGTTCAGATTGGGTTTTTCGATAAATGTGCCCAAATCTCACCTGGTGCCCTCTCAGCGCAACCTGTTCATAGGGGCGGTACTGGATACCACTGTGTGTCGAGCTTTTCCTCCTCCGCAGAGGATTCTCGACATTCAGGAAATGGTCCCTTTGTTTCACAATGGAGCGGTTGTTCCAGTTCTGAAGGTCCTTCGCCTGCTCGGTCTGTTCGCTTCCTGCATTCTGTTGGTCAATCATGCACACTGGCACATGAGGGCGCTCCAGTGGTGTCTCCGCAGGCAGTGGTATCAGCACAACGGAGAACTCAGGGAGTCAGTCAGGATCTCCAGAGAAGCTGCAGCAGATCTGTCTTGGTGGAGTGTGGCGGGCAATCTGTCTCAAGGAAAGCCCTTTCATCTTCCTCCATCGGTGGCCACAGTGATAACGGATGCCTCTACCCTAGGGTGGGGTGCTCATCTGGGGGATCTGGAGATCAAGGGTCTTTGGTCTCCAGAGGAAAGATTGCTTCATATCAATCTTCTGGAATTGCGGGCAATACGTTTGGCGCTCAAGGCCTTTCTCCCTTCCCTTCGCGGTCAGTCGGTTCAAGTCCTAACGGACAACACTGCCGCGATGTGGTATGTCAACAAGCAGGGAGGAGTAGGGTCGTACCGTCTCTGCAGGGAGGCGTTGCGGCTTTGGTCCTGGGCTCAGGACCATCGTATTTGCTTGATGGCAAATCATCTGGCCGGGGTGCTGAATGTACGTGCGGACAGCCTCAGTCGGCAGTTCTCCGCCGACCACGAGTGGAGGCTTCATCCAGAGGTAGTTCGGCACATCTTCCGGACGTGGGGAACTCCTCGGGTGGACCTGTTTGCCACTCTTGAGAACGCGCACTGCCCGTCATTCTGCAGTCTCCAGTTTCCGAGGCAGGGAGCGTTGGGGGATGCGTTTCAGTTGAGTTGGAGCTCTCAACTCCTTTACGCGTTTCCTCCCATACCCTTGATTCCTCTGGTTCTGAGGAAGATTCGCCAAGACCGGGCACAAGTCATATTGATCGCCCCGGATTGGCAAAGAAGGGTGTGGTACACAGATCTTCTTCACCTCTCATCGCACCCTCCGCTCCGTCTCCCTTTCAGGGTAGACCTCCTCTCGCAGTCGGAGGGGCAGGTTCTGCACCCCCACCTCCAGAGCCTGCACCTTCATGCCTGGAGATTGAACGGGGCAACCTCAATTCTTTCTCTCTCTCGCCTGACGTGGTGGATGTTATCTTATCGGCCAGGCGACACTCCACCAAGTCTATTTATTCATACAGGTGGTCAAGATTTGTTAAATGGTGTGGAGAGAGATCAATTGATCCCTTAAAAGCTCATCTTTCTGATGTCCTTTGTTTTTCGTTGCATTTGTCCCAGCAGGGTTGTGCTGTGGCTACTGTTAAAGGTTATTTGTCGGCTTTATCGGCATTTCTTTGTTTGCCTGATCAGCCGTCTTTTTCCTTTTTTCCTTCCTTTCTTTTCCTACGATTAGTGAAGGATCAAAGAGAACAATGTCATTATTTATTTTTTAGCCAAATATGAAGAAAGGTTGTTTAAGATATGAAAAATATTCACGTATGATGTCCTCTGCTTAAGCTCCATTTTTAGAGTGTTTTTTAATCATGGGGTTTCTTTATAAATAAGTTTTTAACACTTTGGCACTTTTTGCACCGTTTTGCACATGTTGTGAAGAAATATTGATAATATGTGTATAAGACCTTGTTAACAGCATATTGCACAATTATTGATGATTATTATCAAAAAAAAATTTTTTAGCATGGTTTTAGACATTTATCGCGATCATGAGTTAGCAGGTTGAATGTATCAACTAAGATTAGAACATGGTTGGAATATGCCTTATATATAATGATAAACGTGGGACATGAGCCAACGGGCATTAGCCCTCAATTTGTCGTTGTTGGTAATCAAGGTACTTTTTTGTGTTCAGTAAAGGGGCTTTTTGCCCATTACATATA
Source organism: Calotriton arnoldi (assembly GCA_963921515.1). Taxonomy (NCBI): domain Eukaryota; kingdom Metazoa; phylum Chordata; class Amphibia; order Caudata; family Salamandridae; genus Calotriton; species Calotriton arnoldi. The sequence continues at coordinate 1,934,056 of CAWUFW010002014.1, forward strand.
TATGAACACGATTGCAAATTTGTACATTATGATAAGAGGTGTGATATGAACCAACGGGCACTGGCCCTTGATTTTTAACTTTTTAGTGTTGGCATACCATGAATTAATTCGTCCATTTTAACAACTAAGATTTTTTATTTCGTGATCTTAAAACATGCTATTTATTATTATTTATCAATTTTTAGCCACAATAAATTTAGAGCCATCAGGATAGGCTACACATTATTATATTTTATTGCAAATGAAGAGATATTTCGAATGTGCTGGTTTTAATTACGTGCACTTGTTTCTTTAAATATATGTTGTCAGTGTTTTTTTTTTAATTGTTCTTAACACGATTGGTTGCACTTTATTTAAAAATGGAGACCCGTCACCGGCGCGTCAGGTGATCAAGATCGCTTATGCGATCGAAACGCATCCGGGGCGGACACTTGTCTGCACTAACTTTGGTGATGCTAAATAAAAACATGAAGCAGTAACTTTTCGTCCTTGGATTTCATTGCGAACCAAGAAACTGGTGGTCCGTACCTGCTCTTCTCTGGAACGATATCCAGAAATACAGGCAATACGTTTATATATATATATATATTCACTGAAAAAACCATAGGTTTCAGGGACGTTATAGTTACAAATTAGCATTTAAAAAACCTTTGAAATTCACTGAAAAAACCATAGGTTTTAGGGACAGTTATAGTTAGTTGGACATTGCACTCGTACAAAACCCGTGAAATTCCCCGTTATAGTTAGTCCAGCTAACTATAACTCGTGCCCCGCAATGCACTGCTGATGACGTCACATATTACATCACTCATGACATGGTCAGTGACATCATTGATGGCATCACTGATGACATCTCAAATGACATCACTGATGACATCATCCAGTGACTGTGTGTTTCTGTAAAGTTTAAATATTTTTAATATATATAGGAAAAGACGTATTGAAGAATGAGTGGGTGTGTAAGTGTCTGTATGGATGATTTAGTAGGTGCGTGACTGACTCTATAAGTGAGTGATTTAACGTATCTTACTGAATGCATGGGTTAGTGACTAAACTGGGTGAATGTCTGTATCCGTCTGTCTGTTGCTGTGTAAGTGGCTGCATGTGTTTGTGAATAGCTACATGAGTGTCTATATGAGTTATTGAATGCTTGTCTGAGTATCTGTATGGGTGCCTGAGTGTTTGTGTGGGAGGGGTGTGTGCAACTCTGTGCATAGATGTGTGAGTGGGTGATTCACTGGGTGGATGGTTTCAAGAGTGCATCTGTGATAGACTGTATGGGTGGGTAAGTGTGTGTAAGAGTGTGTTAGTGAGTGAATGTATGTCCCAGTGGTACATGTGTGAGTAACTACATATGTGAAAGGCAGTATATATGTGTGTTGGAGTATATAAATAGCTATAAGCGAGAGTGAGTGATTGTGATAGTGGCTGTATGGATGAGTGTGTGCTTGTATCAGTGATTGTATAAGAGCGTAAGAATGTGCTACTATTTGTATGAGTAAGTGAGCTGGTGTGTGTATAACTGTATAGGTGAGTAAATGGTAGTGTGTTTAATTATTTGCATGACTGACTAGGTGTGTGAGTACCTCTATGGATGAGTGGCGGTGTTTGAGTGTCTATATAGGAGTATGAGTGCATATGATAGTCCTGTACTGAGTGACCGTAAGTATGAGTGACTGTACGGGTGAGTGAGTGGATGTGTGCGTAGACCTAAGAATCAGTGAGTGGGTATGTAGTTATTGGTGTTGGAGTGTCTATGGTTTTGCGAATGGCAGTCTGTAATTTAGAGTGGGTGTATCAAAGGTTATATTGGGGTGTGAGGAGGTGCATCAGATTATCACGTGGATGATGTCATCAGTGATGTCATTTGAGATGTCATCAGTGATGTCATCAGTGATGTCACTGACCATGTCATGAGTGATGTAATATGTGACGTCATCAGCAGTGCATTGCGGGGCGCGAGTTATAGTTAGCTGGACTAACTATAACGGGGGAATTTCACGGGTTTTGTACGAGTGCAATGTCCAACTAACTATAACTGTCCCTAAAACCTATGGTTTTTTCAGTGAATTTCAAAGGTTTTTAAATGCTAATTTGTAACTATAACGTCCCTGAAACCTATGGTTTTTTCAGTGAATTTCAAAGGTTTTTTAAATGCTAATTTGTAACTATAACATGTCTGAAACCTACGGTTTTTTCAGTGAATTTCAAAGGTTTTGTAAATGACAATTTTTAAATGTATTAATTGTTATATAAATTTTTTCATACTGATTTCCAAATTTTTTAGAAACAATTTTTTTTAACATATTTTATTTTTTAAATTACATTGTAATTACATTATACATTACATTACAAAAAATACTTTCTCAGAATGAATTACTTTAGTTTAAATACTTTGCACATAGGCAATAGACTTTTAAGTACAGTAGTTACAGTTGTTGCAATGGGCAACACATTTTCAAACACAATGCAACATTCAGCTCAATGTGAATTTCTAGTTAAATGCAATTAGTTACTTTATGGATTACTTTTCTAACCACAGGACTGGATCCTAGATTCAGTCCTGGGACATCTCCTGTAAACAGTTGAGTAAAAGCGTTTTGGTTACAGTCGTGATTTTTAAGGAATATTATTGTACTTTAAAAGTTCACACTTAGAAACTTTTTCTCATAGAATCACCAATGTTATCCTATGGAAGGAAATTCACTTAGAAGTTAAAAACTGTTATCGTTACTTTTTCTTACTCAGTTTTGGATCCTGGATCCAGCACTGGTGCATCTCCTGTAAACAGTTGAAAGAATGCGTTTAAGTCATACAGGCGATTTTTAGGAATATTTGTAGTTTGTGAAAATCGACACTTTGAAACTTTTCTGCTGAAAACCAGACAATGGATTCCTATGGAAGAAAATATAAGTTACTGGTAAGTACGGTTAAAATTACTTTTCAGGGTCAGTGCTGGGCTAAAAGATGCAGCACTGGGTTCTCTCCTGATAACAGGTGAGTAAATTGGAATTCGTACTTTGGTTGATTTTAGAGGAATATTATAAAGTTCCAAAACTCCACACTTAGAAGAATTTCCAAGTGAAACCAGTCAATGTTAGCCTATGAAGGAAATTCAAGTTACTGGTAAGTACGGTTAAAATTACTTTTCAGGGTCAGTGCTGGGCTAAAAGATGCAGCACTGGGTTCTCTCCTGATAACAGGTGAGTAAATTGGAATTCGTACTTTGGTTGATTTTAGAGGAATATTATAAAGTTCCAAAACTCCACACTTAGAAGAATTTCCAAGTGAAACCAGTCAATGTTAGCCTATGGAAGGAAATTCAAGTTACTGGTAAGTACGGTTAAAATTACTTTTCAGGATTAGTACTGGGCTGAAAGATACAGCACTGAGGTCTCTCCTGATAACAGGTGAGTAAATCGGAATTCGTATTTCGGCTGATTTTAGAGGAATATTTTAAAGTTCCAAAACTCCACACTTAGAAGAATTTCCAAGTGAAAACAGTCAATGTTAGCCTATAGAAGGAAATTCAAGTTACTGGTAAGTACGGTTAAAATTACTTTTCAGGACCAGTACTGGGCTGAAAGATACAGCACTGAGGTCTCTCCTTATAACAGGTGAGTAAATCGGAATTCGTATTTCGGCAGATTTTAGAAGAATATTTGTATGTTTCAAAAATCAACACTTAGAAACTTTTTCAACAAAAAGCTGGCAATGAGATCCTATGGAAGGAAATTCAAGTTACTGGTAAGTACGGTTAAAATTACTTTTCAGGACCAGTACTGGGCTGAAAGATGCAGCACTGAGGTCTCTCCTTATAACAGGTGAGTAAATAGGAATTCGTATTTCGGATGATTTTAGAAGAATATTTGCACAATGGTGAAGGGAGGGGCGGGGCCTGAGGTGACATCTGTGCAAACGCGCCCCGTGGCGCGTTTTAAGTTGGGGATTAAGTCCCCTTGAATCCTGAGGGTCCCTAGGGGCCAACTAGCCCACCAGGAACCTCCAATATGCGCCAGGGGCTGCGTTGCAGAGACGTGTAGAGAGGCCACACCCGTTTTTACACCTCTCTGCAACGCAGCTCTGTGGCGCTTTCTGGATGTACCTGTTGGGCTAGTTGGCCCCCAGGACCCTCAGGATTGAAGGGATTTAATTCCCCATCTTAAAACGCGCCACGGGCCTGTTTGCACACATGTCACCTGAAGCCCCGCCCCTCCCTTCACCACTGTGCAAACGCGCCCGTGGCGCGTTTTAAGTTGGGGAATTAAGTCCCCTTGAATCCTGAGGGTCCCCGGAGTCCAACTAGCCCACCATATACCTCCAAAAGCGCCACAGAGCTGCGTTGCAGAGAGGTGTAAAAGGGCGTGGCCTCTGTACACCTCTCTGCAAGGCAGCCCCTGGCGCATACTGGAGGTTCCTGGTGGGCTAGTTGGCCCCAGGGACCCCCAGTATTCAAGGGGAATTCGTCCCTCTGCAAACGCGCCAGGGGCGCGTTTGCAGAGTGGTGAAGGAAGGGGCGGGGCCTGCGGGCCCGATCGTTTTTTTAAATATTTTTTTGTCCCTGAAGGGGGGCTCTGTGGCCCCCTTCCTTTTTCCAGTTTTTATGCCCTGGGGACCCGATCCCCAGGGCCTTACCCCTTTTTTTAATTACAAATTTAAAAAAACGGGGAAGGGGCCGCGTGGCCCCCTTCCCTGGGCCTGTATTGGCCCCGTGGACCCCATCCCCCGGGGCATGGCCTCGATTTTTTTTTTTCGTAGGGAGGGGGACTGCGTGGCCCCCCTCCTCAGGCCATTTAAGGCCCCGGGGACCCCATCCCCCGGGGCCGGCCTTTCCGTTTTTTTTTTTTTTTTTTGGGGAGGGGGGCCGCGTGGCCCCTCTCCCGGGCCACTACTTGCCCCGGGGACCCCATCCCCGGGGCTGGCCCTCTCGTTGGGGACTGTGGGGGTCCCCAATCCCCCCACAGTCCCGCCGGCTCCCCGTGTCCTACGGGAGCCGGCATTGCTTTTACACATGGGGAGCAGCTAACATGCTGCTCCCCATGTGGAAAAGCAATGTGCTTTGGATATTGGAAGAGAGAGCAGGTTTCCCTGCTCTCTCTTCCAATATCCAAAGCAGTTTGCTATGGCAGGACGGGAGCCGCGAGGCTCCCGTCCTGTCATTGCAAACAGCAGTGTCCCGGGGGTAGGCACCCCGGGACACTGCAGGAGCCGGCCCTGGGGGTGGTGGTCCCCAGGGCCATCAAGGGCTCCAGGAGGGGCCGCGGGGCCCCCTCCCATTCAGTTCACAGCCCCGGGAGGTGGTGGTCCCCGGGGCTCTGGAGTCCGTAACGGACCCCCATATTTAAATGTTTAGTGCCCCGGGGAGGTGGCGGTCCCGGGCGTGTGGGGGCTGGAGCCCCCACACAGGTTTTTAATTAATAAAAAAAAGCCCCGGGAGGTGGTGGTCCCGGGGCTGCGGGAGGGCTCAGAGCCCTCCCGCACCATTTTTATAAAAAGCCCCGGGGGTGGCGGTCCCCGGGGCTTGGGGGCCCTTGAGGCCCCCACACATTAAATTATCCCCCCACCATGCCCCCGGGACTTGGGCCACCCGGGGCAAAATACAATCAAGCGCGGAGACCGCGCTTCGATTTTTTTTTCGGCAGGATTCGCGCACCCTGAGCGCATCCTGCCGATTTTTAAATTTTTTTTTTGCCCAGGGGTCCTTGTGGGACCCCTGAGCAAACCTAGGGGGTCAGGGTGTTTCTACCCTGCTCCCTTTGTGCGCTTTGCGCACTTGTTTCTGTCCCTCGGTTCTACCGAGGGACAAAATGGCTGCCAACATTTCCTGAATCGGAATGTTGACAGCCAGCTGACAGCCAATTAACATGCAGCTCGTGATCGGGAGGGTACGCGGACCCTACTCGGCCATAGATATCACTATCTTTTTACTTTTGATTTTCTCAGCAACTACTGAACGGATTTACACCATTTAACAAAAAGGGTTCTTTCTGAACCAAGAACTACCTCTTTGCCAAATTTGGTGTAATTCCGTTCAGCAGTTCGGGCTGTAGCCGTGTCTAAAGTTTCCTATGGAAAATTGCATGGGGAAAACGCGTTTTGGGACCCCCTTTTTCTCGGCCCCCGCTTGACGAATCCCCCGAGACGTTCAGGGTAGGAGCGGACCGGAGCGGGCCACAAAGTTTGAAAATTTTGCGAAGATACGTCAACCGGCAAGAGAGTTATTTCAAATAGAATGTCGCGGATTTCCTATGGATAATAGGTTGTAACTATAACTATCTACTGGCGACCGCTAGTAGATAATATATATATATATATATATATATATATATATATATATATATATATATATATATATATACATATATATATATATATATGTATATATATATACACAAACAAGGTTGCCCTCAATGAAGACGCCACTCACAGGGGGTTGATTCCATTCTTTATTGAAGACTGCAGGGTGTCAGTCTCCATCTACGCATCATAATGTCCACAGCCTGACGTGTTTCGGACGCCTCTCGTCCTTGTTCACAGGCTCACAGATAAGAGAACAGCAACAGCAATATGAGACTCGTGTCTCCATCTTTTAAAGTCCCGCCCAGATGGGCGTGGGCTCAGCACAGAAGCGCATTGCCCCTTGGTCTTTGTAGTTAAAGTTTTTCCCAAGTGGGTGCCGCCGGTCCTCATAGTAAATAAAAATACAAATCCCCAGTGGGTTGATGCGTGATAGGAGCCGCTGCACACTGTCAATATGATGTCATCAAAAAGCGGGCTCCCTGTTCCAAAAGCGTGACCTGGTTAGGTCCGCCGGATCCGCTTGACTCGCAGCGGGGCGTCTTCGCGGCTGGGTGGCCGCTAAAAAATCCACAAACAAGGTTGCCCTCAATGAAGACGCCACTCACAGGGGGTTGATTCCATTCTTTATTGAAGACTGCAGGGTGTCAGTCTCCATCTACGCATCATAATGTCCACAGCCTGACGCATTTCGGACGCCTCTGGTCCTTGTTCACAGGCTCACAGATAAGAGAACAGCAACAGCAATATGAGACTCGTGTCTCCATGTTTTAAAGTCCAGCCCAGATGGGCGTGGGCTCAGCACAGAAGCGCATTGCCCCTTGGTCATTGTAGTTAAAGTTTTTCCCAAGTGGGTGCCGCCGGTCCTCATAGTAAATAAAAATACAAATCCCCAGTGGGTTGATGCGTGATAGGAGCCGCTGCACACTGTCAATATGATGTCATCAAAAAGCGGGCCCCCTGTTCCAAAAGCGTGACCTGGTTAGGTCCGCCGGATCCGCTTGACTCGCAGCGGGTCGTCTTCGCGGCTGACATGACCAGGTGGATTTTAAATGAGAATACTTATTTTTTAAATAGTGAATCATACCACACTTGTGTTGTTTCTACACATTGTAAATCACAGTTTTCACTATAACCCAATATATATATATATATATATATATATATATATATATATATATATATAAAAACACACAGTTGCTCTTTCTGGAGCGCAAGGGACCCGTGAATATTGGCGTACACGCCGGCAGAGCGTACCGGCAAATAATGTTCCAACCGTTTCCAATAACGTACGCTCTCAGGACAGAAAAGCAGATCACCAATGTATAATCCAAGAGTTTATTACACAACGCGTTTCGACTGTAAACACAGCCTTGCTCACGTGTAATGTGCACAGCGAACACGGGTAACTGATAAAGTTTTCAAAGAGTTAACAACATAAACAAGGGACTAACTGAATTATTAGAAAGAAAAATTAACAAAATAAACAAAGGACTGCGCCAAATGGCACAACCTTGGCAGCCATGATGTACTGGTAAATACATAACTCATTGCTTTGCAGTACAGTTGTCCAGTGTCAGTCTAAAGCTGGAAATGCAAACATGTAAGGTGCATACATGTAAACTACATGGTCTCACTGTTAACCTTGTTTATGTTGTTAACTCTTTGAAAACTTTATCAGTTACCCGTGTTCGCTGTGCACATTACACGTGAGCAAGGCTGTGTTTACAGTCGAAACGCGTTGTGTAATAAACTCTTGGATTATACATTGGTGATCTGCTTTTCTGTCCTGAGAGCGTACGTTATTGGAAACGGTTGGAATATATATATATATATATATATATATATATATATAGATTGCTAATATATTGGGTTATATATATATATATAATAATATATATATATATATATATATATCCAAAACCCTCGTCGGTTGCTCCATTCCAAGAAAAATGAGCGTGGACCCAGCGTATGTGCGGATAAGTTTTATTGCCACCAATTCAGTCCGCCATGACGCGTTTCAGGCCGATTCACGGCCTTGATCACATATATATATATATTGACCTTGAAAGCATGGACTAAATATCCCATGGAAGAATTCATGGATGTGAATTCACCAAAATGCTAGGGGTAGCGGAAGCAACATCACACACCATTTGACCTTTACTTTCACACACAAATTCACACATACACACACATTCACATTACACACACTGTCTCTCATGTAAGCACACTCTCACTTGCAAGCACATACACACCTTGCATTTGAAAACATTTTTTATTTATATCAGATGCCAACAAGGGTCATATCCCATCTAATTGTACTCCATTTTTTATTACACTAATAGTGAATAATATAACATTATTCACTATTAGTGTAATAAAAGTCAACAGGAAACAACAAAAGTGGTGCCCCAACCAATGGCCGTAGGGATGAGCTGCCCCAGTGTTTCTTGTACTGATTTTGCGACCTCTGAGGTCAGGGGTCACAAAGGTAGAGCCAGGGGACACAAAGGGCAAGCCAGGGTCGCAGCTCTGACTCCTGGGGAACCCCTAAATGACTTCCATGCAAGAATTCAAAATTATAACCAAAAGATCGCAGCAGATAAGGACATATCAGCTGTAGGTATTCAAATTACTGATCTATTTTCTGAGTAAAGTTTCTCACTGTAGCATTTCCCATATTCTAAAAACATTCTAAATGATATTAGAACATTGGAATGTGGAGCACTACATTGAAGACAATGGAGTGCTCCAAGCTTCTACAGGCCGGTAAAGGCCCGCAAAGCAACATTCCAATGTTATTTTCACATAGGCCTCTCGGAGCCCGAGGGGATTTAAACCCCCTCGAACTCCGAGAGGCCTTTGTTTTATTTGTTAGAACATTCTGCCCTCTAGTGGCAGAATGTTCTAATAATAACAACAGAAAAAGGGTGGAAGAGGAACCTGGGGAGACAGTTTTTAAAGACCAGCAAGGAGAGAAAGTCCCCTATTCATAAATTCATATCACAAAAACAGTCCTCGGGTCTATAAAATGAAGTATGAATAGTTACCACTGTGTAGACTCCGACACCTGTATTATAAAGGAAGATGGGGGAAAGATCCCTTTTAGGATGAAAACCCTCACTCACCTCACGGTGACATGCTTCATCATTTGGGTTTCTCCTCCTGGTGGAAAAACATAGTTCCACCAGGGGCTACAACTCCCTCACTATGAGGAAGGAGCTCAGGGATGTTTTAGTATGTTGAAGGCTCTATATTCGCAAGGATGCTAAAATCCCGTGATAAATCAGGTAAGCAAGGAAGTGCAGCGCAATTGCAAAAAATGTGGATTAAAACTACCTAGTGGCAACAAAATAGATAGTCTTTATTCACTTGCTGACACTGGCAGAGTTAAAAAGCAGTGCAAACAGCAGTGTGAAAATTATACTGCTGAGTTATGTACACACGGTCAACATGTTTCAGCCTGAATGACCTATCTCAGTGTCTAGGCTTTCGTCAGGACCAAGAATAGAAAAACAAAGCTGCTGCTGGATATGAAAAAGTGTAGAGAAATAAATAGGAAAATACTAGACCAGTAATCTCATGTTTCTTGTAGTATTACTGGAGAAATCCAAATTTTTGGAAAACAACCCTCACCTCTACCTGGTAACAACTCAGGGAAGGGGGGGGCCCCGCTCTATCCGTCGGTACCCCGTCGTGGTACTCGAGTCGTAACCGGATGCCAACAAGGGTCATATCCCATCTAATTGTACTCCATTTTTTATTACACTAATAGTGAATAATATAACATTATTCACTATTAGTGTAATAAAAGTCAACAGGAAACAACAAAAGTGGTGCCCCAACCAATGGCCGTAAGGATGAGCTGCCCCAGTGTTTCTTGTACTGATTTTGCGACCTCTGAGGTCAGGGGTCACAAAGGTAGAGCCAGGGGACACAAAGGGCAAGCCAGGGTCGCAGCTCTGACTCCTGGGGAACCCCTAAATGACTTCCATGCAAGAATTCAAAATTATAACCAAAAGATCGCAGCAGATAAGGACATATCAGCTGTAGGTATTCAAATTACTGATCTATTTTCTGAGTAAAGTTTCTCACTGTAGCATTTCCCATATTCTAAAAACATTCTAAATGATATTAGAACATTGGAATGTGGAGCACTACATTGAAGACAATGGAGTGCTCCAAGCTTCTACAGGCCGGTAAAGGCCCGCAAAGCAACATTCCAATGTTATTTTCACATAGGCCTCTCGGAGCCCGAGGGGATTTAAACCCCCTCGAACTCCGAGAGGCCTTTGTTTTATTTGTTAGAACATTCTGCCCTCTAGTGGCAGAATGTTCTAATAGCCTTATAGCCCTTCGTAGCTGGGCTATACCTCCTATTAAAGTCCCGCTCCCTTGTTAAAGTCCCTCGCCTTCGGCTCGGGCCTTTAACGCTGGATCGGGCCTTTAATAGCCGGTATAGCCCGCTACGGCGGGCTATAAGGCTATATTAAAACTCCAATACAATTGTATGGGTGCAACAGATATACTTCTAATGCTCCTTGCCTGCTCTTCAGTATCACATAGAATTGCAAACCTAAATTTGGACAGTAATTAATGCAAGGAAATGGCATCATTTGCCCCCATGCTGAGCAGCTAAAAGATAATAAATAAAGAGTTTCAGTTGGTTGGCTCACCTGGAGCCCGGATGCCACTGAACCTGCTGTACAAAGGGTTGCTATGCTCCTTTTCATAAATCAGAATGTGCATTTCCTGAGCCACCTTTGTGGCGACCTCCCAATTCTATTTAAACACACACACACCCCTAGTTGGATTGGGACAGTAGCCTAGATAAAGCAAGTGTAATAAAGGAATTGTGGAAAGAGTAGAGTCAGTTTGTCACCTCAGTGTTTTGTCTCTGCCTTAATTGCCTCGCTGAATCCTAATGTTTCTGCTAATGAAGCAGAACGTCTTGATAAAGTAAGGCACTCAAGCACCACCTGGCTCCCCTTCTACCTCACCTGCTGCTTCCCCTCAATTAGTTCTGTCGTAGATAGATTGATGGTCTGGATTTCTATGGTTGGAGCCTCTGAAAAGAAAAGGTTCGACTGCAATACTAAAGAAGTTCACTGCCTTTCTTTTGTCAAGTTATGACTGAACTGCAGGGTGGTCCTCATTTTGGGAGGTTATTAGTACACACTGTGACATACCACAGCCCACAGCTTCACACAGCTGAATATTAATGGTCTGGAGCAGACACCCTAGAGCTGTACTATTGAAAGTGACCCGGGGAACAAGGGGTGCTTGCGCCCAGTTCTTGTGGCCCACGGTACTTTGGTATTATAGAAGGGTCTACAGATGCTTGTGTGCCCCTTTTTATTGTACTAATTGTGCCGGCTCACATTTTGCGACAAGGCAATAACAATGGGCATTTCTCTCATTGGCAACAGGCTACCCCCTCGTGCAAATAAAGATACACTTTGCCTTTAAGCCCCTATCATATTTCAGATGCAGAGGCAACGGCAAAGAAGCTGTTGGAAGTTGCACATATTTTGGACCACATAGAGGCGATGTGCAGTCAGTGCACACCCCCAAGGGAATGACTAGGGAAGAGTTAGCACAAGGTGCAGGGGGAACCCACAGGCATCCCCATACAGACAGGTAGAAATATTACAATGCACGCATCCTCAGAGAACGTATTTCCTCCTCTTCAAAAAGAAGCTGGGCCGCCTCTAGCGAAAGACATAACCACGGCTTCAAAACGTGGCCCTGCCTTTCTGGAAATACCCTCTCTTCAGTGCAGGTGCAAACTTTCAGATTTGTCTGTAATGAGAAAAGCACACTTTTATATGCCATCAAGCAGTCAAGTCAGCACCAGTTTGCACTGGGTGTGCAACAGCACAAACAGGGGACAGTGTACCCAGTGTGCTAGTCTGGGCCCCTGTATTTCTTCAGCTGTAACCCTGCATATTGTTACAGACATACTCACTTCTATTTGTATTTGGTGATATATTCGTTTTGCCATCATGCATTTTCAATAAGCGAGAAACATTCACCTGGGAATTTGCACAGGATTTTTTTTTTTTTTAAACAAAAGAATTTGTATACAAGGACGATGTGCACGTTATTCATCTTTCAATTTATTGCGATTTCACTAAAGTGGAGAACGTACAGTCATAAAAATAAATATGCGAAATTATTTTCTAGGTGTCAGCGTTTTCTACATGGGAGAAAGAATTACATAAGATTGTATTTGACCCTCGTTATCTGTTACTGAACTTTGAGGAGAGGAAACAGGTACGTTTTCTAAGATTACTGGCTACTCTGGTGCTTGCTTCTCTTCCATTTGCATTTACTTGCTTTCTTGAGTGTAAATACTTAATGTACATTTCACAGGGGAGAACAAGACAAGTACATCGATAGGAAAATATATTGTATGCATCCCAATTGAGAATACCAATCAGGGTTTCCTACAGTGAACTGGAAACTATGCCAAGTATTCTGTTCGAGGAGTTTGTCTCGTGCAGGTAGAATTATATAGCACAGAAAACTTCCTTTCTAGTAACTTTACTGCGGGGCAGACGCCGGATAGAAATATGAGCAAACGTTTCAGGTATGGTGCTCATTGAGATGTCCTTTCTGACATGCTATTTAACTATGAGTCTATGCAACCGACACCCTGTTTTAGAAAGTCTTTATGCCTTACCTACATCTGTGCATAGCAAAGTCGTGCATACGATTCTCATTACAGAATTTCCATTTAAGAAGCTTAAGGATACATTTTTATACGTTTGAGAACATTATGTTATTTTAATGTAGAAATCTGAATAAAATATTTATAAAATGGGTTGCATATGTTAACTCGAATTTGAGACCTTGGAAGAGGCCGGGACTTCATGTACATTCTACAGTCATTTAAATCTGTAAAAACGTCTAGTTTTCATAAAAGGAATATCTTTCATTCAGATTCAATTCCAATAAATTTGCAGCAAGATGTTGTTTCTGTTTTGTTTTGTTTATTTCCCACCAATGAATTATATTTTGCCTTTATAAAAAAAAAAAAAGCAGCCTAAGACAGTCTACCTAATGTCTTTCCCAAAGGTTTTTGAACAGTTTGTAAAGACAAGAATCAAAGAAGAATATAAGGAAAAGAAGAGTAAATTATTACTGGCCAAAGAAGGATTCAAGAAGCTTCTGGAGGAATCTAAGGTCTCTCATAGGTGGGTATACCATGCAGAGCTTGGTGCTCTGTGTGCAGAACATTTTAATGAGTTATGCTTTCAGACATTCTTGGGTCAATAGTCTTAAGATACAGCAACAATGAATAGAAAGTGCAACATATTGGTACATTGTTTAGACCACCATGGTACCGATTCATAAATTCGCTGAATAGTGCGACAGGAGAATGTTGGCATAAATTAAAGTATGTTTTGGGTAATCCAAGCAAAGATGTCAGAGGTAAGTATGCCTAATTTAGGCATGTCGGAGTTTACTCGTGTATTTTTATGAAATATATGTATGCCCCTGATTTGCATCTTAGTTTCTACCTATACAAGTTTCCATGACATGAATATATTAAGCATGCCTACATATTGTTATGTTTTTCGTGAAATTTCATATTCTTATTTCGCTTTACCTTTACCGTTTTTAAAATCACCTGTACCGTTTTTAAAAAACAAATCCATTAAAAGTCTCCTTTTTCACGCCAGTCCTATCATTTTTACACAGTATAGAGAATTAGCAGGAATATAACACAGTTTTATGTTCACCTCTTCCTCAATCGATGTCGGAGCCCACTCCCCTGAGAACGCCCACTGATGTGAACTCATTAAAGTTGCCATATCTTACCAAGGATGTAGTGTTCCACTCAGATTTAGTTTAGCAGCCTAATGGATCCTTGGAATTGTAGATCTCAGACATTCAGTTCCAATTGTACCGATACACCCAATAACAATGATTTGAAAAAGAAAAGCCAATGACTGGACAAGCATGTTGTCGGTGGCATGGAGTCATCTGGTAAGCTTTAAAGTAAGCTGTAATATATATATTAATTGTAGGTGTGTGTATCTTGCATATATTGCATTTATTAGTGCAAATGTCATGCTTTGTTAACCCATCTTCAACTATTAATTTATCAGTCACAATTTTTTTTTATTTTACTGTTTTTGAGAAGTCCTATTTGAAGGGTTATCTGCCACAAGAAGCCATTTCTATAACAAGGCAATATTTTTTGAATTTCTGTAACATGCTACATAAGCAATGGATGCTTTTTGGAAGAACCATCAAGAAGTTACTCCTATGAAAACTCTGTATGCCTTCCCACAAAGATATCTTATCAAAAATCTTATTTGGAAAGAGAAATTTGAAAGTGCTGCTCTCTGCTGATGAATTCAAAAGTTTGAGAAAATACTTGAGACATATCCAATATCGGCTGCACAGATATTCAATGGAAAATACTTCATTGTTAGTGCAGACACTGTAATGGAGTCCATATATCATAATGCATTCGGGAGGACTGGTGCTAACATGCCAGCAGAGTACTCCACACCCACCATTGAAAATTGTTAATTTCCTCTCATGGGAGCTGGTTTGATGAGCCATTGGATGCACCTGTAGCACTTAGAGGCATTTGACCTAAGAAACTGAGAGCAGCATGGCAAGTACTAAGCACCCCTAAAAGAAAGAACTGGTCTCCCTGCTGATTGATGCCAAGCAGCAGGAAACACAAGACTAATGATGTCCAGCATGATTTTGGTAGATATTTAAAAGCAATAGTACAAACTCTACAGTGAATGGCATATTTTGAAATGTACTGATGAAAACTGATGTTAACATGCCAGCAGTATCCCACACTGAAAAAGGAATTAACTGAGAAGCAGTTGATTTGTTCATAAATATTAAAGAAATGTAACTTTTAGAAAGTTACCTTTTTCCCTGCCTGAAGTCCCTGGATGCTAATTTGCATTAACTCTTGAGCTTATGCAGCCGATGGTTAGCTTAAATAAGGTATAAATGAGACACAAGATTTCTCCCAGGAGCACACAATAGTCTGAACTTTGAGCTCAATTGAATATTCAGAGTGGGGGCTGTGGGCATTCTGTTGATATCACAGTGTCAATCCTACCTGACAGGGCTGTTGAGCCGCATAAACACTTTGATTGCACTTGAAAGGGGGAGAACAGGATGCTAGGATAATTGTTCTGTATCCCCTGTCCGATTGCCGAAGGACCCTGCTTTTGTCCTACCAGACTTCTGTCTCTGTTTGTTGAAGGTATAGTGCCTGCTTTGAACTGGATATTAGTATTAGATGTGGCAGTAGACTGGGATTACCATAGTACACTCACCAATCACACCCTGAGCCTCAGAGCCCAAGTTTAGTGTGACCAAAGATGTTTGTCATCTTGTGTTTGCCCTGACAAAATTGTGTTTTGGGCCCATTCACAATGAATCAATCAAGAAATGCTGCAAAAGTGGATAGGCCAGGGCCTGGGAACGTTTACTCCACTGGTCAGAACGGAAGTAGGAGTGTGATAGGGTGTCTCTCATCTACAGTTTTGGATCCTCACTCAGCCTTCTACAGAACACTCCTGGACTTGCAAAAGGATACCAGGTGGAGTGAACCTGCTGCAGTTGGCATCTTTGTCCTGCGAGAAGGACCTAAAGGGGTTGGAATACATCAATTTAAAATCCAAGGAAACAAAGATCTCCTAGGATCATAAGGCTGATCTTGGGGTTGGCCCTAGTTACATTAAATAGCTGAAGAGGAGATTCCTGTAAAGAATCCCATCTGTACAGTGGTAACTGCAGTGGGAGTGTACTTTGATACCACCTACTGCCTGACACCCTGATAATTCCTAAGTCCCTAGTGCCTTTCCTGAGGTTCTGGGCACCTTCGAAGTGTACTCCTGTGGTTGTTAGGTCACCAAAAGAAGTTGTGGAACTTTTTCAAAACTTTTTCTTCAGAGCTTCAAAGAACTAACTGCAAGAAATATCCAATAGGAAGTTCCATGGCATCAGATTGAAATCTGTTTTGTCTTGCATGGAGAAGAGTTTTTCCTCATGAAAAACTACAAAGTCCCTTATCAGAAACTTTTTAAACATTCATTACCTCAAGACCCTAGCAGTACAACTGACTTGGTGTATTCGATCCACACCACATCATGGCTGGCCTCAATCATGCCTTGCTGCAAGACTACCCTGTCCATTGACTACCACGGGCTGTGCTATTTTCTCTTAAATATTTAAACAATCATATCACTGGTTTCACTTATTAGATTTTTGTCATATTGGTGTTATTTTATGTATTGAATTTGTCATTATTTGTATACACTGGAGTGAGGTTTGTATTGTATTGTGTTTTTGACTTTTTAAATGTTTTGGTACTTCTAAATGCTTTACACAGTTTAGTTACGTCTGTCTGCTCCGTACTATAGGAGGTTTACTCTATGTGGTTCACCATGTCTTACTGGACTGTGCAGCTAAAGGTCTCTACTACCAATTGAAAAATTGCAGTGATAGTGCTAAGATAATCTTTTGATTAACATTGTGAGTAATACCCAAATAATGATCTTTAGAGGCAAAGAACATTTGTGCAGCTTGAACCATTGGAATGTTTTTTTAACATTTAGTGTAACAAAGTGATTTATCAATTAGATGATAGGCCATCATAAGTAATCAAGTCACTATCCTGTTAGGTGCAGTCAAGGATTTCAATAAATTAAACCATAGCTCAATCTCTACAAGCTATGGCATAGAGCAGACAGGACTAGTTTAAAGAAAATTTCCAAATCATTTAGAAGTACCAAAACAGTTAAAAAGAAATAACACAATAAAAACTTCACTGCAATTTATTAAAAGAGAGAACAAACTGAGACAAATTCAATAAGGAGAACTGTAGACATGAATTTATAAAGATTTATGTGAAAATACTAGAATAAGCACAAAGCGCTAATGATAGTCTATGAAGTTGGTAAACCAAGACCTTGGGCGATTTGAGGTTATTTGAATGGAATTGAAGTGAATTGGTCCTGGTGAAAGTCTAGAAGTCAAAAAGTTTGGAAAAATTCTACGTCCCAGTGATGAAAGGGACTATGTCACTTTTTGAGAATAAAAATATTTCCTGAGCTGGCAGCCACTGACATTGTAGCTGCCACTCTCAAACTGAAGGCTGGATACTTGAAACAGTTTGTCCAGCTTGAGCATGAGCTCTGGATCTTTGGAGATTTCTCACTGAAAAATGTCTAAGTCCCAAAGGAGAATGGGATTTAGTAATTTTTCAAAGCTGTTAGGAGTCTTCAGCTGAACGAAGCTGAAATTTAATCTAATGCCATGGAACTGCCAGTCAGATACCTTTTCCTAGTGCTTCAGGGAAGTCCCAGAGGAAAACCTTTCAAAAGTTTCCAAAATTAACTCTTGTGCCTAAACTACCATAGTAGTATAGTTCTGAGGCCCCCCAGGCCCTCAAGAGAGGGAGGAACTTAAAGACTCCAAGGGTGCCATGAAGATGCCAACAGTAAAGTCCAGTCTAGGTCAAGTTGTCACTTGTCACTGGATACTTAAGGGAAAAGGTCTCTTGCAGCTTGTTATGTCCATGTATCCGCACAGGAAGTCAGCCAACTGACCCTTGGAGTCCACTTCTGTGTCAAGAGAGAACAAGAACAAGAGAGAACAGATGCCGTCCTTCAGGTCTCATCTCAGGCCACAGACAGCAGGTCCCATCCTTTTCTGATCTCCCATAGGTCTAGACAAACACATTTATTCCTGGTCTCATATAGTGGATGGGGTTGACTCCTGGGCACTTCGTAACTAATTAGGTAAAAGTTCACAGGGGCAACCAGTCACACTTTTTCAGCAGTTCCTGTTTGGCCTACTACAAACAATCCTACAGTGCCCTTCACTTTTTAATTTAAGATGGAGAATAATGTAATTTTGGGCCTAGTCACTCGGGGAACATACCATTACTAATGTCACACATGTTCCACCCTTAAATATTACGCACCCTACCAGTCATATAGAATATTGAAACTCTCCAAATCCAAGATGCAGAGTTTTATTTCCTTTTTATCTTTTCAGGTCACATCCTGTCCTAGCACTATATAAAGTAATCAATTTGAGTCTAAGTTGTATTACAATTGTACCTTGCCTGTTAGATCGGTCACTAGACTCGCCTGGAAATCCTGTATACCATGTGTTTCTGTTATCCTCATTTTGCTTCTCACCTTGCTGTTTGGCTAGGGCAGTAGGAACAGTTTTTCCAGGACTCCAGTATTAATCCATTCCTGCAAGTGATTTCAGAAATAATTTCAGTCTGCCAGTGCAATCCTAAAGTCTAGTGTTTCAACTGGAGATAAAAGGCCATATCTATGCACATAGAAGGTCCTTTAACCATTGTCAACAAGACCTGCTCATGACGACTGTGACACCCTGACATGAGAAGAACAGCTGTAAATAAATTAACTCTCCAAGTGCAAAGCTTAACCTCTAATAATGGTCTTTATTCTAATCTCTAGCAGTTTTGCAACAAGGGTCATTTGATTCTCCTTTGGCAAGTATGGCTAAATAAAAATTCAGCAGGCAACCTTGAAAACAAAGAGTTTCTAGACAATTGTCAAAACCACTTTGCCAGTGCAATATCCAATGTGGGATTTATAGTGGGTAATACAACTGGAAATGCACTGGTGTGTACATGCCATTTTATTTTTGAGGCAAGTCAGCCCTGTTGGAAATTGGTGTATTATTTGTTGAGGCATGAGTTCCCACCTAAAGAAATATTCACTGCTCTTGTCAGAGTGAACACTTAAATTCACTAAATGAACCTGAGCTCTACCCCTTGGTAGCTATGACACATAACAGACAGGCTTAACTTAGAGGCACTGTGTAACACATTTATGCAATGCTGGAAGAGCAATGAAGGCAAAACACCACACAAGCAAAATGCCACATCAATTTAGAAAATGTAACAAATAAAAGGATACCAAAAACAGTTATGAATTTTTAAAGCTTCAAAAAGCATTAAGCGCCAACCACAGTCATCTGGTTGTGCTTGACCTATACGAAGGCACAATTAAGGCTGACTGCAATGGAGCATGGGTCAGATGGAGCGACCAGGTTCAACCTGGTCGGAAGTTTTGTCTTGGAACTTTGAATAGGAAATAAAAAATGCTCAGCGGGGCAAGACAGCTAACTGTGGCCAAAGAAGACTCCATATCATCTTACTGCGAATGGACTATGTCTCAGTGAAGCCATTGACATTTGGTGGGAAAGCTCCAAGAAGGAGACATTTTAATTTTGTGCTCAAGGAAGGGCGAGATCCGAGTAACGTGGAGTGCAGAAAAAATATGCAAACTCCACGAGCGGAGTGGAGTTCACCGCCCAGACTTAGCTCCAATAGCATTTTATGTTTTATTGTGCAACCTTTTGTATCTTTGAAGCCATTCTGACCCCAGAAGTGTAGATATTCATTATATGACTAGACACAATAAAACGAATTGCACACAATGAGTGTGGGGAATTCTCGATCAGTGTTTTTTAGTGCCAGTATTAGGGCTTTTAGTTCTGCCAGCTGAGTCATGCAATTTCTAGTGACTGCGTCTGCGTATTGCTAGGACAGAACTTGCCATCCAGCATACGTCCCTTTACAATCACACATGCTGCGCTGTATTGTTGTTTACTTCCTATGACTGGCTGAGCTGAACCGTCAGTGTAAATGATATATTCATACTGAGCTAGAGGCATTTTTTCATTCGGGATGGGATATTCCTGTTCGTACTGCAGAAATGATTGTGTTTTCAATGTAGAGTCAAATTTGTAGTCTACATCTGTTGCAGTGAGAGAATTAGCCATTGTATCCATCGTGGATGCAATGCTTTAGCATTTGGAACGCTAGCTTTTGTAACAGCCTCTAAGGTTGGTACTGGAGTCATGACTATTATTTGCTTCCCCTGAGCCAGTGTTCTTTCTCTCACCACAACAGTCTGTACTGCTGTCAGGATTTTTTCAGTTGATGCAAAACGCATCTCAGCGATGGTGTACAAATGTGATTTGTATGCTATGAGTAGCGTTTCTCCTTCGTTGAAGGTGACGCAAGTGTACCCGGATTGACCCACGATTACACGGATCACCAAATTCGTAGTGTTTACACGTGTGTGTAATTGTTTGGAAACTATCATGTCAGCTTGTATGGAATGAAGAATTTTTGTATGTTCCTGTGTCCAATGCTGAACTGAGAAGTCAGGTCTAATTGAGTCGTAGAATGGTTTTACTCTTTCTGCGTAATCTAAAATGTATGTTCTGCCATAATTTAGGAATCCTAAAATGGATTGTAAGTTTTTTAGAGTCTTCAGAGGTTGGAGCAGCGCATATTTTTCTAAAAAATTAGCAGCAAGGTATTTTCCCTCACTTGAAAGCTCAATTTGTATCCCTCAAAGGAGAACCCTAAAATGATGTTGTTCACCCTGGTCAAGTGATACAATAATTCATCATCCGTCAGATAAATATCACCTACATAGGATAATGCCTCCATATCAAAAATTTGAAGCAACTCTGTTAACCTTGCAGAGAACAACCCAGGGCTATTCTTATGCCCTTTGGGCAGGCGACAGAACTGATGTTTAGAGCCTAGGGCTGAAAATGATGTCAAATGTCTGCTCTCAGGCATTATATTTTGACAAAATAATCCATTTGAGATATCTAGTGTTGTTTTGTATTTTTGTCTCACAGTTTTATTCATTAATATGGCACTGTGTGCATTCTGTGTCTTTGTGCATGTGTTCAAGTGCCTGTAGTCTAAAACTAAACAATATGAATTATTGAGTTTCATTACAGGAACCAAGGTATTATTCATGGAAGAAGTGCATTTCTCTATTATACCTTGGTATCCAAGTTGATCTAAGATCTCCCTGACTTGTTTTTTGCATCTTGTTTTATTGGGTATTGTCTCAGTGGAGTTGGAGTAGTTTTCACTGGGATTCAGCATCCCACCCTCCATGATTGCGGTTTAATTCAGGAGCTAGTGCTACTGCCCACTCCTGCGTGTATGAGTATTTGAGTGATTCTGGAACAAGGTCAGAGAAGGCTTGTAAAATTACTGTTTCTCCCTTTGGGCAGTCCATGACAAATTCAGGTGGCCAATATTTTTCTGCTAAAAGAATGTCGTATCCAAAGGACAGGTTCTCCCAAAAGAGACCTTTAACTTTCCTGGGTTTGTCCCCGTCCATCTAGAGTGTTATTTCATATAACTTGTGTGGGACACTTACCCTAGTATCAGGTGTTCCCACTGTGATATACTCATTCAACACTGCTGCCACCAGAAATTCCATCAGGTTCTGGCGAGCTACTGTTACTTCTGCTGCGCTGTCTAGCATCATCAGAGCCCATTCCCTATTCAGAAGCTGAGTCCTAGGTAGCCTGGGCATTTCTTATTTTAAGTCCTGCTACTTTCTTCTTCTTAAATTGAGGTTTTGATTTTGGTGTATCTACTTTTTTGATATAAAGTTTGAACTGCGAGGCATGTCTCTTGACTTTGTTTGCTCTTCTGATCTGTGTTCTGACCGTCCTTCCCTCTCTGAGTTTTTTGATGAACCCTGAAAGGAACGAGAGGAACGTGTATCAGTATCCTGATACCTGTCAGGTTTTTTAATGTTGTCAAGATGTCTAAGGTTATACCTCCTTTCGGAGGGCTCCTGCTAAGGAGACCCACCCCTTAATTGTGATCTATTCTCTCTATATTTTTGTTTTTTATTATTCCATTTCTTCGTTGAACAATCAGGTGCTTGCTTGGTGTAATCCTTTTCAGGACTACCCATTACTTGTCATTTCATAGCTCTGGCTCCCAAATTATCTCTACCTAATTCGGCGTATGTATCTTCAATAATTTTTGGTAATTCTTGCTCCTGATGTGTAGGAGGGCATTCCCTCAAGCATTGGCGTATAGCCACAGCTGCTGCCTCCCCTTTTATTTTTGCTAACATAATTGTAGATACCTGGGAAAAATTGACTAATAATTTCATCCACCAGTTCAGAGCAGGTTCTGCTTCATACTCATTCTGTATTTGTCTTAATACTTCTGGTATAACTGTTATTGAAGGGATACCCTGAGTTCTGGTATGGATGGCAGCAAAGACTGTACCCCAAGTGTTACAATCCTCTATCGGGGGAGCTATCCCCATTGGCAAGCAGATTGTCAGAAATAATAAAACTATACAGAAATTTGACACAGTTCGTTATGAGAACACTCACTCTTTAAGCGACTAAAATTACACCAGCAGGTCAACTACAATGAACTGCAACTAAAATTACCCCACAAACACTGAACGCAGTTATGGGAAGATTGCCCACTAAACGTGAGCAAATTCCCTTCTTGATAGCACGGAAAATAGCACAGTTAGAGGCAGTGTTTCCACACACAGGCCCTCAAGAAATTCACAGAATAAACGGTGGGGACGTTTTCAATAACTATTTTTTGAACCAGCGTCATTCTAGTATAAAATACGTTGCAACAACCATTAGACACAAACAGATATATACGGTTATGAGCACCAATACAGTAAAGAAAAGGTAGAATTCTACCATAGTGCTAAAACAATGAATATATGCAGGCATATATATACAGAACAGTAATAATGCATACTCCTACGATGCAAACCCTAACTAGATGTACCTAAGTGTACCTAGTATGTATGTAGGTGTATAGCCAAGAATCCCCTTAGGATAGAGCCAACCCAATTACCTGATGTGGGAGAGCGAAGGACCCGGTCTTGGTCTCGAGATGGACTCCCCGCAAGGGATGTCAGACCACTGCGTGCTGGAGTGTCTGCATGCAGGAACTTCAGCATCTCGCGACAGTATGTCAGCATGGAAGTCTTTCTACTCTGGTTTGCCCAGTGAAGATGTAGTGCTTATATACCCAATAGGTACCCTCAGGGGTTCTACCTAAAAGTGTACTGTGGGCATGTCGGGCAAGTATGACGACAGAGGTGACCCTTATACAGAGGTATTATGCAGAAGATGGTAATCCTGCTGTGATACTGAGAATCCTCATGCATAATAGATGAAGCTAGTTTTCGGAAAAAACCACAGGGCAGTCATGTAGCACCTAACTAGGTAAAAGGTCAGCACCAAAACCCGTTATGTAGAACAATGGTAGGACAGATGTAGGTAAAAAGTCAAGTAACTACCTAGGTCTATATTGGGGTACATTGGGGTTCATAGCAGATTCACTCCGGCAGAGGTCAGCCTGAGGATCCAGTTCAGGTCCAGTGGACCTCTGGTAGCTTTGTGTATCCCTGTAGCTTGAATATGAGGTCAGCCTTATGAACCTTAGAGTCTAATTTTTTGTCCTGGGTACAAAAGGGATATTAGGTCCAGTCTTTTAGGTTCGGCTCAGGTCACAGACAGTAGGTCCAGGCCTCTTTTGTTCTTCCACATGTCCAGAATGTGATCTGAGGAGGGTACTGGGGATGTTACATTTATGCTTGGTACCAGCCTGTGGTTGGGAGAACTTCTGACTGCTCCATAACAAATGGTATAAAAGTTCCCAGGGCGATCCTACTCATTTTAGCAGAATTTCTTGTGTGCCCTACTGCAAACAATCACAGAGTGCCCCTCTCTACTATCTACATCCAAGATGGCAGAACCTTTCTTCTCCTGTGCAGAGCTCATGTGCCCTGCCCTGAGGTGTGGTCGGTGCAATGAGCAACCCTTCCTCTGAGGTCAATCTAAACCAGCTATAGGGCAGCTCTTCTCCCACTGGCGTCCAGCTGACTGGAGAGACAAATAAGTGTCCTGGCCAGTTTTTGCTAACATTTGCCTCTGACAGGATAGACCTCCTGGAAGTTAATCACGTTCCTGGGCACAGTCCAGATGGTCATCCTGCCAGAGGAATAGAACACCTCCCCACACTCAAGGCCTTTGTCTAAAGTCTTGGAGTAAGTTCATACCTCATCAGAGGCCTATTCAGACCCTGGGTTACAGGCAAGGAAAAGGCAACTTTCTAAAAGTACTTTTTTCAAAATATTTATTACAAATCAGACTTCACCAGTGGATTGGGCGTGTAATAAATGTTTCAGAAAGAGCAAACATTTAATTTGTAGCTGTTTCCTAGCCTCAGATAGCGTTATTAAATGTATTACTGTATCCCAGTGCTTTCCTATTGAACAACCAACCCTGCTACAGTGTAAATACATTTTGGGGCCTTTTCACTGTAAGTACATGTTCAAAATTAAACTATTACATGTCCTACTTTTTAATACCCTGCAACCTGTCTAATGGGTAATAAGGCCTACTTAGGTGTAACCTAATAATATTTAAAAGGAAGGTTTAGGCCTACAAAAAGGGGTTATTCTGACATGTCGAATTTTTCAGTTTTAAAACTGCATAGCCAGGCTACGCATGGTAGGTCTACAATCACATTCACATTGTTACTGTAGTGAATGGCACAATGGGTGGGTACTGCAGACCGCTTCTGCAATTAACTTTACAGGCCCTGAGTAAACATTGCACCATATACTAGGAACGTATAGGTAAGTTAAGTATGTCAATCAGGTGTATGCCAATTTCATCATGCTGAAGGGGGGAGCACAGACAATTTACCTCTGGTTAACAGGTTCTAAGCCAGCAAAACCAATCTAGGCAAACTTCTGGGGGTAAACCATGTGAAAAGATGGTCATTTCCAACACGCTCCTAGATAACTTTCCTGCTTTATTGATGGAATTAAAGAAGATGCTCAACCATCAAAATCAGAAATACCCAGCTGAAGAGGTGATTTTGGAAATAAATCAAAGATATTTGGATCTTCTTACCTATATTTCAAAGTTGAATTTCCTAGCCAGAGAAAACGGTTGGCATGACTGAACCCTATTCACTCATTCTACAGCACTTCATTAAACAGTTAAAAGATGAACTTTCTAGAGTCACCAGACTACCAATGTGAGAACATGGGTTGTTGCTTGATGGAGGTTGAAACCCAGCTCAAGCAACAGTAACAATTCCCATCAGGGTGAAAAAGCCACTAAATTAACCTGTGCTGAACCCTCTGGTAGTTGGCACAAAAGGAGTCAGGTTTATCTTAGAGACAATGCTTAAAGTATTTAAGCAGCACACAAACAGTAATAAGATGAAAACACAACACAAGAAAAATGCCACACCTATTGAGCAACATAGAGTAAATTATAATAAATTATTTGAGACCAAACCAACAGAATTCTAATCAGTAGAACAGAAGATATGCAAACAGTGCTTAAAAGCACAACACGTGTTTTATGGTTATCTGGTTGCGCCAGACTGGGACAAAGTCTGAGGTTAAGGCTGACCATAATGGAGTGCGAGCCAGCTACAAGGACCAAGTTAGGCCTGCTGAGAAATGTGCCTTAAGTTCTGGTTGTGGAGTGTTGCACCGCACAGTGACTCTGATCACGAGGCCAGTGAACTAGCCCTTGAAGTCACTCTGGTGGTCCTGGATTCAAGGTACAGGTCCAGTCCTTCCTGCTTAGGCAGCAGGGGTGCAGGGCAACTGAGTAGCAGGACAAGCCTTCCTGCACCAGAGCAGCACAGCAGTCCTTCTTCTTAGTATTCCAGAAGTCTCCCTTTCAGAAGTGCTTGGAATTTCCTGCCTTGGATCTAGACTGGCTGCAGGCACAATAGCATATTGTGAAATCCGTTGTGTGTGAGCAGGGCACAGCCTGTTGAATTTCAAGTGGAGCTGTGCTCAGACCCCCATTGTATCCTACCTGAGATGTCCATTCAGACACTCCTGATCCCTCTAATGTGTGGCTGTCTGGGAGGAATATACAAAGGCCAACTGCCTTTTACACCTAGTCATGTGACCCAGAAACAGGCTGCAGGCACCATATAGTTAGTGTAGGAAAACTCTAACTTTCTAAAAGTGGTATTTACAGAATTGTGCCTTAAAGTCCAACTTTGCCATTAAAGAGAATTTTAAATTACAGTTTCCCAGATACCAAACGTGACATCTCCACCTGCTCCCAATCAAACGTTAGCACTTATTAAATATAATGAGGTAACCCATTGTTATTGTATGGGAGAAGTAGGCCTCACAGTAGTAAAACATGAATTTTGGAGTTTTCACTACCAGGACAAATACAACTTAAAAGTACATATCCAATGTTTTAATTACAATGAACCCTGCCCTAGAGTTTTATGCTTGGCAAAGGGATTATTTTGCCAAGTCAAACTTGTAGTTTAAAACTGCTAGCAGGCTGAAATCATAGGATAGAGACATGTTTTACAGGGCTACACAGTTGGGTGTCACATAACTGCTGCAGGCCCAGTAACAGCATTTAATTTACAGGCCATGGTTATACGGTATAATACTTTACTAGGGACTTAAGCACAAGCACCTTTGCACTGGTTAGCAGTGGTAACGTGCACAAAGTTCTAAGACCAACAAAAACAAATTCAGCAAAACATTTGTGGGGGGTGACCCTGCAGAGAGGGCCAAGACCAACACACAGGCTTACAAGATCTCATCATAATGACCCTCCAAATTGACAGTTGAATACAGGCAAAGAGGATGGAATATCAGAATCAGTTGAAAGGAAAGATAGTTCACAAACCTGCATTTAAGGCCATGCCTAGAGCTCCTGACTCCTAGGAATACCAATACAAGTAGCCTCCATAAGAGGTCCCTTGACCAAAAAAGGAAAATCTATATGACATAAGGTAGGCTTATGTCTATTCTGTGGTCAAAAAGGACATCTACTAATGTCCAGCCTTACCTGTCTTTCTCTTCAACCAAAGGACTCAGAAAACTAAAAGGCTTCTCCATGGTCTAGTTTATAGAGGCAAGCTTGAATGGGAAGGCCCTGCTCCAACCCTTAAACCATTGTGATTTTGTTCTGCTTCAAGTAGAACTTTTGATTCAGTTTTATCATTACTTGGTACAAGTCCTTGTAGACTGCAGAGCTTCAATGTATATATGGGCAATTCAATTGGCATCAGAACAGCAGGTTCTTGTTTTTTTTTTGCAGAGTTTTATATAGCGCAAACTTGACCCGAATCGGGTATCAGAGCGCTTTACATAGCACCAGTTACGTTACATTATGACACACATTTATTTTTGTTAGGCACGGGGAGATTAAGTGATTTGCCCAGAATCACAGGATGGTCAGCGTCATTGCCGAGACTCGAACCCAGTTCCCCAGATTCGAGGTCGGACGCCCTAGCCGTTAGGCCAACTCCTCTCCCCTTGTTAAAAAGAAAAAAATTCTGATAGCAGTTGAAGCCAGATAGAACTTTAATAGTGTCTGGATTACTTATTGAGGAGATGGAGATTGGATTCAATTTCTTTCCCTCTTCATCCTGTTTTCATAGATATTAATTGGCTAGCCCTGCATAATCCGTACATTTACTGGCCTGCCAAGACTTTGTTCTCTGGCTCAGAAATGTGTGCCAATCATTGTACTCTCAAACAATCTGCTACAATCAGGAATTCTTTACCCTCACCAGATCATCTTACTGATTCATGCGCTCAATGTACAGCTATTACAGAAACTTACCAAGACTATTTTGATATTTTTCAAGAATCAAACACTAAAGAGTCTCCTTCTGTCCGGCCTTTTGATTGCACAATTAATATTCTCTCTGAAGCCATATTCTGTATAGACAACTTTTTTCTCCATCTCCCGGGAGAGACATGCCCTTTGAGAAATCAAGACGCCAATTTAGAGAACAAATTGATTGTTCCATTAAAGTCTCTGGAGGGGCATTATTATTTTTTGTTCCTAAGAAGGGCACCTCTGAGCTCTGGAACTGCAAAGTCTATAATGGTAAAAATCTTTAGTGAATTGGACTTAAGAGGGGCAAATTATTTAATTTGGATTAAGGCCTGTTACAAATAGAAGACAGCTTTCAGAGCATCTTTTACGCATTATGAATATCATGTTATGCAATTCATCCTTTGCAATGCCCCAGCTGTCTTCCAGCAACTCATGAACACAATTTTCTCTGACTTGATCCTTCAAACTATTGTTGTCTTCCTTGACAACTTTATATTTTTCTCTAAGGACCCTAAATAACACTCAATGGATGTCAAATAAGTCCTACAATGACTGCGTTGAAAATAGGTGGTTGGCTGTTAGGCCTGTAAGCCTTAGGGTGGAATTCCCGTAAAATATTTGCCTTTGCCCTCCACTTTTTGCTGAAATTATATTTTGTTGGCCTTGGCAACCAGTGCTAATGTGCTCGCTCTCCTAAACATGGTAAAATTGGATTACACCTGATTGGCATATTTAATTTACTTATAAGTCCCTAGTAAAGTGGTATATCCTTTACCCAGAGCCTGTAAATTAATTACTACTAGAGAGCCTGCAGCACTCATAGAGCCACTCACTTAAATAGCCCCTTAAACATGTCCAAGGCCTGCTGTTGCAGCCTGACTGCAGTCAGTTTTAAACTGCTAATTAGACTTGGCAATATACTCCCCATGCCAAGCCTAAATCTCCCCTTTTATTTCATATACGTCACCCCTAAGGTTGGCCCTAGGTAGCCCATTGGGGAGAGTGCATTGCTATTAAAAGATTTGACATATACGTTTAAGTTTTACGTGTCCGGATTATGAAAAACTCCTAAGTCCATTTTTCATTACTGCGAGGTCTACCTCTCCCATAGGATAACATTGAGTTGTCCTATTACATTTAATAAGTGCTAACATTTGATTGGGAACATGTGGATTTTTAGTGTTTGGTGTCAGAAATTATAATTAAAAATCCTCTTTAATGGTAAAGTCGGATGTGAAGTTGCAATTTTAAAAATGCCACTTTTAGAAAGTTGGCATTTTCCTGCACTAAACTATTTGGTGCCTGCAACTTATCCTGGATCACATGACTGGGAGTAGTTGGTAGATGGACTTTGTTTATATCTCCCAGGCAAACACAATAGCTGGATTAGATATGCCTGGATGAGCCATCTCTGGCAGGATGGGGGTGCAGAGCTGGGTACAGTCCCACTTGCTACTGAATAGGCTGTGCTCTTACTTCACACAAAGGACTTGCACCCCTCCATTGTTCATGCAGGTAGCTTGAAGACAGAGCAGGGGAGTCAGGAAACTTCAAGCACTAAAAAGGGAATTCCCTATAAACGTCTACTTCAAAGAAGGCACCATGTAATAAAAGGTGAACCTCAGACCCACTCTTTTGTACACACCTGGAACTGTGGATACTACAGAAGAAGGACTGCTGTGCTGCTTTGCTGCCAGAAGGTCAGTTACCTTGCTGCTGTGTTACTCTACTGCCTGATTGTTGAGAAGGAACACGGACCTGCACTCTTCATCCTAGGTTGAAGGGACTCCAAGGGTAAGCAGAGTGACCTCCTGTTCTGAGCTACAGGGACACAGCAAGCTCCAGAGGCCTCTGTGCATCTGCTCAGCTGACCTTCTGCCTGGACCTGCAACTGGGCCTACCTGAGCCCTGTTGGATTCTGCTGGAGTGAGCTGCTGGCCCCCAAGGTGTGCCCCTCAGGTCCTGGACTCTAGGTGCCCCTCAGGTCCTGGACTCTAGGTGCCCCTCAGGTCCTGGACTCTAGGTGTGGCATCAGTTGAGCTTCTCTCCAAGAAAACTGAGAAATCCTGATGTTTTGCGCTCTTCGCGACCGCAAACGGGGCTGTTTGCAATAAGATCTTGCCATCCACACTGCCTGCCAATGCGAAGTTTTGGTGAACTCCACTCTTTGTGCCACAGCGACCGCCTGTGACACCCCGCAACACGAAACCTGCTCTTCGCAATACAGCAACGACAGCCTGAGGAGAATGCCAATGCAAAGCTCCAGAACCGCCCATGAAGCCTGACAAGATCCTCCTGCTACAGCGACACATCGCCCAGCCTGCTCTTAGCGCTACATTAACAACCATCCATGACACTCTGCTTGCTCCTCGCAACTCCTTCCACTGCGAATGACACTCTTCTTGTTGGACTTATGAAGGTAACCCTTTCAGCAGGTCTAACGAGTTCCCTGTGTCTGGCTCGTGCTCCATTATGGTTGGCCTGAGCTTGTGACTTTCACCCAGTCTTGAACAACCACATATCCACAAGTGGCGCTTTGTGCTTTTAGGCTCTTTACTTACTTGAAATCCTTAAAATTGCATATCTCTAGGTCTCCTGATTGAATTTTTGTTGTTTTGGTGTCAAATAATTTATTAAAATGTACATTATTTTTCTAAATTAGTGTGGGAATTTTCCTGTTTTGGATTTTCACTGTATTACTGTTTGTGTGATGCATAAATACTTTACTCATTGCCTATAAGTTAGGCCTGACTGCTTTTCCGCCAAGTTACCAGAGGGCAAAGCAGAGGTTAATTAATTGACTTTGTGGTTCACCCTGACATGGATTGTGGCTGTTGCTTGAACAGGGTCACCACCCATTTAGCCAACAACCCAATTCCTCACATTGGCAATTATTGGGGGCAGTTGCTGTATTAACTTCTGAATCTGATGCTGCTATTTAGAGGGATAGGGTTTTCTTTACCTTTTTGACCCGACAAATTGTTATTTGTGGTTTTTAATTATTGTACGTGTTTTTACCATTTACATTTCATGCAATAATTGGTGCAATCGTTTTTAGGGCAGTGTTCAGCAATTCATAACAAGTAAAGTTTAAAAACCGTTCAGTGAGAAAAGAACTCCTAAACCCTGCGTCTCTTTCAGATCAAGGTGCTAGGGATGATTACATTATAATCTATTAGTACAACGCATATGATGTCACAAAGTGAGACCTACCTCATGAATATTAATGAGGCAGGTCTATTTGCTACCCACTGGGAATCTCAAATTGTGTCTAAGACACATTTGTACATGAGAGTTTTGTGATTTCCTAATTGCGAATCGCAAAAATTTGCAATTAGAAAATCTCAAACTGACTTTTTGTACATCTGGCCCTAAATCCTCCTTGATTTTTTATGTAAATCTTGGGCTCCCCTTAGTCAGAGCTGTAAACGTGATCGGTGCCCTATTTTGTTTCCTAGGGTCACTCAGTTCGTTTGGTAGATCATTAAGAGTCTCTCATTTTCATAGTTTACACTGGGCCGGGGTTGTGCCATTTAAACCTAAATATCTGACAAATAGTATACTAGAATATTGCCCTTGGAGGGCATTGTGCTCATAGGTTGCGCAGCTGTTAGTCATTCCACACACTTTGGGAAAGAGACTAGGTAGCTCTGCCTGTTCTGTTTTGGCAGCCAGGTACTAGAATGAGCTCCCTCTCCAACTCAGATGCATTTCAGATGAAACCATCTCCTGCAAACTTCTAAAAACCTACTTGTTTAACCTATAAACTGGTGTCCTTCCCATTCTTTTTTGCTGTAGCGCCAGGACACTCCCGTAGTAGCCCTGTGCTCTAGAAGTGCTTTCACCCATTCATTGGCCGAATCCATAAAGTGGCTATTTAAAAAGAATTCTGTTGAATATCTGAGCTATACCCTTTCCTCAGAAGGTTTCCCGGAAGTTTAGAACAATTTTAGATTGGCCAATTTCTTCTCTAATGAAAGAGATGCAGAGCTTTAAGGGCTTGGCAAAATATTATCGGAAGTTTATAAAAAACCTTTTTCAAAACTGTATCTCCCATCATTCTTCAACAGCTGGATGTTGCTAAATCATTCATCTTGGAAAAAGATGCTTCTGACAAAGCAATGGGTGCTGTTCTTATTTAGGTACAAACATTTCATATCATTTTAGTACACAATTCATCTAGAATATTGAAACCCTCACAAACCAAGATGAGGGGTTTTACATCCTATTTCCCCTTTCAGGTCAAATCCTTTTTCAGCACTATATAAAGGAATCCATTCAAGTCTAGGTTGCATCATAATTATGCTTTGATAGTTTGCTTGCTTGCTGGACTCATCTGGGATTCTCATGTTCCTCTTATCCTTATTTTGATTCTCACGTTGGTGTTTGGCTTGTGCAGTCTGAATGTTTTTTCTGGGCTCCAGTTTAATCCCTTCCTGCTGTGAATTATTTTAACTGTAATTACAGTCTACCAATGTAAACCTGGAGTCTAGCATTGCTGCTGGAGATAAAATGTAGTATCTAGGCATGAAGAAGTTCCTTCAACAATTGCCAAGAAGTCCTGGATTTAGAAGCTCATTTTAAAAGCCTTGAAGGCAAATGCTAAAAGAAGATACTTCAATGCATTAATGGCCTGATTTAGATTTTGCCAGACTAATTACTCCATCACAAATGTGACAGATATCCTGTCTGCCGGATTACAAGTTCATGATATCCAATTGCACTTCTAATGCGGTGGACGGGATATCCCCTAATTGTGCTGCATTAAAAGTGGTTCTGTTGGAATTAGGTAATCAAAACTTGGAGTCTATTCTGGGAAGTATGGGGTAAGATTTCTATTCAGGTTGATAAATCAACATCCATCCTTGGCAGGAATGGCATTAAGGCAACTCAGACTTTCCTCAATTTCAATGAAACTTAACTTGTGATATAAATGAAACATATCTTCCTGAATTTGTTTACTAACATTTAAAGCCTCTAATCTTAATATCCTGAGGCAGATTTAATCACAAATAATTCTAGCTTGGATGCAACAACTGAATCAATCAACCTTTAAATCTTTCAATTTGATTTTTTACATACAAACCATCCTTCAACTGTGCTTGATTTAAAAATCAACATTAGCTTTGAATAAACAGGGAATTTTGCAACAATGCAAATCACATTATTTTTGACTATTGAAACACTTTCTGCTAACTTTTATATTCACATTTCATATATTTCACAGCTACATTTTACTGTGAATACTTTTGGAAAGAACAATGTTTTTCACATATTGTGGTCTAAGCCTATGCATTTATAACTGTGCAATCTTTATAAGCAATGCAGAAAAGCATGCTCTAATTGGAATATAAAGGAGTAATGTTAGCTTCATATGTGCATGTCTGATTGAAATTTTGCATTCAAAATGTTAGCTGCAAATATACATGTTTTCACAATAGTTTGAAAAAGCTATGATACAATCTATTTTGCAAAGGTTACAAAAAGTATCAATTTTTTAAATATGAGTTTTTGGAAAGTGCCGCCCACTAATGTGCTGTATCTGAAAGTCACAGACAATCAGATATATTAAAAGTAGAGCACTGTGAGCACCCTTGCCTACACCAAGGCATGGGTTCTAACTTTTGTTAAATGAACCAACTCAGATTTCAGTTAATGCTGTGATATATAAATTGAACTTTGTGTCTTCTCTTTTATTTTGAAAAAAATGGTAAGTAGAGATAAAAATATTCTGAACAACATACATAAAATATGTGCTATAAATAACAAAAGGTTCATGAGATGAAAGCAATCAATTACATTTAAGGCGTAGATAATAACGTACAACAACTTAATAAGAATGTTGTTCGGTCAGTATTAGAATGTACTATTATAAAGGGAAACAAAGGATCCCCAATTCTTATGAAAGTGCTTCCTTCTCACAAAGCCCTCATGGGTGACAAGAAGAGATCTACAAATCTACTGATTGATTGAAAAAACCATAAGCTCGTTGTACCGCTGCTTTTAGTTTATAAGTGATTTAATTGTCCTTTTCCCATGTGGCTACTAAAGTCTAACATACCAGAGCACCAAATGCCACTGGGTGTATTGGATGCTGAAATGGATTAATGACAATGACAAAGTTAACAGTGAACCATTACATGTTTTAATGAAACCAGTTGAAATGTTTTGAAATGCTTTATTCACAATCAGAAAGTTACAGGCCCCAATGAGGTGTAATTTTAAAATTGTATCATGTTTAGTGGTTTTGAATGTGTTGCTTTTATTTATCTTGACATATTTCTGCTTTCGGCAATATGGTGACACCGTGTAGGCCTGCCTTTTGATAACTACACCCCAATATATTATGTACTTGGTTAGGGTTGTGAACTGTTATTAGGGTATCACCATAATTATTTCCACCCGCCATCATGTATATATGTAAATTAATGCTTAGCATTGAGTAGCATGTGGGTAATAAAGTACCTTTTCTTTTTAAAGTAAATCACTAACTGAAAAATGCTTTATTTCCGGTGGTTTGCTGTGTGCCTGTGGACTGGGTAATAGCCCATACCACCTCCCCTTTGTAGCCCTTGGACTAGCGTGCCTCTGTCCCTTGAGTGTGTCAAGGACTACAACGAGGTTCTTGGTTCCCAGTAGATGCAAAGTTGTGGATATATTACTTTGGAAGGACCCACATCCTTCCCAACTAACAACCAACTTTCTTACAATATCATATCTATAAACGAGTTCCTCCTGTCAGGTGTGACTCTTGCAACATCCTATGTAATAAAAATAAAATATCCTGACAAGAAGAGTTGTTTATTTAACAGTCATAACATTATTAGAAGACCTGTATGGTCTAGAACATGGGTACTCACAAACTTTCTCTCGGGGGCCAAATTTACAGTGTGGTTTGTGGCCGAGGGCCGCACCGGTGGGGGCGGGGTCAGTGGGGAAGGGGGCGGGGCTAGAGCAAAAAAAAAAACTATGACCATGAGGTTGAACACAGGCCCCTGCAGCGGACACCTTCGTCCACTGAGCCACCAGACCCGGTATATATATATATATATATATATATATATATATATATATATATATATATATATATATATATATATATATATGTATATATATATATATATATATATGTATATATATATATATATATATATATATCTCGCTCTCTCCCTGTCTCTCCCTCCCTCTCTCTCTCCGCCTCCCTCTCTCTCTCTTTCCCCCTCTCTCTCTCTTTCCCCCTCTCTCTCTCTCCCTCCCTCTCTCCCTCTCTCTGTCTCCCTCTCTCTGTCTCGCTCCCTCTCCCTCCCTCTGTCTGTCTCCCTCCCTCTGTCGCCCTCCTCCCTCTGTCGCCCTCCTCCCTCTGTCTGTCACCCTCCTCCCTCTGTCGCCCTCCTCCCTCTGTCGCCCTCCTCCCTCTGTCTGTCGCCCTCCTCCCTCTGTCTGTCTCCCTCTGTCTGTCTCCCTCTCTCTGTCTCCCTCTGTTTCCCTCCCTCTGTTTCCCTCTCTCTGTCTCCCTCTGTCTCCCTCTCCCTCTGTCTCCCTCTCCCTTGGTCTCCCTCCCTCCCTCTGTCTCCCTCCCTCTGTCTCCCTCCCTCTGTCTCCCTCCCTCTGTCTCCATCTCTCTCTGTCTCCCTCTCTCTCTGTCTCCCTCTCTCTGTCTCCCTCTCTCTGTCTCCCTCTCTCTGTCTCCCTCCCTCTGTCTCCCCTCCCTCTGCCTCCCCTCCCTCTGTCTCCCTCCCTCTGTCTCCCTCCCTCTGTCTCCCTGTCTCCCTGTCTCCCTCCCTCTCCCTCTGTCTGTCTCCCTATGTCTGTCTCCCTCTCCCTCTGTCTGTCTCCCTCTCCCTCCGTCTCCCCCTGACTCCCTCCCTCTGTCTCCCTCTGTCTCCCTCTGTCTCCCTCCCTCTATCTCCCTCTGTCTGTTTCCCTCTGTCTGTTTCCCTCTCTCTGTCTCCCGCTCTCTGTCTCCCTCCCTCTGTCTGTCTCCCTCTGTCTGTTGCCCTCTGTTTCCATCTCCGTCTCCCTCCCTCTGTCTCCCTCCCTCTCCCTCTGTCTGTCTCCCCCTGACTCCCTCTGTCTGTCTCCCCCTGACTCCCTCCCTCTGTCTCCCTCTCCCTCCCTCTCCCTCCCTCTCCCTCTGTCTCCCTCCCTCTGTCTCCCTCTGTCTGTCTCCCTCTGTCTGTCTCCCTCTGTCTGTCTCCCTCTGTCTGTTTCCCTCCCTCTGTCTCCCTCTATCTGTCTCCCTCTATCTGTCTCCCTCCCTCTGTCTGTCGCCCTCCTCCCTCTGTCTGTCTCCCTCTGTCTGTCGCCCTCCTCCCTCGGTCTGTATCCCTCTGTCTGTCTCCCTCTGTCTGTCTCCCTCTGTCTGTCTCCCTCTGTCTGTCGCCCTCCTCCCTCTGTCTCCCTCCCTCTGTCTCCCTCCCTCTGTCTGTCTCCCTCTGTCTGTTGCCCTCTGTCTCCCTATCTCTGTCTCCCGCTCTCTGTCTCCCTCTTTCTCTCTGTCTCCCTCTTTCTCTCTGTCTCCCTCTTTCTCTCTGTCTCCCTCTCTCTGTCTCCCTCTGTCTGTCTCCCTCTCTCTGTCTCCCTCTGTCTCTCTCCCTCTCTCTCTGTCTCCCTCCCTCTATCTCCCTCCCTCTATCTCCCTCTGTCTGTCTCCCTCTGTCTCTGCCTGCCTCCCTCCCTCTGTCTCCCCCTCTCTGTCTCCCTCCCTCTGTCTGTCTTCCTCTCTCTATCACCCTCTGTCACCTCACCCTGCGTGTGTCAGCCCGGGCTGAGACAGCTTCCCGGGAACGCACACAGACGCACCCGAGTACTTCACAGGTCTTTAAAAGACCATTCACTTGTTAATGAGGCTTTGTTGTATTTCACCTCAGCCTCATTAACAAGTGAATGGTCTTTTAAAGAATCGCCTGGCCCCCATAGAGCAGAGTCTCTGAGTCCGCGCTGCTGCAACCGGCGGCGTTTGCTGACACTTTAAAAAAACCAAACAAAAACCACAGGTACGATGTCTGCAAGGTCCGCGGGCCGCCAAGGAAGGCTTGCCGGGCCGCTGGCGGCCCGCGGGCCGTACTATGAGTACCCGTGGTCTAGAAACTGTTTTATCATTCCTCTAGTCTTACCATATTTTGCCAGTAAAATCCTTCACTAACTCTAGAATATGAGATCTTTTTTCTGTTCCATGCATAAATATGTAACTGGAAAGATGCTGAATATGAACATATGGTTGTAGATTAAACACTTTCTGAAGCAGCCAGGATTCATTTGCCTATATAGGTGCCTGGAAGGTATTTTGGACTACCACTGATAAATCAACAAAAGGGAGTTGATGTACTGTTAAAACGCAGAGACGAAGTGCAGGATATTTTTCTTTATGCTTTCAGGATAAAAAAGTGCATGACTCACCACAAAAATAAATATTCTTTTATAGCATTGCAAAACATGGAGTAAATAAATGGAGGAAACCTGTGCATTTATCTTTTCGTCATTGAAAGTAGTTGCAAACATCTAAACTCTGTCACAACGTCTGTAAATAGGAACTTTTAGTCTTGAATCATCCTGGTGAAACACTTCTGAATGGCATCCAGTATGTAGTTCCAATGACTGGCCTTTATTTTACTTGCAATATCTTAAGCACTTTTTATAACTGGTGTGGCACTGAGAAGAAAATGGATACCATGCACAAATGCATCCCGAGTTGAGAAAAACAGGCACAGCACTTTAGAAAAAAACAATGACCTCAAAATGCAGCTTACGCTTTAATAATTCCTCATCCCTAGACAAATTAGGGCAACAATTTCTCTGAGATCCTATGGGGATCTTATCAGTAGAGCCATTTTCAATCTACAGCAGTGACAAATCCATGCCTCTCCCACACTCACAGAATTTGAGTGGGAAAATTATAAAACCTAGTTTATGGTCTTATCATTTTGTCTGGTCTTCCAGAGGTGCTTCTCTCAGCTTTAAGAAAAAGTTATATCTTCATTTCTGAAGTGATAACATCCTTGCACTTTTAGGAAATGTTTGTTTGAAATCTGTCAATAGATTTATATTGTATAAAGGCTCCCCATCACTCCAGTTCAAGTCCACAGGTAAACAACCATTTACAATTGCTACCTGGAATTATCTACATCAGCACCATATCCATTTGTGTATGAGTACCTATCCCTCCCCAGATACAGGCGATGCATTTTAGATATACAGGCAGAGAAAATTGAAGTTGGATACTGGCTGTCCTAAGGTGGATTCCACAGGGAAATAAGGCTCCACTGATAGGATCTCAACACCCAAGTATCCTGGGGTCAGGTTTGAACCTCCAGTAGGCTTATTAGCATTAGGTTGCCAGCAACTGGGTCCTGTTAGTGCTTCCTCATAATGATGTGTGAAAGTCTCTCCCACAGCAGAAACAATGGCTTAGGTCTTTTGGCAGGAAGGCATGGGTGTGAGGTTTATAACACAGCTCAGTTCAGGTAGGGTACCCAGTTAGGTTTCAGGAACATCATTAACTTCAATAGGAGCAGGTTAGGGCCCACCCATACCTGCACATTCATAATTAAGCAAAAAGGAGACCTTAGGCAGAGGTTTCCTGGGCCATATATAGGTAGCTTGGAACAAGCCCATTGGGAGGGAGAGCTGTTCCCAGAACCAGTTTGATGTAGTTCACGAAGAGGGGGACTGCTCATTTGCATAGGCACACCCGTAGCTGGCACATAAACAACTTCCAAGGGCAGAAGGGTGCTGACATTTTGGATTTTACTCTGAAAAGTGCACTGTGGGAGAGTTTGTGGTATGGCAAACAGGGTGTACTGGAAAAGCAGGAAGGGTTGCCTCTGGGGAATTTTTGTCTCATAGGTTGAGGAGTGCCCAGGTGCTGCTTCCACCCTTGGGTTAGTAAATACTACAAACGTGGCAACTTATTCAAAGATCATCAAAACAAAGATGGACCTGAGGAAGAATAGAAAAGGACTGGGCCTGCTGTCTGTGATTTGTGTGAATGTATGATGTGCTGAACCTGCTCCTATAAAGAAGACAAAGCAGAAGGTAGAAGTTGTGATCAGGTACAGGGAGTGAAAATTATCCGAGCGACTAGAGGACTTTGGCAATATTTTAATTGTGCTTGTCAGAGCATTTCCTGCCAAAGCCAATGGCTTCAGCGAGACTTTGTCCAATGAATATTCAGCTGCAAAACAACTTCAATGAATACACATTGCAGCCTTTCACCGCTGGAGGATTTCATGTTTCATTTCAGTGTCGAAGTCAGAAGGTAAAATCCTTGACCAGGTGACCCATTTGGGGTATCCGAGCTCTGCCCTATTGAGGTCAGCATGGAATTGTGTCGAGGTCCAGTTCAACCGCTAACAGTGACACTTGATTGGTGCTTTACATTTTCTTGGCACTTTTTGCCCTAAACCTTCTAAATTTCATATCTCTAGCTTCACTTATTGGTCATTTTGGTCCCAATTCTCTTATTAAAATGTTCTCTATTTTTTTAATTAGTTGTAAGATTTTTGTTGTGTTGTGTTGCGATTTTTTAACATTGGTGGTACTGTTAAATACTTTTCATAATTTTACCAAAATAAAACAAGCCTGCTCTGGGTCATAGCTACCTGGGTTGAGCCCAGGTTTATTTATTGAACTTGTGTGTTGGACCTTACAAGATTGTTTCACCTATTACTTGGGAAGGACTCGCATCTTCCTCAAATAATAATCCGTTTTTTTTTTTTTTTACATCTAGTTATTATGGCAAGGCAGAACTGGAGAAACAAATCTGTTTACAAGTCTCTGTCAAGCAGATCGTAAAACAGGTCTTTCTACTGGGAGTTGGCAAATCTCAGTAACTTAAGTGGTAACTCAAGTTCTTTATTTGGCAAGGACCCCTGAAAAAATTAAGCTAAAATTCCTACCTTGTCTCTATTCCACTTTCTACTCTCTTTCAGCATATTCCCAAGCTAGGTATATTCTGCTAAACTTTATTGCATACTTTTTCCATCACAGAAAAAACATGGAAGCAGACTATTTCCCATCTGCTTTTCTCATTCTCTTCCTAAACCCCTCTCAGACTGGCCCAGTTATTCCAAGGATCACAGTCAATCTCAGCAACCCATGTTCCTTCCATACTCTCTCTCGATCATTTAGTCTGAGGAAAGACTCTTTTAAAAAAAGATAGTAGTGTTGCATGTTCTAGTCACGTGGATGTGTGGGAATAGGAGTAATGAAGCAATATTCTGTCCTTTTCCCGAATCTTTTCCGCTGGGTTGTCTCTGAAGCTAGGAGCTTGCAATTTCATCTCCAGAGAGATTGCACTTGAAACACAAAGATAGGGTATGAGCAATTGGGCAATCTGAAATATGAATTGCCTCCTTGCCTAATACTGCAGCCTAGTTTGAGGCAAGTTATATTAAATAATTGAATATCTAAATACGAAGCAAAGGTTATATAAATAAACCTAGTAGGCCTATTAATTTTTCCATACTGGATTGCCAGTGAGCTAGGAAATTGGATTTTATCTTCTTACTAACATGTAAAGTACACTTTTTAAACCATGTAGCACATCTAAAAGCTGTTTTTTGTAGCCTGAAACATAAAAAAATGCAGTATCTAGCACATAATTTTTTTTAATGCAATTGGGAAAATATTCTTATCACTTTTGCATCCTTTATCTGAACTTTGCGTTACTGTGCACAACTCTTGCGCTGAATTACAGCTTTCATTCCAAAGTGTAACATATGGTAATTTTTAAGTCAAGTTTTACTTTTCAGAGAAGGGCACATGGAGCTAAGGCAGGACGTAATTACTGAAGCAGTCAGGTACTAGAGGTCCAGACCAAAAGATATGGGGCGAAGGGAGCTGGAAAAATGATGGATTTCCTCATGCAAATTGATGAGTCCTGTGAATATTTGAGGCCTCACGAACTCTTCTCAATAGAATGCCATTGCCCACAGGGCTCAATATGACTTGCAAACCCGTTAATCAATCATGCAAAGGTTATAAAATGATTGGAGCGACATCTCAAACACGGAAGGGCCTACCTCATTCTTGTTTTCTTCCAACTTCATAATTTACACCACACTTTGTACGCACAACCATATTCATCATCAGTATTAGCACTTAATGGACATTTATTTTATTGAGTGTAGTTTGCTATGTCACAGTTTAACTGAGTTTCCAACCACAATCAACTCTGAGGTAGTTCAACTGCAATGTCCCTTGAGAGTCAAGAGCCGGAAGGAATTAACTTGACAGTCCAACTAGAGGGCAAGTTTCAGTGGCCCTGGGGCACCAGTGGCAAACAACAGAACCAGCTCAGTATTCTACCTACCAACACAGCCTGATACAGCAGCTCAAAAATGCCTCACTCATCATGAAAAAGAACTTGTCAACTGCAAAGGTTCAGAATCAAACTTATATTCGGTTACAGTATTTTAGAAACGCTTCTAAACTGAACTGCCTATTAGCCACTTTCACAGTTTCATGCTTGTAAATACAGGTAGGGCGTGTAAAGAATATAGAAGCCAATCTGCTTGTTTCACTATCTTTCAATTTGTATTTACATTACCTAGTCGTTATATAGTAGCTTAGCATCTTCCAAAGGGCTATGGTAATGCTTCTGACAATAGGTTTAAATGGGAATCATTAACAAAAGTCTACATCCTATAAAAGCCATCCATCATCTTAAATATTCATCACTTTGGTAGCTAATATATAAACAAAATCATGTTTCAGTCAGTGCACATTCGCAAAGGGTCCGACCAATTAGCATTTGCGAATATTTTTCATATTAGGAGCAATGAAAGGTGATTGCACATTTAGAACATAAAACAAAAAGCTACCGAATTAGAATTACTCGCAAAACTAGGTCGTATTCATCCCCATTTCAACCAGTAATGTACCCTACCTTTAAACATGAAGTTTAGTGTTTTGCATCATAGTCGTTGCAGGGTTTCATACTCAGTATGAATGTGTGTGAAATACCATGCTTGGTGCAGCAATTGCTGTTCAGGAGAGTCGTGCTTTGAAAGTAACCTCTGAATCATACCTAAGAACATTTCTTTTAAAATACTGATGTTTAGAATTCGCAATGCCTACATATTTCTAACTTCCACTTGCTTGTGCATCTTAGGACCACATTCAAAGAGTTTGCAGAGAAATACGGAAGAGATCCTCGATTTCGACTGGTCCTGAAGAAAAAAGATCAAGAACTGTTCTTCAACCAATTCATACATCTTCTTAAGAAAAGAGACAAAGAAAACAGGTTGAGACTAAGGAAGATGAGATGAAACCCCCTGAATTGTGCAATAACAATAACTAAAGGAATACTGTGACTGCCATTATAAAGAAAATAGGAGATATTTATGTTTTTGGGTTATTTTATTTACCAACCATAAGAGGAACGGGCCTAGTCGAACTCAACCTGTTCATCCCGTGGTTTTATGGGGCTTCCCTGCAGATGTTTGTAGGGTGCCATTTCTCAGAGGATTAAACTGTTTCATATTGAAGCTCTTTTGTACAACATTCCGAATTTGTTGCATTTTTAATTGCCATGTTATGACAACCCTTAATTGCTTTAATTATGCAAATGATTTTTAAATGACACAAATTATGAATCTAATACAGAATTGTTTTAGAGGAGAAGCTGATACCAGTCATTGCCATCTAACTATATTTCTGTGATTTGGAGAAATTATTTGAGCACTGTTGAAACTTTACACATTAGCAAACTCTGCTGAAAAGAATCCTTGTTGGGAAGTCTATAACTTAGTCAAGGCTCACCTGTCCTGTTTCGTAATCTGAGTAGAAAATCAATATAGTACGAAATTAATTGTGAAACTCTTAGTGAAATGTTTTTAAATCTTGGCACACGTTACATAAAAAAACACCTGTATATGGCTTTCTAATTGTCCTGATTGGTGAATCCTGAAGCACACGATGAGAGGAAAATCTGCCCATAACTGTTTCTGTACAATTAGTTTAAAGCGTTCAAAGCATTAAATTCATATTTTTGCCATTTGATTGTACGCCGAGAGTTTGCATGAGATTTTTCTCATCACGTTTGTAAAAAATATTTTCAATTTTTTTAATAATAAATATTTTAAGCCAAGATTACACTCTTCAGTTTTGTATTTTTCGGCTTCCAAGTTTTCATTTATATAGGATGTCATTTATATAATATTCCTGGAGAATTTGATTACATTGAGCAAGGCGAACGTAATTTCATGACTGGCAATTTAAAAAAAAATATATAAAATGAATAGACCACATTCGTGTGAAATTTCAAGAGAGTTCTGCAGATATCAAAATAGATAACACGTGTATTTTTTAATTGTTAAATAAGATGCAACCTGCATGCGCTACTAGAGACAGGTGTATGGCAGGGTGGTGAATCCAGTGGCGGCTGGCATAGGGCGTGCTGCGGGCGGTGGGGCGGGGGAGGGGCAGGGTGGGGGGTAGTAAACTCGGACAAACGACGGAATGGAGGAAAGTCCTCCGTTCCGTCGTATGTCTGAGTTTACTACCCCCACACCCTGCCCCTCCCCCGCCCCACCTCACCGCCCTGCAGCACGCCCTATGCGAGCCGCCACTGGGTGAATCGAGGCCTCCTTGCCTGCATCCAAATGCAAATAATCAGTTATTAGGTGTAACATATTTTATTTGTGCGTTCTTATGTTGCACGTGTATCCGAAAACAACACTTTAA
This sequence comes from Calotriton arnoldi, assembly GCA_963921515.1. NCBI lineage: Eukaryota > Metazoa > Chordata > Amphibia > Caudata > Salamandridae > Calotriton > Calotriton arnoldi. The sequence continues at coordinate 1,977,535 of CAWUFW010002014.1, forward strand.
TCATTCACTATTCACACTAAAATATACAAAACAAATAACCAGCATTGGTCTGTATGGGTTTCTTAAAAGCTATGTATTTCTCTTGTTCTGACTGGAGCAACTTTTGTATAAAAACTGAGACATATCATGCTGTTCGAGTTATTTATCACCGAGAAAAAGACGTAAAAGTATATAAATCATTTCAAATTATTTCCAAAACACCGTTTTTCAGTGTTTGTGAATTTCGAGAACTAGTAAATAATACTGGCCAAGCTTTGCAAGGACAAGCAAATATCTAGTACAAAGACTTTATACATCAAACATTTTATTACTAGAAACGCAACAAACAGCAGTATACTTTTTCAGACAAAAATTCTACAATTGAGCTATTTCCATGTGGTATCCCAGGTGATTGAATTGAAACATTGTTAGATGGGGAATAACGCAGCCCCCGACAGTGCAGAGGGCGTTACCTTCTTGGGGGGCTCATTCAGCCCAAGGCCTAGGAATATATGAGAGTAATGGGACACTTAGGGGCCCCTCACCCGATTGGATGGTGGGCCCCTTCATTTTACGTTACTTCACTGATTGTGAATGTTAGCGATGTCTCACTTTGCAATCTTTTTCAAATATTTACGGATGAGGTTTTTAATATCATGTGCAGAACTAGGCATAGGCATATCTGTGTGTCAAATATGTAACACAAGCAGTTACAAAGTAATTGATAGCTTCACAATCGCGATGACGGATGGTGAAATAAGTGAGCAAAGTATGGGTACAGAATGGAGGAAGAAGAGGAGAGAGGCAGATGAAACAGCATATTACAACTGAAATTCAAATAGATTGGATGTGGTACTGCATGGTAAAGATGCAAAAAAGATATGGATGGAATGCTTGAATTAGTCTAAGCTACTGGTAATTAATAGGCCTGGGCAGAATTTCAATTACTCCAGAGTAAGTGGAATAATTTCAGTAATTCCCTTTTACTCTTTGACGCAAAATTACAGATAATTATGCAGCTACTTCTCCTTGGGTATTTAAGAGTTATTTGGGGAAAAGTATCTTAACATGAGCACATTTAGCTAGTGCAAGCAGCCGCTCGCACTCGTTCTTTTTTTTAAGTTCAAATTCTTTATAAAATTTTCACAACATATAACAAAATAAACAATAAAAGGACAAATGTGGGGCACAGAGCATATTGACCATTGTGTTAGCATTACCACCTAGAAAACTTTAAATCTATGAAAATTACCCAAATTAGAATTCCATACCATCTAGCCCCAAAATGATGAAATGATATAAAACAATCCGATGATAAAAAAAGAAAAAGAAAAGAGATAAAGAGCAGAGAAGAAAGAAAAAGAAAAACTTATACATAGAGCAACAAGAGCAACCTATGATGAAAAGACTTATAATATTAAAATATAGTTATTAAACATTTCACTGAAGGTACGAAATAAGATCCTGGTAATCCGAGCATCACATATAGTAGGCGTAGAATAACAGAAAGTGGTCACAAACCCTGGATATTCACGGAGGTCTGTGTGTGTTGAAATAAATATCCAATGATTTCCATAGTGGTCTAAACGGGGGTTTCCATGGAGAGTTCTGTAATGTAATATTATCTGCCCCTCTAAGGTGAATAACCCAGTTCATCCATCCTTTGTATGAGGTCTTGTGTGTATCCTTCCAATTATTAAGCACCATCTTTACTGCTGACACAAGTAAAAGATCCAGTAGGGCTCTGTCGGTATCGGAACATGTATCAGCCTTCAGAAAACCAATAGTTAGAAGAGCAAACTCTCTTTTTAACTCAAATGTAAAAACCTGGGAAAGAAAAGTAAATACTTTGTCCCAGAAAGACGACACAGCTTCACAAAACAAAATAAGATGGGCCAAATCTCCCTTTTCTTTTTTACAATTCCAACACAGTGGATCCTCGCGAATGCCAAGAGAAAACAAACGTGCTGGGGTCCAAAATGCCTTATGCAATAGCCAGTATTTTGTTTGAGATAAGACTGGAGAGATTTTATGTCTAGTTATCAAAGTCCCGACCTGTTGCCATGAAGAATCCGGAATTGGTTCAGCAGAGTGTGAGTTCCAGAAGTCCATCAGATTATTGTTAAGCCTAGAAGATTGAGGACGAAGAAGTTTATATATGTGGGACACCTGATGGCCCAGTCTATTAATTTTCTCTATAAACAGTGGTAAGGACAGGGGTACATTATGCAGTTTGGCTCTAGTTATTGCCGCTCTTACTTTTAAGAAATTATAGAATTCAATATTATCTAAATTATAACTGGATTGAAGATCAGCAAATGAAACCGGATACAAAGAACTTTCTAACTGATATGGAAAATAGATACCCTTTTTAATCCATTTATCAAACTTTATTGACTTCCCTTTATATCGTATTCTATGATTAAGCCACAGAGAGTCCAGCTTAGACCCTTTAATACTCACATTCAGTTTCTTGTCAATCACCAAGAGCGCCAATTTCGTGATTTTAAAGATGGATTTAGAGCTGTTTGGGTAGAGCTGGTTTGAGGTAAGTAACACTAGAGGGTTAAGATTATTAAGAATGGCTTTTTCTACGTCCAACCACACCGGGCTATAATGTGCCGGAGGCAGAATCCAGTAAGAGCCCTGTTTAGCCAAGAACGCAGTTTGATACCCTTTAAAATCCGCTAAATTGACTCCCCCTAAGGTTTTGTCAAGTCTCAGTTTTTTAATGCTTATTCGAGCTTTCTTGCCTTTCCACAAAAACTTTGTGAGGAGGACGTCTAATTTATGATGAAATTCCTCTGTCAGAAGCAGAGGGAGCATGGTTATAAGGTAATTCACTAGAGGTGTAAACATCATTTTTATGGTTTCAACCCTACCCCACCATGTTATAAATTTTGGTGACCAAGCGTCCAACAATTTTGTGATTTTTCCTAAGACTATCTTCTCGTTGTGATGCAGGGTATCTATAATATTGCAACCAAACTCAATTCCTAAATATTTTATATAGTCCGGCTGCCAAGCCAATCCCGAGGTACCTATCACGTCTTTGGTGCAATGCAGATTCAAGGGTTTCACTTCCGATTTGTCCCTATTCAGCTTATAACCTGAATGAACAGAGTACTACCCAATCGTATTCATCAACGCCGTAATAGAAGGGCCCGGATTTTCAGTCATGATGAAGATATCGTCCGCATAGGCCGCTAATTTGACTTGAATATCTCCAAAACCTACCCCCTTTATATCCGAATTTTGTTTAATATCTTGAATTAAAGGTTCTAAAGCCAATAAGAACAGCGAAGGAGACAAGGGACAACCCTGTCTAGTACCTTGATGAAGGAGGAAAGATTCTGAAAGAGAACCATTAACAGCAATTTGGGCCGATGGCGTCATATAAAGGGACATTACCATTTTTATATATGAATCTCCCAGATTAAATGAGTGCATACATTGTTTTAAAAAGGCCCAAGAAACTCTATCAAAGGCCTTTTCGGCGTCCAAGGTAATTGCAATAGCCGATTCTGAATTAATCATATATTTTTCTAGAACATTACATAACAAACGAGTATTATCATTAGACACGCGATTTTTAAGGAAACCTACTTGAGAATTACTTATTAGAAGTGGTAGAACACTGTTGAGTCTTGTGGCTAAGATTTTTGAATACATTTTGCAATCGACATTAATAAGGGATATCGGTCTATAATTTTTTGGAAGTAAAGGACCTTTTCCCTCTTTAGGTATGACAACTATGTTGGCTTCCATCATGGAGACCGTAGTGCACCCCTCCCTGGCTATATTGTTAAAGATTCGTAACGTAGTTGGTTGAAGTTGAGCTAAGAAGGTTTTGTAAAAAACGGCTGTAAAGCCATCAGGGCCCGGGGCTTTATTATCCTTCAAGGTTTTAATCGAATTGTTAATCTCTTCCGTAGAGATTGGTTTCCCTAGAGCCAATTTGTCCTGTTCCGTCAATTGAGGTAACCTAAGAAGCTAAGATACTGGGAACAGTTCTCTAAATGAAGATCTTGGTCTTTTTTGTATAGTTCCTCATAAAAAGATTTAAAGGTGTTTAATATATCTTTCCGTTTTGTATGTACCTGATCTTTAACATCCTTGATAGATGAAACAACATTCTGGTTTTGTTTATGCTTAAGGTATGAAGCAAGTAGCTTACCCGCTTTATTAGCTTCACACAAATTAAGGGCTTTAAATGTATTAATCCCTACTCCCGCACGTTCGCTCAGAATCTTATTGTACTCATACTTTTTTTTGTGTAAGTGTTGAGAGGATCGAATTATCATTCAGGGAACTTACATGAGAGGACTCCAGGGTTTTGATTTCAGTCTCTAATTTAACTAATTCTGCATTAACATGTTTGTTTAATTTTGTTTTAATTTCAATAAGTATGCCCCTAATAGTGGCTTTCAAAGCATCCCATATCCGCAATGTCATTTGGTTTGAGATATTCTAATATAGCCTCTTCAATTTTCTTTTTGTCTTCAGGGTCTGTTAATACATCATTATTGAAGCGCCATCTTTTTGGTAAAGGTTCATTATGGCTACCCGTTAATTTGACATTGATAGACGAATGATCCGACACTAACTTTGGGGAAATGTCTGAATGTTCAATTAAGTGTGTGAATGAGCCTGAGATGAGGATATAATCAATTCTAGTGTACGAGTTATGCGGAGGAGAGTAGAAAGTATAGTCTCTGGCATCTGGGTGTTGCAAGCGCCATGCATCTTTAAGGTTAAATTTTGAACATATGGTTTGTACAATATTATGAGACCTGGTAGGGTAGTATCTGCAGTTTGATTGTCTATCTATTATTGGGTCCAACGGAATATTGAAATCCCCTCCAACTATGATGAGATCTTCCTGAGGAAGATCTTCAATAGTTTTAGATATACCCTCCCAAAATTCTGGTTCATCCGAATTGGGGCCATATATATTCACCACGTGTATGAGGTCTTCTCCTTTCTTTAAGTGGGTAACTAACAATCTACCGTCACTATCTGGGTGTTGCAAGCGCCATGCATCTTTAAGGTTAAATTTTGAACATATGGTTTGTACAATATTATGAGACCTGGTAGGGTAGTATCTGCAGTTTGATTGTCTATCTATTATTGGGTCCAATGGAATATTGAAATCCCCTCCAACTATGATGAGATCCTCCTGAGGAAGATCTTCAATAGTTTTAGATATACCCTCCCAAAATTCTGGTTCATCCGAATTGGGGCCATATATATTCACCACGTGTATGAGGTCTTCTCCTTTCTTTAAGTGGGTAACTAACAATCTACCGTCACTATCGTGAACTTGTGATTCTAATAAGATATTCGCTTTTTTAGCAATCAATGTAATCACCCCTTTCCTCTTGTGGTCTGCCGGTGAGCAGGCAAATTGCAAAATCCAATTATGTTTAATGAACGTAGTATCTTCTTTAGATAATTTTGTTTCCTGTAGTAAAATAATGTCCCCTTTAGTTTTGGCCAAATAATCAAATATTATCCTATGTTTAATGGGATGGTTAAGGCCTTTTACGTTTAAGGAAATCACGTTAAGATCTTCTGCAATTATTCGTGTATTAGGATGTGTCATCATAAAAGTAAATAAAAACAGGTTGTTCTAAACTCGTACCATAAAAATGATAGCTAGCTTCCACAGTAAATCCTAAACCATTATGAGAGTACATAGACCCTTGGGGGGCGTGGCCTGACGCCGATGCGGACGGGACCCTGAATCGGAGCTCCCGCCGGTGATCCCCTGTCCAGCGCCATCCTGCCCGCTACAGGGGGGCCCCAGCCGCAGCAGTCGGTCCATTGTGGGTCGGAACCGCTGGGGAACCAGCACTGAGCGGGGGCACGCTGTTCGCCACGGAGCAGAGCCTAGAACTCGTCTGGAGTGGAGGGGCCGCGAGGCTCCACAAAATGGCGGCTGTGCATAATAAGCGGCGCTCGGTGTGCACAGCGGCGGCGGCCGCGAAAGGATATCACAGCCCTCGGAGGGCCATCTATACCCGGTGAGGAGCTAGACCCGGGGAAGGACTGAGTGGCGGGGCACGAGAGAGCGGCAGAATCCCGGACCACGGCGTGCGAGTGCCCGAGCGCATCGCCGGCAGCAGGGGGTGCCTACGCACCGGGCCGTGCACACGGGGGGCCCTGATTCACGACTGAGCAGGGCACGGAGTGGACTCTGAGGGTGCCTGGACCTGGGGGCAGGAGGAATCACTGCACAGGTGTTGGCACCGGCCTGTGCAGCGCCCGTATCCCGGGGGTGCTGGCGCTGTATGGACTCACGTGGAGGGCGGCAGGGAGGCGCCCGGAGACAGGCCTGGGCGGCGCACCTGCAAACTTCTACACAAGTGGAGGCCGTACGCACGTAGGAGTGACTGAGGCAAACCCCAGGGGTGGACGCGTGGGCCCAGTAGAGGACTGCTTCCAGGGGCCGGCTATGGGATGAGGCCCTGACGGACCACTGAGACCGGGACTGGGGCACTTGAGTGGCGGACCATGGGCCCAGTGGGGCAGAGTGGCTGAGCGCTGGATGTATATGCTGGGCACCTTGCGCGAGGTGTAGATGGTGAGCTGAGCTGGCCCTGCTGCCCCCGAGGAGTGGGAGGCATCGCCGCGGGGGCCACGGAGCAGCAGCGGACATAGAGGCACAGAAGTGTTGAAGCCAGACTTGCAGCCCTGCGATCGCAAGGTTGGGGGGCGCCGGGGACGCGTGAGTGGCCGGCCCCTCTGGACAGTGTGGAGACCACTGCACGGCAAGCCGGGGCTCAGGCAGGGAGAGACTGTTGCACCCCTGGGCGGAATATTGTCCACGTGGCTGGGAAGTTATCGAAAATGGTGGCCGTGCCCCGGTAGCTGGGTCTAAGAGAGGGACGCCCCGGACTGCTGGACTTGAACAACCATCCAAGCTGCCAGTCCTGCAATTCCGCTGACAGAGCGCGTGGCCCCACGCGCGGGTGACCGCAGAGTAACAGAACCTTGTCGCGGCGCGGAGGCAGCAGCTGCACGCTCGAAGCGCGAGAGGCCCCGTAGCTTTAGTCACCATGGGGCGGGTCAATAAGCGGTGTGATGCAGAGCAGCAGGAATCAGCGAATGACGATAATGGGGAGCCCCGCGGCGGAGGAGCTGCACCCCCAGGTGAACTGTCGCTCCATGACATACTGCAGGCGATAGAAACATCGCGAACTGCGGTGGAGGCCATAGACCCAAAACAAATATAAACCTTTCTGGCAAAAAACACACTGTAAATGCCTAACCTAATAAAATATGAAATGATCCATAGGAACTCTTGTTTAATATGACCGAAATGTAACTCGACCGATATTGAAGAATAGACAGCTAGATAAAGAGAAAGAAGAAAGAAAAAGAAAGAGATATATAAGAAACAAAATAAGAAGAAACAAACCAAACCCGAGCATCCCTCACCCCCCTCCCTCCCCACCCAACCCTGCATACCTCGCATGTAGGAGGTGCGACGACAGGAGCGTCAGCCCGTCGAGCGGATGGTAAATAATTTTGACATAATTAAGATTTCCCAATTCTTATATACGAGTTAAATCACATCAGATATAACATCAGAACATCCGTACCTCCAAATGTACTAAACATAACAAAAAGAAGGCTAATAACTATATTCTACATATAAGACTCTTTTGTATGAACGTCTTATCACACAGCAAATTCAACAGCAATCTACAAGCTCCATGTCTGAGGTAGAACACAACTAAAAATATATAAAACTGACCAACAGATACAAGATATCACTTGGTCCAAATAGTCGTTATAAACTTTGTATATTGATGTAAACTGACAATCAGTGATGAAAAATAAACCTGTGTTATATGTAATCCAATTACTATGAAACTGTGAATATCATGGTTATCTTCTATTGGAAGAGGATTAAGTGTAAACCGACATCAGTGTAAGGCTAAGAAGTACTGTAAGAATCTCAATAAGGCCTATAAATTAAACAAACAAAAGAATACCTCCATGAGATTAAGATCACGCTGCCCTAATGTAAACATCATAGTGATCAAAGATTTAAAGCAGACTAAGTTTTGCTAAGCATTTTTATAAACCATGGCCCTGAGATAAGGCAGATGTTATCTGTTACACCGTTAGCAAAAATGTTCAAGAATTAAGACTTTCGTTTGTTGGAACCAGATTGAGTGTAATCCATGGCCTGAGATGAGGACCCCTCCAAAAAGTTCCACAAACCTTTAGGATCGGTGAAATAGTGGCGACGGTCATTGACTGTAATCCTAAATTTACTTGGGCCAACAAAAGAAAATTGAATGCCATTGGTTCTGAGTTTGTCTCTTAGGCGAAGGAATCCCTTCCTGGTATCCACTGTCTGTTTAGAAAAATCCTGCGTAAATATTATGTTATGGCCATTCCATATTAGTTGATGACTTTTACGCGCAAAGCTAAGAATAGCTTCCGCATGTTGGAATCTCAATGGCTTGCAGTTAAAGGGACGGGATGTTTGACTAGAGGAGGACTTAAAGGTAGGAATCCTATGCGCTCAGTCTAGCTCAAAAGGACCCACAAACTTTATATCGGTAAAATGCGGCAACCAATCTTCCAAGAAGGCGATACAGGAGCCCGCTGAATCCTCTGATCCCTCCGGAACACCTAAAATTCTTATGTTGCCTCTACGATTTCTATCTTCCAATTCTGTTGCTTGTTTTTTAAGATTGGTTGTAACGTTGCATAGATATTTCAACTCTTTATTGGTTTTATTGGAAACATCCTCCACATCGCTGATTCTCTGTTCCGCTGCTGCCACTTTGATGTTCATTGCATTCATATCGGCTCGAATTGCTGTAAGCTCTAATTGCATAGTGTCTGTATTCTGTTTTGTGGATTTAGCGAGTTCATGTACCTCAGCTAGTTTTTTAAGGATCATGTCCATTTTGGCGCCTACATCTGCCTTCGCTTTAATGGGTGAGTCAGATGGTGAAGGGTCTCCTTTGGTTTTTTTTAACTGTATCCTGGAATCCTTTCCCGCCATGTTGAAATTATTTAGTTAGGAGGATCAGCTCCCACTCAAGTTATGTGTATACTTGATAATACACCAGGAAAATAGCTTGACTCACACTGAAACTACTCCCCTCATCTACCCCCTATATCTCTTAGTAAAAATGTTCGCTGGAGATGTACACCCCTGGTAGACACAATGAGTAAGGAAGGTAGTCCAGCTCCTTTTTAGAAGCTATTTCAGTGGTATTCCCTCGGTCTAATAAGGATAACCTACACTTGTTAAGTATGTTTATGTTGGCTGTTTGAGCATAGGGGCTCTTCTTTATAACCAGGACTGTGAGCCAGTAGCAACTTGGGATATAACTGGCCCCCTCGATCTTTAATTATTTATTAGATAGCACTGCCATGTCGGATTTACTGACCAAAGAAGGAGTCAAGCATTCATTTGCTCCCATTCGCTAAGTAGATACCTCAAACTGTGATTACTCCATCTTAAATTTCAGATCGAATTGGCAATACCTTTATTTCCTTTGCAAATTCCATCATTAGATCCATCACCACACATCCTTGTCTTAGTGATTAATGGGAAGCGGCGCGTCTTGGAGACATTTCCGGTATATAGAAACACTGCGCTCCTTTATGACTAGTGCGAGTGATTGCAGTGCCTTTGGGATCGTTATTCAGTCGCCACAGCCGGCGCTATCCCGCACGTATCAGTCAGCGCTCGTTTTTCACCTCCGCTCAGCTCCTTGCACAGTACCTCGTTTCAAATCCTTAACGCCTCTTTCCCATGGGTCCACGCTGAAGGGGGGGAAGTACAAGCAAAAGTACAAACAACCGGACCACCCTCCCCTCAAAGGAGTCCCCAGTATACAGGCATCACTCGTTCTTGATTTCACCAATATATTAAAACCGATCTGCAGGTCGCCGTAATAAAACAAAGAGTCCACTCGCAGAATGCGTCAGACCGCCATTTTGGGATCAGGCTATGTAACGCGTATCTTCGCAACCCAGCTCTTTGGCAGTAAAATGGTTTTGAATTTTCTCACCCGATCATAGGAAGGGTTGTAGGCATGAAGATCCGGTGCTTGGTTGGGCAAAGGGTGACTTCACTTGGCAGCCGCGGCGAATATTCAACCAGCAGCTCCGTCCGCCATCTTGGAGCCTCGCATCGGAAAGTTCAAAGTCAGTTTAAAATGTTAATATCGCATTCCGGGATAATCCAGCGGTAGCATTAGGAGTCAGGAGCCTTCCGACATCAATTTCCATTATCATCAAGCTTGGGTATATCCAATAACACAGGAAATCCTTCGCTCGAACTCCGCACTCGACAGAGCGACAGAATCAAGCAGCCATCGGCTCTGCCGTCCAAGCCACGCCCCCCCCTCGCACTCGCTCTTTGTTCTCTACTGCGTTTAGCACTGTTTCTTAGCTCAAAATGCATCTTTGCGCTCATTTTGGCTGCAAGGGTGCATTTTGCTCTAAGATAATAGTGCTAAATGCCAGCAATAAGTTGGGGGAATTCCTACCCCAGAGCACATTTAGCAACCATGAGTGACCACTCATGGTCGTTATTCATCCTCTGTTGCATTAAGCGCTAAAACGATTAAAATCGAATCTGATCTAAGATCTGGGTCTCTCAATATCTCACCCTCTCCTGACTCCTCTGTCTCCACACCCCTGCCCTCGCCTCATGGCCTCTCCCTCAAAAACAATGCTTCAAGGAGTCTATTCACTCCCCTCAACGACATTACCATCCTCAATATTCTCTCGACCTTTAAACCCTCAAATCACTTCAATGACCCCCTCCCCCCCAACTTCTTTAAAGAAATGATAGGATCACTAGCACCGCTCTGGTCCAAGATCATCAACGCCTCACTTCTTCAAGGTGAGATCCCTGACTGCCTGAAGGCTGGCCTAGTGTTCCCTATTCTCAAAAAACCCTCGGCTGACCCTGCTGACCTGAACAACTACCGACCAATCACAAACATACCCACCCTGGCAAAAAGTCTGGAAAAATGTGTTCATGAACAACTACGCAAACACATTGAGCAATTCCAGCTTCTTGACCTATTCCAATCGGGCTTCCGCACTGGCCACAGCACCGAAACGGCCATCACTCACATAGTGGACGATGCCCTCACTTTGCTTGACCAAAATGAAGTCTGCCTTTTATTTCTTCTCGATCTCTCATCTGCTTTCGACACTGTCAAACACGACAATCTACTCTACCTCTTGGAACACAGGATGGGGCTCTCAGGCACGGTCCTTAAATGGTTTTCCTCTTTCCTCAGCAGCAAAACACAAAGTGGTATATTCACAAGAACGTGTGATAACTAAAGCAAGAGTAGCGTAACGCAACTTTCAATATCGCAGCCTAGCGCGGGAAAATAACTCTGTGTCAACGTGGAATTTACAACAAGGCGGTAGCATGCAATAGTCACGAGATAACGCGTCAAATGTCAGCGTGAAAATCAACGCCACGCCTAAAAAATGCGAAACACGAGAAATCATCCGATGAGGCCAATCGCGGTACAGAAATCAGCGAACACCAGCCACAGGCCTGCAAATCCCATGCGTCCGGCGGGAAAAAGCACCATAAAAGAAAGAAAAACAATGCCCAAAAACAATTCAAACTGCGTAGCAACATGGATGCACCCGGACCGAGTGCAGAGGACAAGCTGAACGCCACAAGCCCCACGGAGGACCAGCCAGGAACCCCGCGTTCGTGGAAGGGCAAGGACAAGAGGAAGAGGAAGACTGGGTTCAGTCCGCAGGAAGACCGGATCGTCACGGAGGTGACCGAACACCATCAACAACTGTTCGGCACCTCCACTGCGGCACTGGCAACCCAAACCGAAATATGACAGGCCATCGTCACCAACGTCAATGCAGTCGAAGTGTCGAGGAGGTCACTGGAGGAGGTCAAGAGGCGCTGGCATAATCTGAAAAGGCAGACCAAACATAAGCTCGCCGCCAACAGGGAGGCAGCAACGGCGACTGGAGGTGGAAGTCCCACGACACAGGAGGAGCTGGATGAGCTGGAGCAAATGGTGGCCACAGTCAGCAGTGAGGAGACGGTGGCAGTATTGGGGGGCCTGGACACAGCACGATACAACCTGACCCAACAGCAACAGGGTGAGTAACCACTAGGGACGGGGGGATGGGGGGAGATGGGCACAATGGCACACATGCACAATTACGTGTAGACACAGCACACCCACGATGACCGTGGAACATGTCCCTGATTGCCTTGGCACACTGCAGCACACATAGAAACGCCAAGTAGGCCCCCATCCACAATGTGCACAGAGGGGCCCGCCCCTATCACCAATATCACAACCTACCCGTGCACTTGTGCTGAATCCAGCAAAGCAGCGGCTCTGTGACCCACACTGACTATGCAAGTAACACTGCATGTCCAATAGCATGGCAGCAGCCAAAAAAAAATGACATGGCCCACGAATCCCCCCCAAAAAACCTTTTTTGTTTAACCCAATAGAACTGTGTCATTAGGGACATCTGGATATATCTATACCAGTACTTTGTGAGTGTATGTCCCGTCCCTTTAGTCCACACTTTTCCTTTTATAGAAGATTAGGGGCACCGCACCCCGAGGTATAATTATAAATATAAAGGGGACAATCCCTGCAGCTGAGGGATTAGAGCAATCATACCAGTTCCCCCGTGCTTATGCGTTATAAGCATTCATGCGCCTTGCATATTTGTGGCGAGCATCTCTTACTGTCCTGACGACTACGCCTACAACTAGCACGCTTGTACGCAGGCACGGGAGATCAGTTCTCTCCTTCTAACCTTGGACGCATGCGCATTCTTGGCCAGCATCCACACATGCGCACTACCTGCCAGGACACGATGAAAGGGCGTTCTGGAAGTGGGAGCTGCCTAAGCACCAATTGGCTACACTATTTAGTCCATGCCTTGCCTTAATCACTCCACCTTCAGCAGGCGTATGGACAGGGTAGGTGCACGGCAGTCGGCACCTGCAAAAAACTGTAAGTTAAGGAGTGTGTGTGTGAGGAGGATGGGCTTAACGTACAGTATTGATTTAGGATAATGACAACCTGTGGTGTCTGTATGCTTGTTTGCTCATGACTGTCCATTACATTGTTTCCATCTTTAGCCCGACCAGGTGCGGGTGTCCATCGCTTCTAGCCTTTGGAGTAATTCTCCTTAGAGTGCTGGGTAAGGATATTATTAGTATGACTATTCGTGTGTGTTTATTTCGTTATTAGTTAATGAGGATATCGTGACTTATTTATGGCATTCCCTGTGTGGCAAGGTATTGTGGATATGGAGGTTTCAATATCGCTCTGCCATTCTTTTTCCCTACTCTCTGCGAGTAGAGGGTAGATTATACCTGCCATGCTTGATTTAGCCATCTACGTCCACGTATCCCTTATTCTGGGTTCCTCCAAACTGGGGTGCGGTTCCCTCTGTGGATATCGGTGGTGGTCCATGACGAGACCTTGTACGTGACGGCCAGCATCCCTTGCGCTGCGCATGCTCGACTCGCCACTGGACTTAACTGGGATGCCCTGAGGAGTCTGTGCTCCACGAGGTGTCCTTTTGTCTCATGTCATTTAATTGTGGGACGATGTGCACACGATTGTGGCACATTTTTGTACATCAAGTTGTACTGATGCACATTCCCTATGCTCTATTTAGTTTTTCTTTCCTAGGTTAGTGTTTCAGGAGCGGCCTCCAGTACTAGCCACACTGTAGGGCATACAGTGTTTTGGCCCGGCCTGTCTCTCTTTTTGAGGGTATTTATTTTTATGATTATATTAACATGCACATCACTAATTCTTTTATTCTTGGTCCTGATGAAGCGCCAACGACCTCTGTGGCAATAGAGGCGCGAAACATGTCGACTTGCTACACCCAGGCACACTGTGCCTGTTGGGGTAATATTTTAACCATGGGGGTTGATCTGACTCTATCTTCTCTTAACAACCCCTGGATTTTTTATCTCACTTTGCACGCACTCTCCTTACCCTCCTTTTAGTACCCACACCCCACACACCCGCATGCACCATCCGGCATTCTCTGAAAAAGATCTCTGATAAAGTGACCCTTCGGGGGACCCGTAGGTAATTGCAGCAACGGCCCTACGAGGAGCAAATGCCCGATGATGAAGCATGACACCCTTCGGGGTGTGTGAGGGCAACAGGAGATAAGACTTGCTCTTCCTCCTCATCTGTGGGTACTCATTTAACCTAGATTTCTTTTCCTCTTCTCCTTTTTGAGGGCGTTGGGTAACTTTTGTACCCTGCCTTGGAACAGTGTCCTTTTTTGGTTTGGATGTTATGTTTGAGGAGCATGGACACTGGACCATAACTGGCTCCTTGGTCCCCCCCTTTCTTTTTATGTTGGTATAGCTATTGCACGGCGGCTCAGCCGAGGGAACGTATTGCTTTCCTATCCCTTCTTTTTTTTTTTTTTTTTCCTTTTCCCACATGAGACAGATTACTCCACACACACAACCCCCCCCCCCAAAAAAAACCTTTTTTGTTTAACCCGATAGAACTGTGTCATTAGGGACATCTGGATATATCTATACCAGTACTTTGTGAGTGTATGTCCCATCCCTTTAGTCCACACTTTTCCTTTTATAGAAGATTAGGGGCACCGCACCCCGAGGTATAATTATAAATATAAAGGGGACAATCCCTGCAGCTGAGGGATTAGAGCAATCATACCAGTTCCCCCGTGCTTATGCGTTATAAGCATTCATGCGCCTTGCATATTTGTGGCGAGCATCTCTTACTGTCCTGACGACTACGCCTACAACTAGCACGCTTGTACACACGCACGGGAGATCAGTTCTCTCCTTCTAACCTTGGACGCATGCGCATTCTTGGCCAGCATCCACACATGCGCAGTACCTGCCAGGATGCAATGACAGGGCGTTCTGGAAGTGGGAGCTGCCTAAGCACCAATTGCCTACACTATTTAGTACATGCCTTGCCTTAATCACTCCACCTTCAGCAGGCGTATGGACAGGGTAGGTGCACGGCAGTCGGCACCCGCAAAAAACTGTAAGTTAAGGAGTGTGTGTGTGAGGAGGATGGGCTTAACGTACAGTATTGATTTAGGATAATGACACCTGTGGTGTCTGTATGCTTGTTTGCTCATGACTGTCCATTACATTGTTTCCATCTTTAGCCCGACCAGGTGCGGGTGTCCATCGCTTCTAGCCTTTGGAGTAATTCTCCTTAGAGTGCTGGGTAAGGATATTATTAGTATGACTATTCGTGTGTGTTTATTTCGTTATTAGTTAATGAGGATATCGTGACTTATTTATGGCATTCCCTGTGTGGCAAGGTATTGTGGATATGGAGGTTTCAGTATCGCTCTGCCATTCTTTTTCCCTACTCTCTGCGAGTAGAGGGTAGATTATACCTGCCATGCTTGATTTAGCCATCTACATCCACGTATCCCTTATTCTGGGTCCCTCCAAACTGGGGTGCGGTTCCCTTTGTGGATATCGGTGGTGGTCCATGACGAGACCTTGTACGTGACGGCCAGCATCCCTGGCGCTGCGCATGCTTGACTCTCCACTAGACTTAACTGGGATGCCCTGAGGAGTCTGTGCTCCACGAGGTGTCCTTTTGTCTCATGTCTTTTAATTGTGGGACGATGTGCACACAATTGTGGCACATTTTTGTACATCAAGTTGTACTGATGCACATTCCCTATGCTCTATTTTGTTTTTCTTTCCTAGGTTAGTGTTTCAGGAGCGGCCTCCAGTACTAGCCACACTGTAGGGCATACAGTGTTTTGGCCCGGCCTGTCTCTCTTTTTGAGGGTATTTAATTTTATGATTATATTAACGTGCACATCACTAATTCTTTTATTCTTGGTCCTGATGAAGCGCCAATGACCTCTGTGGCAATAGAGGCGTGAAACATGTCGACTTGCTACACCCAGGCACAGTGTGCCTGTTGGGGTAATATTTTACCCATGGGGGTTGATCTGACTCTATCTTCTCTTAACAACCCCTGGATTTTTTTTATCTCACTTTGCACGCACTCTCCTTACCCTCCTTTTAGTACCCACACCCCACACACCCGCATGCACCATCCGGCATTCTCTGAAAAAGATCTCCGATAAAGTGACCCTTCGGAGGACCCGTAGGGAATTGCAGCGCCGGCCCTACGAGGAGCAAATGCCCGATGATGAAGCATGACACCCTTCGGGGTGTGTGAGGGCAACAGGAGATAAGACTTGCTCTTCCTCCTCATCTGTGGGTCCTCATTTAACCTAGATTTCTTTTCCTCTTCTCCTTTTTGAGGGCGTTGGGTAATTTTTGTACCCTGCCTTGGAACAGTGTCCTTTTTTGGTTTGGATGTTATGTTTGAGGAGCATGGACACTGAACCATAACTGGCTCCTTGGTCCCCCCTTTCATTTTTTGTTGGTATAGCTATTGCTCGGCGGCTCAGCCGAGGGACCGTATTGCTTTCCTATCCCTTCTTTTTTCTTTTTCTTTTCCTTTTCCCACATGAGACAGATTACTCCACACACACAACCCCCCCCAAAAAACCTTTTTTGTTTAACCCGATAGAACTGTGTCATTAGGGACATCTGGATATATCTATACCAGTACTTTGTGAGTGTATGTCCCGTCCCTTTAGTCCACACTTTTACTTTTATAGAAGATTAGGGGCACCGCACCCCGAGGTATAATTATAAATATAAAGGGGACAATCCCTGCAGCTGAGGGATTAGAGCAATCATACCAGTTCCCCCGTGCTTATGCGTTATAAGCATTCATGCACCTTGCATATTTGTGGCGAGCATCTCTTACTGTCCTGACGACTACGCCTACAACTAGCAAGCTTGTACGCAGGCACGGGAGATCAGTTCTCTCCTTCTAACCTTGGACGCATGCGCATTCTTGGCCAGCATCCACACATGCGCACTACCTGCCAGGACACGATCACAGGGCATTCCGGAAGTGGGAGCTGCCTATGCACCAATTGCCTACACTATTTAGTCCCTGCCTTGCCTTAATCACTCCACCTTCAGCAGGCGTATGGACAGGGTAGGTGCACGGCAGTCGGCACCCGCAAAAAACTGTAAGTTAAGGAGTGTGTGTGTGAGGAGGATGGGCTTAACGTACAGTATTGATTTAGGATAATGACAACCTGTGGTGTCTGTATGCTTGTTTGCTCATGACTGTCCATTACATTGTTTCCATCTTTAGCCCGACCAGGTGCGGGTGTCCATCGCTTCTAGCCTTTGGAGTAATTCTCCTTAGAGTGCTGGATAAGGATATTATTAGTATGACTATTCGTGTGTGTTTATTTCGTTATTAGTTAATGAGGATATCGTGACTTATTTATGGCATTCCCTGTGTGGCAAGGTATTGTGGATATGGAGGTTTCAGTATCGCTCCGCCATTCTTTTTCCCTACTCTCTGCGAGTAGAGGGTAGATTATACCTGCCATGCTTGATTTAGCCATGTACGTCCACGTGTCCCTTATTCTGGGTCCCTCCAAACTGGGGTGCGGTTCCCTCTGTGGATATCGGTGGTGGTCCATGACGAGACCTTGTACGTGACGGCCAGCATTCCTGGCGCTGCGCATGCTCGACTCGCCACTGGACTTAACTGGGATGCCCTGAGGAGTCTGTGCTCCACGAGGTGTCCTTTTGTCTCATGTCTTTTAATTGTGGGACGATGTGCACAAGATTGTGGCACATTTTTGTACATCAAGTTGTACTGATGCACATTCCCTATGCTCTGTTTTGTTTTTCTTTCCTAGGTTAGTGTTTCAGGAGCGGCCTCCAGTACTAGCCACACTGCGGCCTGTCTCTCTTTTTGAGGGTATTTATTTTTATGATTATATTAACGTGCACATCACTAATTCTTTTATTCTTGGTCCTGATGAAGCGCCAACGACCTCTGTGGCAATAGAGGCGCGAAACATGTCGACTTTCTTCACCCAGGCACAGTGTGCCTGTTGGGGTAATATTTTACCCATGGGGGTTGATCTGACTCTATCTTCTCTTAACAACCCCTGGATTTTTTATCTCACTTTGCACGCACTCTCCTTACCCTCCTTTTAGTACCCACACCCCACACACCCGCATGCACCATCCGGCATTCTCTGAAAAAGATCTCCGATAAAGTGACCCTTCGGGGGACCCGTAGGGAATTGCAGCGCCGGCTCTACGAGGAGCAAATGCCCGATGATGAAGCATGACACCCTTCGGGGTGTGTGAGGGCAACAGGAGATAAGACTTGCTCTTCCTCCTCATCTGTGGGTACTCATTTAACCTAGATTTCTTTTCCTCTTCTCCTTTTTGAGGGCGTTGGGTAATTTTTGTACCCTGCCTTGGAACAGTGTCCTTTTTTGGTTTGGATGTTATGTTTGAGGAGCATGGACACTGGACCATAACTGGCTCCTTGGTCCCCCCTTTCTTTTTTTGTTGGTATTGCCCACGAATCGACATGGAGGTAGCCCAGTGCGGATCACATCCGTAAAGGAGCAGGTCACACTCCGACATGTCCACGTGCACCCACAACCCATGCCGTACAATACACGCAGCAGACGAACAATGCATCAGGCCACAAAAACAGTCCGAGAGCACATATGACCCAAGTCAAAAGCAAATCAGGCCCGAAAAGCACACAATTCAAAGGCACCCCGCCTCAAAGGGGGAAGGCCACACGAAATCAGAGCTGCAGGGGCAACTCCCCCACAATGCAGCACACACACATAGCAATCACAGAACATCAGCAATGACGGCAATGTGGTACAAAGTGCAACACCAGCACCACAGGACAGAGCTCACAACAGTTTCCGCTCGTGCGTAGTAACTGTCCACTCACATCTGGCATTGCCTGACACTGTGTGATGATAATGTACGGGTACTACCACACATCCATCATGTTGTCGAAAAACACACTGACTGCCATCAAATAGCCAGCTCCCCCAAAACAGTCACAATGTACATTGGCATGCAGTCTGAATGTAAACATCTGCAAATCATCACCATACATGTGAAACTCTGTTCACATTGCAGAGGGACATACAACACCTCCTGCAGAGCACACCACACTTCCCATCATTGATGATGAAGAGGACAACCTGCACATATGTCAAGACACCCTCCAATGGATAATGGACAGCCTCTGCACCTCACCCCCAGGAGCAGGCCAGGTCAGCTGCCTCGAGGTGACCCCACCACCTGCACACACCACCACAGCTGTCTCCCAGGACCCCCCGACCAATACATGGAATTCCAACGGCGTGTGTTGGGTTGACAGGTGGAGTTGGCTGATCAGCTGCGGGTGGGTTTTGAGCTTGTGGCAGCCAAACTCGATGCCATACGTGGGTGTCTGGGTCCCATCAGGGACCACGTACAGTCCCTATCGGACACCCCCTGTACGCACCATGCTCCGCCACAGACCTTGGCTGACCTCGCTGGTGCCATGAATCTAATACAAGAACTGTCTGGTCAGACAGGCACCAGCCATGACAGCACAGAGTTGGCACAGATGCGGAGGTCAATGGAGACCATGGAGCAGATGCAGGCTGGAAGTATGTCTGACACGGCTGGACACCAGCGAGTAGTGGCTGGGAACTTCAATGCCCTGCAGTACTTCATCTCGCCATTGCTGTCACTGAGCCGTTCCCAGATGACTGCAGCGGGAACATCGACACACACAGCTCCGACCCCTGATGTGTCCGAGGCACACTGTTATGCTGCCCCATCACCTACGCAGTCTGATGTGTCAGGGGCACACAGCGATGCAGCCATCACCCCGCCACACACACCGGACACAGAACCCGTATCAGGGGAGTGATAAGGGGATGGGAACTACTGTGTGAGGAAGGAGGCAGTAGCATCCATCACCGCCATATAGCCTGTCCCTGCCTGGTTATGACCTATGCATCATGCCCTGGGAAATACCTCCTAATGACCTCCGCAACACCCTGCGACATTCACCCGGACCCCGACACAGACTGCCATTTCTTCACCGCTGGCCAATTACACAGCAATCCTGCTGCGGACTGCACTCTCCCTCTTCCTAATCACTGTGCAATCCCCAAAGGACTCTGGTTGGCCCACCACTGGGCTTCCATGTGATGTGGGCTTGGATGGCCATGTACAACTCCAGCTCCGTCAATCACCTGAATGTGAATAAAACATTCTAAATCACACAGATGTGTCATCACTATGTTCACTCATGTATGGAAGTATGGCTGGATGTAGGGACAATGATTGCACATGAAGGTACACCCTGGTAACTGACATCTATGCGCATGTCTATCCGTGAGACACATGGCCAATTGGATGACTGTGAAGGTGAGTACTAGCTGTGTCCCAATTGCACATCAACAACAATCTCACAACCCCCCAACGTAGGCACACGTCCATGTGTTGAATAGGGCTGTGTGTAGGAGTGACCAAAATGGTGGCAGGCCAGGAGTGGTGTCCAACACCACGTGTGACAACAGAACTTCACGTCGCATACCTACTTACACACATCTGTGTGGACACATTCTGTTGTGATGTATGGCATTGCTCCACATGGTCAGAGGTTGGACACCATACACACATAGCTGAAGTCATGTAAGTGCACATGTCGTCCAGCACCTATCCAAAAACAATGTCTGGCTCACAGAGGTGGAGCTTGCCAAAGGGACACACCCCCATTGCACATGCGTCAGTCAGTTCCTCCCTGTGTTGGGACGATGCTCATTGTGGCACACGAGTGGACAATCTAAACAACACACCTCACAGTTAGACACCAGTGGAGTGGCATAGACTTTATTGGCATGTGCGTGTCAGTACGGATGAGGCAACGGCCACAACAGGCAGGGACATGCTTAAGACACTTACACGCAGCATGGGTACATGTCGAGGTTCAGAAAATGTTGGGGCTGAAATGGACAACATTCATCACGGATGGCAACGCTCACAGCCCACCTTGCCTTGCTGGACGAGTCATGTGTTGCTTGGCATCTGCCCATTGCCCCATGTGAGGGGGCACGACTCACTGCACGTGGGATCTGCATGGTGCTCGGCCTCTGGAGTGCGCCGATTGTCTGCTCTGCTGACAGTGAACAGGTGTGAGGGTCCGACAGGTTCACATGTCGTGCTACATTGCCATGTGTGTGCTCTCCCCCAGCAGTGTGTCCCAATTGGCAACGTTGCCAAACGACGCTGTGTTGCTCCGACCATGGACCTGCGTCACCTTGCACAGGTGTGTGTACACACGCGTTATTCCACGCACATGCATCCAGAGCCCGACCGAAGGCAGACGTGTCCTCTGTTGTGGTGGGATATGTGAGCAATCCCAACGATGCAACAAGTTCTTGGGCCATGTGCTGTAGGTGTCAATCAGATGTGGCTGCAGGAACGTAGTTACTCGTCCATCAATGCCCGTGCAGCTTCATGTACAATGTGTTCCAATAGTACGTCGTTGTCGTGTTCAAGGAACAACAGGGTGAGCCATTACGTTGTCCGGGCAGGTGTGCTCAGCCCACGCCGTCTCACCGATCCACAACACAGCCCAATAGGGGAGCGCCTCGGTGTGGTCACTGCACACGAGAAATTGTGCAATTACCCATGCACAACTACCAATACATACGCAGTATGTCAAGGCATCCCATGCATGGCTGTCTCGGTTACACTCCTGTTTGTGATCCAACAGGGGGCGCAGACACAAGTCATAGTCCAATTCATCAACAGTTGTGTTGGATAGGCAGACATCATGGGACACTTGAATGTGCATGTTCGGCAGTGGAACCAGGGCTGGACGCAGGTGACGTGGGCAATGCGGAAGCTGAGCCTGTAACTGATCCGCAGCACTGCCAGTGGCAGTGCGCCCAGTAAATGCAGCATACTTGCACGGTACTGTTCCACGTGACGGGGGTTGTGCATGTGCCCGGTATGGCCTCCCATTGCGTTGGTGCGTCTCGTGAACCAGCACTCTTCTGAACTGCGGCAGTTGTGTGGAGGATATGCCACAGCTCTGAGCAATGATTCGTACGTGTGTGCAACATTGTGGGTAATGGGTTGCTGTTTCCGTGAGTGTCAATGGCATCCCATGCGGGGGTACCACAGGCAGGGGCTTCTGTGTGTGGGCTGTGGATAAGTCGGATGGTTCATTAGCGGAATGCGTGGTGTGGGAGTCATCCTCGTCTGCCATTGCATCTCTATCAGGGTGTTCCAGTCGCGTTCTGGACCAAGGTCAGAGGTGCAGGTGTCCTCCCGCCTTCTGCATTGGGACAATGGTGCTTTCATCCCTGATGTTTGTCTGACTACTACTTGCGTTTTCGGAATGTGATGTGGCTTTGGCGCTGAGATTGGGACACGGCCTTGGGCTCATGGTGTACAGATGGCGATGCACACACACATGTTGGCATGTGGAGCCAGGTGCCCGGGCGGCCTTGCGCTGCTTGTGCTATCTCACTCCGTCTCCCTCCCTCGCTCTCTCCCTCTCTTTCCTTTGTTGGGCACATGGCACACCTTCTTCTCTTGGATTTGGTCTTCCAGGCTGTGTGCTACGGATTGTCCAGTGAGGAGCCGCTAGCACTTATCCTAAGGGTTGTTTCTGCTTTTGTTTGTATGGTGTTTTGTGTTGGTGATTGCATTGCTGTATGACTGATTCTCCATTTTCTGGCCACGCATGTATGTTTATTTTCCTGCTTGTGCGACATCAGGCAAAATCTTTGTTTAGGGATTCGTGGTGTTGGTGTGCAATTTCTTAGTCCGGGGTTGGGGGTGGTCCCGGGGGGGGGGTGTTGCGGGACTGGGTGTGGTGTCGGTGGGTGTTGTGGCCCTCTTGGGTGTCCATGCTGCATGTTCAGTTGCTCGTGGGCATCTGTTGTCCTTCATGTGTGGCTCTGGGCTGTGCTCCCTTTTGTGGTGCTGGCTGCCGTCTGACTTTACACCAGGTCAGAGCAGGTGTAAATTTCCTGGTGCTAACGCGCCTTATCGCCTGTTTTGTGTTCTTATCGCCGATGTGGCTGGTCATTGTGAATGTTGAGGTGTGATGTTGTCTCGGCTTTTAGCACGGGGTCGCCTACTCGGCATTTCATTAGTGATATTTGCGGGGGTCCTCTGTGGCGATGTTTTTTGCAGCTGCTATCGCGGGTAAACTGGTGCTGTGGGCTGTTGACACCGGCTTGTGAATGGGGTGGTAAATTTATCACGACTTTGGCTGTGTTAAAGTGCCGTTAATTGGGCGACAGCTATTTGTGAATATGCCCCAAAGAGTCAAATCCAACCAGACTCTATCCAACCCTAGTCCCTGCACACTGGGTGTCCCCCAAGGATCCTCACTCTCCCCCACACGCTTTAACCTTTTCCTTGAACCACTGACTGTAATTCTTAAAGCCTCCAACATCCAATATCACATGTATGCGGATGACACACAACTCTACATGAAAATCTCCTCCCCCGAAGACATCAAATCTCTCAACGGAACCCTTCTCAAAACCCTAAACTGGCTAACCTTCAATCATCTCAAACTAAACGCCCTCAAGACTTAATTCCGCCTCATTGCACCCGTGAGGCAAACCCCCACTGTTGTGAAATATCTCTGTAATCTCACTGCCCTCAACTGCTCACCACACATCATGGACGCCACTAAATCACTGGGCGTTGTGCTAGACAAAAACCTAAACATGCAAGATCACATCAGATCATCGACCAAAGGAGCGAACTTCCAACTTTGTATCCTAAGAAAACTCAAACCCTACCTTAACCATGATGACTTTAAATCGGCGGTCCAAGCACTTGTCATCTCTAGATTAGAATACAGCAGTGCTACTCTATGCGGACTGCCTAAACTCAGTTTAGCCCCCATCAGAGCATCTCTAAATGCTGCTACTAAACTCATCACGGGTTCTAAGAAGACCAACCACATCTCGCCGGACCTGAAATCGCTCAATTGGCTCCCTTTTGAGGCAAGGATCCAACTAAAGATCGCTTGTATGACCCATAGAGCACTACACTTCAACACCCCACTCTACCTGACAAACAAGCTGGAACTATCTGGCGGCTCCAGGTCCACTAGGAGCACCGGCACACTGCTGCTCAAGCCAAAGAAATGTAATAAGAATAAAACCTACAATCGTACATTTTCTGGCATCGCCTGAGAATCTGGAACTCCTTCCAGTGGAAACAAGACTGATTCCCTCTACTCTTGCCTTCAAAGGGAAGTTAAAGCTCTACTAATGAACATTGCTCCGAACTAGATACCTTTCTCCTCTTGCCTCTAGCTTACTGAATTCATCGCATTTGTTGCGACCCATTGTCGCCTGCCATATTATCTTGTTTGCTCTTGTTGTATATTGCCCTACTTGTCGGTCTCACCCAGCCTGCTTCCTATGCCCACCCTATGGTCATCTTGCTCCTGTTGTATATTTTCCCACTGTTTCCCAAATTTTTCTCCCCTAGCTGTTTTCCTATGTCTTCCTCAACCGTATGTAAAGCGCTCTGATACCCACTTGGGTCATGTTCACGCTGTACAAAACTTTAAATAAATAAATAAATAAATATATTTAGAACAAAATGCATAATTGCGTCCATTTTGGATGCAAGGGGGCATTTTCGCTATAAGAAATAGTGCAAAATGCAGAATTATTCTTCTCATGTAATTCAAGCATAATTTCGCTGGATTTTTAGGTAATTCAGTGTGATTACATTACACTGAGTTAAGCCAAATGCAAATCAGTCTTAACCCCTTCGCTGCGTCCGTCGGCCAACGGCCATCGCGAGCACTACCTCGGTAGTGCTTCGCATGTCCGTTGGCTGACGCGGCCCCGCCCACTCGTTCAAACCGCTGCACCGCGGCGGAATTCGCGCCGCGGTTAAGCGGTTAACCCAGCCCCAATGGAAAAAGTCCAGCCCGAACTGCCCGGCCAGGTCCTCCTGAACCAGAACACAAGCAGCCCAGGACATGTTCTGCCCTAGTTAGGGTTCATCAGCCAGGTATAGATTGGTTCCAGTGGCACAGTGTGCATGGGATCCACATCTGGGCATACCTATGCCACTTAGGGTAACACGCTAAAGTTTGCAAAAAAGTGATGCATGGAATGCTTAAAGTAATCATAGTCACTCATAATTACTCTGGGCCTCATCCCAATCCGTCATTATTTTCCATACCATCCCACCTCAGTTTGGACCAAGCCATATGCAAATCAGTTTTGACCCTGCCTACTGGGAACAGTCCAGCCCGAACTGGGACACAGCATGGTGTTGGCCTGTGGCCAGGTCCTGCATCCCACTCTCATGGCCAGCCAACCCTATGCCAAGCACAGCCTTCAGCCATGCTTGGCATGATGTTGACTGCAAGGCCTCGCCTGTGGCCAGGCCCTGTGTCCAACACCTCGCAGCAGGCAACCCCATGCCGTTCACTGCCTTATCCCATGTGTGGCATGAGGTTGGCTGCAGGTAAGGCCCTGCCCCTCCCTGTGCTGGTCCCCAACCCCCTACACTGTGTACTAGTCATGCTCAGCAAGTTGTCGGACTCATGGCCTGGTTGTCTTTTTAAGTAAGGCAAAGCTACTACATTTTTCAATGGGTCAGAACACAAAAATATAAAAAGTGGGCCTATTGGCTTTATGAAGAGGTCAGGATATCAATGTATATAAAGCAGATGTATGACCAATAATTATAATGAAATCTATATTTCATTACTACGCACAGTACATTGTTTAATAAAAGTGACTGCCATAAAAAAGTAATAATGTCTTATTTTTTTTAAAAAGCATCAACACGACTTGAGTCTTTTCTTAAACTTTTCTTAAGCTACAAAGTACAACCATAGACCAACCACAAGGGGGCTGCACTGCAGTTGAAGAGCTCCAGCTAGCTATGCTTTAAAAAACTATAGTAAACTCTCCTGGGGTCATGGATTTATTGACCCTGGAGACTTACTGTTTTTTAATGTTACTGGGGGGTTGCTGCACTCCCTGCAGCCTCCCACAACATAATAAAATGGTGGTGCCACTGCCTCTTCTAGAAGCACCACCAGCAAGAAAATATGTAGATCCATAAAGCCTAGGGTAGTATGGGGCTCTCCCTAATAGGAAAAGGGAATGATAAATGAGCAGCTCTGGCTGCTCACTGCTCATTTATTATTCAAATTTTTGTTTTCTTATTTTTGTGAGTGAGTGATTTCCACCAGGGACACCCACAGATAAAATGTTTCTGGAGGTAAAGGGCGTGCTCCAGGGCTTCTGTGTCCCCACCAGCTCCCTGCAAGCAGCCCCATTCACAGGGCTGCATAGGAGCCGGCAATTGTTTTTATTAACTTTTTTAAAATCTGGGGTGCCACCTAGGGCACTCCACAACATTCTTTATGTTGGGGGCTGGAGAGGGAGCCCCAAGGCCCTCACAGTCCTACTGGCTCCCCTGCCAATACCCATCCCTGGTGCAGTGGGAGCCAGCATTTCTTCCACCCCACAGGAACACTTTTCTTTTGCTCTAGCCGGGCAGTAGCAATTTTAAGTTTCTATGTGCTCTCAAATGGCGGGACCAGCTTAATCTTCCTGCTGGGTGGAATCACTTTAGTCTTCCCTACCTGTGCTTCCTGGGACACTGCAAAAAGGTCGGCCCCAGGAGATGGGGTCACGAGGGCAATAGAATGGCTTGGTGAGGGGAGCTGTATGCCCTGCTCCCCTTCACTTGAAAGATAGGGAATGGGGTCCCCGGGCCTCATTGAATATTAGGGAGGGGGTGGTGCACCCTCCTCCCCTTCAATTAAGCTATGACCCTGGGGAATGGTCCCTCTGAGAGGCTTTGGAAAGTGGGACACAAGCCCCTCTCCCATGAATTAAAACATGGCCCAGGCAGTGGCGTCCCCGGGGCCTCAGAGAGGCTTGGTGAGGGGGGGGTCGCCAGCCCCACTCCTCAAAGTAAACAAACGCGCCACCTCCCTCAGCCCCTGACCCACCCCAGGGTTTTTTTTTAAAGCACAGAGAAATCGCTAGTTTGCAATACATTTTAAAATAAAGTAGGTTTTTGGCCCCGGCAGGGTCTAGAGGGGCAGGGTATCCCTACCCTGCCCTCTTATATCTTTTTTTAGGTTTTTTCAATGACACTTAATTCACAGTGCTTTGAAATTTTCTCATTGATGGCAGTTATTCCATATTTATTTCAACAAATTATGGCTAATCAAACGTAGGACTGGCATTTGGCATCAACAAAAGTCAGGAATTTGTAACAGGAATTATTTACATCTAATACAAGTAGAACATAACAGAAAGCATTCAAGGCACTTTTTTAAACTGAACTCTGCCTGAGGGCATGTTTGCATTCTGACTGACCCCCTCTTAAACCTGTACTGTGCTTCATGAATGAAGCAGCATAGAGAAGGAGAAATTACTCTCTGTGCATGGAAAGATTGGTGGAAACAGGAGAATGCATGACATTATTTACTAATGTGCTCACACACAAACAATCTTCTCTTCAAAACTAAGACATGCTTATATTTTAAAGATAGCCTGGCAGACCCTGAAAAACCATTACCGTCTGGGCTATTAAGGGACATGTGGTCTTCCTAGCAAAGCTGATAGGCAGCGGAATGCCAATCTCGCAATGCTGGATTTCCTGACCACCCACAAGTCTCTCCGTGCCATCTAATCAATTGGAGGGACAAACATGATTTACTGAGTCCATCTGCTAAGGCCCTGATGTGGATGCTGGGAGGGGGTTCTTGACTGGCGGTGGTACCAGAGGACTGGGAGCAGGATGATAGCTGATTTCAGAGACAGAAATAAACGTGTTTCTAGAAACTGGCAGAGGCTGACGGAAGCTTTCAAAATCTTCCAAGTGAGGAAGCAGTAAACTAGATCTGGCTATTACCAAGGTGAACTGAAGTCACATGAGCCTTTCTAGCAGAGGGGAGTTCATATGGAACTAAATGAATAGAAGAGATAAGTTGATGTAAGGAGTGGATCTGGCTGATGAAATTATGGTGCTAGGTGACCATATTGAGTGGCAGGCCCCAGAAATCTGATTGACTTCTTGATTTTCCTGGCATATCCCTTTCTTTTCAGGAGCTTATTTGTGCACATGAGAGGACACTGTCTGTTTAAAATCTATTTCCTCCCACCAATTGCAGTATCCTGGATGTTCTAGTCTATGCAATTAAGAGAAGACCATACATTGGACTAAATGGTGAGCACAGAGGAGAAGTTGGGGGTCACAGCTCAAGCCTCAGCCATGGCTGACGCTCTATCTCCCCTAAAGTCCCCAATTGTTAAAATATTATACATTTGCAAGGCCATCTTTGGTTATTAAGTCAGAGATACTTTAATAAGAAGCATCCAAGGAATGTTTGGAGGAAGGTCTTGTGATGAGCAAGGAAGTAAAGAGTCATGGGAAGGAACAAATAAATACTGCAACCCATTCAGGGAGGCACCTGTGATCCTTTAGAAGATGCCATGGTGGTGGAAATATTGACTGAGACTGGTTAGGATAGTAAAGAATGTAGCCAGCAACATTTAGCCTGAGAGAGACCGGAAGATAATTTCCTCTCATCAGGCTCATGGATATCACTCTGCCATTGAATTCTTCAGAGGTCTTAATGTCCCCAACACTTCAGCTGAGTAACCTAGCTCCATTTCTTCTGTCTGAACTTGTTGTCTCACTTGACATCGATACTCCTCCTAGTTCCGCAACCTATAGGGACGTGATGACAGTCAGAAAAAACAAGATGTGGCCAATCAACATTTGAAAAATCTACCCTAATTTGAGACTCAGAAACATTACTTTTTTCAAAAAGATGTACCTAATAGGCCTTCTGGTGGTACCTTTGGGGCCGAGAGTCTTAGTAGTGCTGAGAAAGGATGAGCAAACTGAAAACGGAGATGTATGGGTATTGAAAATCTGAGTGAAGACTCTTTTTAAACATCTAAAGTAGTTCTACTGCAAATTAGAGCTCGAGAACTCTTGCTGACAAACAAAAGCCTCAAAATATGCTATATTTGCAGTGAAGAAATGAACACAATGTTGGTCTCTGCATTGTTCCAAACAATGCTACTGGAATCTAGGATAGATAAAGGCATACCTGACTGAACAAAGAAAGTCAGAGCTCTTGGGATGCTAGCATTGACGAACGCCAGACACAAGACCCAAAGATCCGCCAATACATGCACCACTCATTTTGAGATAGGTGATTAGGTGAAACCCGTTATCATCTCATCTACTCATTGGTACCATTGCTTACTTTTTTTTGAGTAATGTGACAGCGTTTCTGTCACCTCTCCCATTCAAATGCTTTCTTCACTTTCTACCACCTTATACACAGTTGACCCAAAAAAACCTTTCCCCTAACCTCACTTACTGTTCTTTTTTGTGCCCTTCAATTCCAGGGTTTTTGTGGAAGGCTACCTGTGTAGCACTTTCCATTATTGCAATGGTGCAAGGGCCCACTTTATATCCTAGATCTCCCTACAGATAAGGAGTCTATTTCTTATTTTATTAGAGTTCTATCTTCAATTTGTTTTTTATCAGAGGGGGAGCCTGTTATGTACTTTTGGCTGGCGCATCCATATATATCTTAGCAGTGCATTGACCCACCTTACAGCATTTCTCATGGGGGTGGGGTCACTTGAGCTCCCTTTTAATCCAGTGGTGCACTGGCCTGCAAGTTTATGTTTTGGCTTGTGAGAAAGAGATCACACAAGACTGACTGCTTAAGGGGTGCAGAGGCTCAGTATACATTATTGTTTACAGGAATGATGACTTGTGATCCCCTGATATGTTTTAGTAGTGCGTTGGCCAGCTCTGTTGTTTTGCTTGTTACTTGCGGAAATGAGGACATGCAAGCCTGCCAATTACCCCCTTGGCTCATATGCCTTGTCCCCTTAGAATGCGAAGCCCTTTTTTCCTAATTGAGGCACTTCTCGCTTAGGCATTCTTAACTTTTTTCCACATAGGATATCCACACCAAATTTGTGTTGTTTTTTTCCTAACATGCTGAGGGCTCTAAAGGTACTCAGGGTTTGTGAATTCCCCTCGAGTGGGTCAACAAGATAGCCAAAAAATAGCTAAATATTGGTTTTTTTGCAAAACATGAGAAAAAGTGCAGCACAAGAAAGCATATGCTTCTTTTTCTAAAAAGGGCATCAGCAAAACGTTGGTGTGCTTGGAGCACCATCTTCCCTGCTTTCAGGAACAAGCACAGTTGTATTAAAAATAACTATTTTTTTAACCACAGTTTTTTCGTTTTTCTAAAAGGCTGTCTATTTTCCAAGTTTTGTGGTTTCAACCTACTTGCAGTTTGTGGTGGAAAAACGTGCAAAGCCCAAGTTTGATCCTTGAAAGCTATTCATTTTTAAAAAGTAGACCAAATTCTGGATTGAGCAAGGGCGTTTGTGTAGAACCCTTGTGGTTTTCCCCAAAAAACTAACTGTTAATATAAAAAATAATGAAGATTAGTAGGGAGAAACAGACATTTGTGACAACATTTTCATCTGTAACTTTTTTTCATTCATGGTTGTCGATTTACAAAAGCAATACACTAGCTTCATCCTACATACTCTTCAGGTTGCAGTAATTTATAGGGTTTGTAGGTTTCTCAAAAACATGCAATGACAGAAGCTAACAACTGAGTTGCTCTTTTCAATGATTTTTATTTGTGTATCGACTAAACAGCATTTCATATAGGTAAAATAAAAAATGAGTATGTGGGATGCATTTTCAGAAATGTACACAAGATATTGAGGGGCATTTTCATAAAAGAATGGCAGAGCACGGGGTTAAGCCAAAATAGCTAACATCATGCTCCACCATTCTGAAAATGCAGGGATGCACCGTATTTACAACTATATGGTGCATCCCTGCATTTTCCCTATTGGTGGCACTGAACTCAGCTGCCTAGCACCAACGCAGGAACCCTTGCACCATAGTGCAAGCGTGCCTGCATTGAAGGATTGATTGTTGATGCATTGTGCAGCACACATAGAAGTTGCAAATCGTAATTTTTTAAATTATTGTTTATGTGTAGGAAGGCAAATACAAGGAAATGATGGACGGAGCACTGGAACATTTCAGACACTCATCCCCAGTCACAGATCAGCGTTGAATCCATCATCGTTCTTTAGTTCACTTCGCCACCCCAGTTCAGACCCAGCCACATGCACATATTATTGACCCTGTTCCTCGTGGGAACCGTCCAGCCCGAACTGCCAAGCCAGGTCTTCCCTGGATCGTAAACAAGCATCCTGAGACCGGTTTCGAGGTAACACCCCTCATCAGCCAGGCTAGCTTGATTCTAGTGGCAACGTGAGCAAGAGACCCACCTCTGGACATTGCAGAAAACATAGAAGTTGCAAATCATTTTTTTTAATGATTGTTTATGTACAGGAAGGGACACCTTCCTTCACATAAACAATTATTCATGGCGTTTTGCTGTTTCTATGTGTGCTGCACAATGCAACACAAATAGAAATAGCAAAAACGAGGTGAAATAATGCATTTCTCCTTGTTTCGCCATGTTAACACCAGGTTTTCCCTGCTCTTAATTTTGACACAGTCTCCTATTGACACCACACTTGTAAATAGGGGGCAGTGTCAAAATCAATGGGAGTTGCGGTAGAACGCCCACCAGAACACCCATTGCCCACCCCTTTCACACTAAGTATAGTGTGAAAGGGTGCCTTATTTACAAGGCGGCATTAAGCCATGTTAAGTGGCTTAATGCCGCCTTGTGAATAAGGTGATGCCGCTATTGCCACAGGAACATCAATAAAAGTGACATTCCTGTGGCGTTGAGGACTTTGTAAATTTACCCCTGAGTTTGAGGAACTGTGGTCATTTGTATACCTCTGAATTTGAATACTATCAACTGATTTAGAGGGTATTTTTCTAAATGTTTTCTTTCATGCACACTAGCTTACATTTGGAAGTCACAAATGTAGAGAAATCTTAATAACAATTGTTCTACTATTTTGTGTTCCCATAAAATCAGTACCCCATTTGTGTGGCTGGGCATAGTGGCGGAGACACAAAATGCCCCAAAATGCGACCTGGGGACATCATATTTCAACCAGCAGAATCCATAATGTGGGCAGTTGTGGATTTGGGCCCCAACTCCGCCGCCACCCAGGGAAACCTACCGAACTTGTATATTTCTCAAAAACGAGTCAACTGGGGTGTACCGGTGGCATGATTTGTGTGGCTCTTATTAGGTTTGGTTACCCAGAAGTCCTTGTAAACTTCACATTTTGGCCAAAAACACACACTTCCCCATATTTCTGCAAAAGAAACTTATGATATCTATGAAAAGCCACATATTTCCTACCACCCAGCGCTCCCTCAAGTCCCCTGCTAAAAATGGTACCTCACTTGTGCGGCTGGGTATAGTGCCTGTGACAGGAAAGGACCCAAAACACAACATGGACACATCAAAGTTGTTTCCACTGCAAACCAATCCTTTTTTGCAATTTGAGAATGCTGTGGATTTTAGGCCCTAGCTCAGCCGTCACCTAGGGAAACCTACCAAACCGATACATTTCTGAAAATTAGACACATTAGAGGAAGTCCAAGGTGGCATGACTTGTGTGGCTCTCACCAGGTTTTCTTATCCAGAAGCCCTTGCATATAACAAACACACATTTCTGTGAGGGAAAGTTCTTGAATCCGTGAAGAGCCTCAAATTTCAGCTAGACTGAGAATAAACTGCACCTACTAAGGACAGATACAGCAAGCATCAACAATATCCCATTAGAAAGAAAAACCAAAAAAAGACATTTCACACAAGACAACACATTATTCATTTGCACAGATCCAAAAGTGAATTTTAAAGACAATGAAACATAAGCAAAATATGCTAAAATTATTACAACAGTAAAAACAAAAATACAATTAAGTGAGGCAATGATACACACTTGAATTAAACCTTAAAAAAATGTTCCTTACCAAACACATGCAACTGTATAATCTGCAGATCTACCAGTGCCAATACCGCAAGCAGGATATGTCACTAAGAAATTCAGAAGCTGGGGACGTGGCCAACAAGATGGCTGACTAGCAGCTTTCTCCACCGGCTCCGCCGGCCCGCTTCTGAATCCTGTCATTATCCCTTGGTAGTCACAGCATCTGACCTCCCCCAACCTACACCAATTGAAGGGGGGTTGCTTACAGAACTGCTAATGTGCGAGCCAGCCTGGTGATTTCCTCAAAACAGCACTGTGATGGAGATTACACCTATACTCTCAAGGGACCGCCTGGTGGTGGCGGAGTGTGGGAGGGATGCCAGAGACTGAGGCACTGGGTGTGCAGACCGCCAGTACAAGTCACCAGTGGGCGGGGTGACACTACGCTTGTGAGTATCATGGGGCTCTCACCCCACCCGCGATAACCTCCTGCTCTGGTGGCCTGCAGATGGCAGCTGCGTAGCTGGAGATCCAGAAGGGACCAAAAAATATCTGGTCCTGACCCTGAGTGAAGCTGAAGACATCGGAACCCTGGCTTGGGTTGCGGAACTGTACATGCTCTGTCTCCCTGTCGGTGCCTGGGGCTGCTAAGGCTGTGGAGATGGCCTGATTTGCCGATGTACTGAGCCCAGTGAGAAATCTGACTCCTTAGAGAAGACAACCGATGGGAGGAGGTAAGGAGGAGTCGCCTCTCACTCACAGAAGCCCGGCGCATACACCGAACCCCCGCGATAGTCCTGCGGAGAGGTGGGCTCTGAAAAGGTAGCAGGGAGGCCCGGAGCCCGAGACTTGGAGGTCGTGTTCCTGCAAAGGGAGCCCAATGGAGGTGAAAGTGGTTCATGTACATGGGCCAGGAGACAGACAACCAATCCATATTTCCTGGAGATTGGAAGCACAGTCCCTGGGCAGCAGAGAAAACACTTGCGGACTCTGGGGCCTCTCCCCCATTCCCCACTGCACTGAGGACTGCTAGGTCAGGAGTTTAGGGGTGGCCAACCTGGAGCTGGAAGGGAATGTGGGTTGTGGCAGGCTTACCCTAGGAGGAGGCTCCCCCCCATATTCCGACACTGGTTAGACAGCTTGTTCGCTGGGCTGCAGTGGAGGCTGCTGGGAGGTGGATGCATGACCCCAACCACCCCATGGACGGTGAAGACCAAGTATCGGGAAGCTGCACATACTGCCACAATACGGCTGTGGTGCGAGGGGGCTGTATACAGGACAAGTTGCGGAGAGAGCCTTGTAGCCCATAGGCGGGAGTGGAAGTTTGCCAGTGTCCAGAAGCTGGAAGAATTAACCTAGGCTCCCTCACTCCACTACCGTTCTCCCAGAAACTGACGATTTAGTTATAATGCTAAAGATAAGAACCCCAAACCAGGGCAAAATGGTCCGCTTCACGAAAACCATAGTTCCACGGACCGGCCCAGAAGCAGAAGACCCAGTTATGCCGGACAATGCAACACTCCGTCAAGCCATTAACATATCAAGAGAAACTCTTGAGGGACGAATAGGGGAGGTCCGTTCTGAGGTTGCCCTACTTAGACCGAACCTTTGTAACCTCTCCCAAAGAATCACACAAGCAGAAGGCAGACTATCAGCAGTAGAAGACTCGACGGATACCCTCACTCGAACTGCGGTGCCTGGAGGGTTGATGATGCAGAAAACCGCACGAGGAGAAATAATCTGCGATTTTGGGCTTCCCTGAGGGAATGGAGGGCCCTAAATGGGGACATTCTTAGAAACCTGGCTCAGAGTCTCCCTCCCTCTAGCACAGTTCTCCTGTTTTGTAATCGAAAGGGCGCACACAGCCTTGAGCTCTAAACCGCCACCAGGAGCTCCTCCCCGACCTGTCATTGCCTATTTTTTAAACTTTCAAGACAGAGACATGATATTAAGGGAGGTGAGGAAATTGGGTGGGATTCATCATGTCCAGTCCAAGATAATGGTATTTCTCGACTACTCACAGGAAGTGCCGAAGGAGAGACGGACATTTGACTCAGTTAAACAAAAGCTAAGGGCAATGAACATACAATGCATGC
The DNA here is from genome assembly GCA_963921515.1 of Calotriton arnoldi. Classification (NCBI taxonomy): domain Eukaryota; kingdom Metazoa; phylum Chordata; class Amphibia; order Caudata; family Salamandridae; genus Calotriton; species Calotriton arnoldi. Next base: position 2,012,484 of record CAWUFW010002014.1, read on the forward strand.
TTCTGTTCCAAGCTAAGCTCCAAGGCCTCTTTGGGGGCAGGGCTATCTTCTTCTAGATGCCTGAGGAGGCCTAGACCTGGATGGGCAGTGAGAATGGTGAGAAACAATGGGATGTCACATAGGAGGGAGACAGGCCCAAAACTCACAGGATCAGGAGAAATTGCCGGGGAGGCACAACTTCTCAGAAATGAATTAAGACTCCCAAGCCATCCGGAAAATACAACCCGAGATCTGCCCTCTCCACAGATACTGAAGGAGAACCCAGCAACCGATGACCGAAGAGGACAAAACAAGATGTCTCACGAGGAGAGACCATGTCAGATCGATCGGATCAAGGTGGCTCCACGAACTCGGAAGACCAACACCCGCTATTGGACGCAATAGCTAACCTGGAGGCAGAGACGGAACCCGGGGCCTCTCCAGATCCTGGCTCAGAAATGACACGCAGCCAAGACACTGGATAATCCAGTAAATGGGCTGGTGGAGGCCGGAGGTTGAGATGGAGGCATGTGCCCCCCCACAGACTCTCCTTAGTGCCAGATCACCTTACACATTTTGCTACTGTTTTTCATTTTCATAAGACTTAAACTTGCTAGTTAGGGACCATTGGGGAGAATAGTTGAAGGGAGTGGGGTGGTACACCTGGGGTTGTGGGGGGCTACAGACCTGTCTGGCTTAACGTGCAACATAGTTGTCATAAGGATAAGTGTGCGGGGAGCGAGGGAGTGAGGGGTGTGGGAGGTAATGGGAAGGACGATATTGAGAATTTATGTAGAGGTAGTATGTTCTCATTTCGAAAGTGTTGTTATTGTGTTTCAAGGTTCATGGGATGGATGTGGTCTCAGACAAAGGAACAAGACAACTACCATCGGGCAGTACAATATCCTCCCTTAACATACATGAGTAGGGTTACCACACAAGGAGAATGAGGATACTATTTGATGACATAGAATGTCAACAGGCTAGGAAATAAGATCAAAAGGGGCCTAGTAGCTGCATACCTAAGAAGACTAAAACCAGACATGGTTTTATTGCAAGAAACACACTTACATGTCGCATAGTGTGGATTCTTGGGCAGAGGGGCGTATAAGACGTTAGCGCATGGAGGTTTGACCTGGCAGAATTTCTGACAACATTGGGGTTGATGGACCTATGACACCGCCATTACTCGAATGACCATGCATATTCCTATTTTTTGGGCACCCACAGAGATTTCTCGAGGTTAGACTACATCCTGGCCACAACAGTTGAGATAGGTGACATAGAAAGGGCGGAATACATGGCGAGAGGCCTATCAGACCCTTCACCCCTTTGGATTACAGTTGGTGCCAGAACCCACATTTTCCAGGGAGTTGGGAATTTAATGCATGGGAATTAATGGACGAGGCGATTGCACAAGAGCTCCAGGTTGGCACAGAGCTCTGAAAAAAAGAGTCTGTGGCCTCGGCTGTTATACTATGGAAGGCGTATAAAACTGTACTCGGGGACAGAGCCCAGAATACTATAGCCTACAAGAAGAAAAGAGAGGCCAGAGAGATAGAGGCCTTAGAGGAGAAACTGATAGCTTTAGAAAAAACCTGGGTTCGGAAGTGGACCCCGATCTTACATGCCAGATCTGGATCCTGCGTAAAGAATATCAGGCATTAGCACAATCTGAGGCAAACCCCCAGGTTTTTAGCTTACCAGCACCACCTATATGAAGCAGATGATAAGGCAGGGCAACTGTCGGCGTGGCTAGGTTAGAAGGATGTGGAAACCCTTTGGGTGTATGCCATACAAACGGGCAATGAAGGCAGTTATACCTCACCACAAGAGATTACAACCGCATTTGAACGATACTACGGAGATTTCTACAAAGCCGTATATTGGCTGATGACTCCCAGATGCACGATTTCTTATAAGATACACCGACCCCCACCCTGACACCTGAGGATTGCATGTCATTAGAAGAGGACTTTACATTTGCAGAAGTAGTGGCCGCCATAGACAAACAGAAACCAGGGAAGAGCCCAAAACTCAATGGAATACTGGCAGAGTTCTTTAAGAAATATGCCGAATTGTTGGGTCCTCACCTACTCAATATGTTTCTGGGTGCAAAAACAGAGGGAGTTCTCCCTCTGGCCTTCGTTGTGCCACTATAGTGGTGATACATACGCTGGGGAAACCTCCCATGGATTGTGGTTCTTACCATCCCATTTCTTTGTTAAATGTTGAAACGAAAATCTTGGCCACAATCCTAGCTACGAGGCTGTTGACAGTGGGAGCCTCACGTATACACTACAACCAGGTTAATGCCTAAAAGATGCACAAGGTTAAATTTACATAGGATCTCCAATTGGATAGCCATGGTAAAAGATAGAGCAGACCCCCACTTACTCCTGTCCTTAGATGCCGAAAAGTCGTTTGATGCCGTCCATTAGCGCTAAATGTGTCATGTCCTTCTAAAATTCGAGTTTGGTCCCAACTTCTTGACATGGATAGAACTCTTATATGCCAGCTCAATGGCACGGGTACAAGTGAATGGAGCACTGCCCACATAGTTCCCCATAGAGAGGGGTGCCCTCTATCCCTTTTGTTATTCATGCTCACATTAGAACCACTGGCCTGTATGGTTAGGGTACATCCTTCCCTAGCTGGCTTTAAAGATAGACCTGGGACGTTAGTGGATGAACGAATCTCACTGTACCCAGATGACGTCCTCGTATATATTACTCATCCGACTGAGACCCTACCACTGGTGCTCCAAGTCTTTGAAACTTCTGGGACCCACGTGGGTTTTAAGATCAACTGGTACAAGGAGGTGGGGCATCTCCCGGGCACTCTACAGGTTGACAGGAAGGGGTTTAAGTATCTGGGCCTCTACGTAATTATGAACGAACAGATCAGTTTCAAACGCAGTATCCGAAGAATATTGGTGGAATTTCATACTCACTTGGGAGGATGGAGAGCATTGACCCTAACATTATTGGGGAAGGCAGCGATGTACAAAATGGTCATGCTGCCCAAACTTCTTTTGTCCACCAAAATACACATCATGATATCCTAGATGTTTTGTGTAATAAAACCATAAAAGCACACATTAAATGTAATAAAACATTCCTCACAATAACATGCCAAGTGATATAATGACCTAGGCTAAATGTAAAAGAACAAGGTACAAATTACGCCAAAAGCACACAGACAATACCAAGTAGGAAGGATCGCACTGGTTGACCACAATTACATTCATCAAATAAAAAGAATTGAACAACTAAAGGGTGAGCGAGACATTCAAAGTGCAAAGTGCCATGAAAAATATGTAAGACACAGGGGTATTAGTCACAACTAGACCTAAGCCAAACAGCAGATAAAAAAAAACCAAGCACATAAAAAACAGTGCTACCCGTAAGTATTTGTAAAAAGATAAAAGCGGGACACACCTGCCTAAAATTAGCCTTTTTCAAGATCGGGACTAAATAGGTTTTTCTGGGTATGTCATAAAAACTAACAAACATCAAAAAATGAACCATGCCCTGTGGGGATTTTCCGTCACAACCACAGGGCAACAGACTCTGGCCCTTGCACTGCCCCCTTGGATGGGCGAGAAGGAGGTGGAAGAGGTCAAGCCGAAACCTGGTCAGTAAAAAACAGTCATAAGAATTCAAGAAACCTAATAGGTATGGTTCCACCATCTGTTTGGTTCTTAACATGATTAAACAACGTCCCTGGGCTACTGTAGCTTCTTGTCTTCCCTGGCAATTGAATGCTGTTTAAAAAAGGCCACCTTAATGTTAATCAGGTCCTTCTTGTTGGTCTGTTCAGGGTTAGTAAAAAGGTCTCCTCTCCCCAGGTTCATAAGACTCTCCTTGATATATTTGAGCCACCGTACTCGGGAGACATGATTGAGACCCATTCAGTCCCTTAAGATCATTTTGTTTAACAATGTCTCCTTGCCAGCTAAGATTTTTAACCATAGTGACACTGGGCGGTAGGCTATCAGATCAGTGATATAAGTCGAACCAAGCTCCTCATAGACAGTGAAGGTGGGGGTACTCTGGTGGACGGATAAAAGCCGTCTCAAGAAATTATTTTCAGCAATTTGGAGACCGTCAGGAAAAAATTTAACCCCAGATTTCCCTGCCATACAGCGCTTTTGAGATACAATTGGCCCTATAGAGCTATAGTATGGCCTTCCCCGGTCTTTTTCCCAATCTAGAGGCAACGTTAAAAATGGCTGTCGTCTCCCGGGTAAGATCATTCTTCTTGCGAGTTAGTAGGGGCCCCCATTTCAATTTGGCGTCCAGCAGAACCCCCAGGTATGAAAAAACACTCATCCTTGGGACCCTACCTTGATGATAATGGGCTTACTGGAGCGGGCACCAACTTGCTTGTCATAGGACTTTGAATTGTTGTCCAACAAGACCTGGTCTTCCATAAATTGGACTAAAGAATTTAACAACGTTTGCAGACCCTGCTCAGTCCTAGCCATGGATGATATTTTCGACATATTGAGGGAGAAGGCCATACTCTTTTAATGGACGGGGGCCATCCAAGAGTGGCAATGCGGACATTGCAAAGAAACCAGTAGAATGGGGGCATTGCACTCCTGGATATACGTTCTTACTTTCATGCAGCGCATTTAATAGTAATTAATGACTGGAGGTACCTACCAGGAGACCACCCGACCTACGCCCTAGAAAGATGCCAATTTCAATCTCACACCTACTTCCCCAACCTTTATGGTGGCAAGGGAGTGACTCAATTGCTGCCGGCAACTCAGAGGACTATAGAGGCATGGAAAAAGGCAATGAGACAGATGGGTTGGACTAAACACATTACCGGGCAAACTCCATTATGGGAAGGAGCACACTTGGTTGACATAGGGATGCTCAAGGGCTTCCACACCTGGGACATGTTTGGGATTTCTAGAGTAGGTGACCTCCTAGGAGACGGACATCTAGCTCACTTTAGTTCCCTTCAACGATATTGCCAATTGAACACTACCCCATTTTTTCAAATACTTACAACTTAATCATGATTGGAAAATCTAGAACTGACTGATCTCCCTGAATGTGCACCACTGGAGGGACGATTGCTCCAAGGAGAAGTAGCAGAGAAAGGGGTTTTATGGACCTATAGGACATTAATAAACAATATGCCTGACTCACTGGCAAAGTTGATAACACAATGGGAAGCAACAGTGGGTAACATGGATGACATTGACGACTGGGAGGCGGCTCTCATGCAACCGAGAGAAGTTGCTGTCAAATCCAGACTAAGACTGATGCAATTCAAGATCCTACTTAGGGTCTATTACAACAGAGCTTGCTTACATAAATTTGGTAGAGCAGACTCTCCCACCTGTATACTTTGTAAAGTGGACAGGGGTTCATGCATACATACTCTGTGGGAATGTCCTGAAATACATTCGTGTTGGTCGGCAATAACTGAAGAACTCTGTAAGATATTACGGAAGGAAATACCAATAAACCCCAAATTTGTTCTGCTAGGAATACCTGCGGAGGTAGACATTCCTGAGCCAAACTCCTTTTTCATAACCTAGGCTTGGTGGTTGCTAAGAGAGTCGTAGCTAGTCATGGGGGTGTCCCAGAACCCCCTACTCTTAAAGAATGGACAACTGTGCTGGATCTCTATATGGGAGCCGAAAACGCCATATACAAAGCAAAAGGTTGCTGCAAAAAATACCACAAGATATGGGACCCCTAGCTGAAGTACCACAATATAGAGATGGGGTAAACACCTGGCCAACCCTCACTGAAGAGAACACTGTGATATGTGAGGGGAATTAGATGATGATTATATACTTATTCTTCTATGCTGTGACTGTCGATAATATGATATATGGTTTAACAGACTGTCTAACTGACCTTGATTTCACTACAATGTATTTATGGTTCATGAGGTTCTGTCATTTTGTTTGCATTAAAAAACTCAATAAATATATATATTTTTTAAAGAAAATCAAAAGTTTGCAGTACAATAAAAATAAAAAGGAAATAAAACATCAAGGTCACAAATGCACATAATAAGAAATAAAACAGTTAACATCATAAAACACAAAGAAGTCTGCTCTAAGGAGCAGGCCGGCATCAAAAAAGGACTAATCTACACTCAAGAGGCAAAGGAAAAGAAATTACACTCTAGAATGGAACCAGCCCACTACCAGAGTGGCAGCTACCCACACATACAGAAACGTATTCCCTGGTGTCTAGTGGGTTTCTAACCCACCCGGCGGGACAGATCGACCTAAAAAAGGCTGATCCCACCCAAGAGAGGATGGGAACAAAATAAATGATGCCCCCTTTAGGGCAGCTCCCAACAAAAAAAACATATGTGTACAAATTCCCTGGTGTCTAGTGGGTTTTCACCTCTGGGGCAGACCACCCTAAAAATTGTAGATTTCAACCCAGGGAGGGTGGAAACCAACTGAAAATGCCCCCATTAAGGGAGTGACCCATGCCCAAAGGGCCTCTCCCCACAAACAGAATTATTATATTTATCCCTGGTGTCTGGTGTTCCATCCCACCCGGAGGAGAATACTGGTCTAAAATGGCCGATCTGCCCAGGGGGCCAGAAACAAAAGAAAATTGCCCTTTTGAGGGTTGTGACCCTTGCCCAAGGGGTCACTCCTCATAAACAATTATTATTTTGATATCTGGTGTCTAGTGGGTTTCCACCCCCCCTGGAGGGGGCAGATCGGCCTAAGAAATGGCCAATTTGCCCAAGGCGGGGCAGAAATTAGCCAAAACATCCCTTGCCCAAGGGGCCACTCCCATACCAAAAAATCCTTCCAAGTGGCAGCATTCCTGTTGCGCGATCCAGGTCCCACAAGTGATCTCTCAGTAGGAATGTGCTCAAGAGAGACACCGGGAGGAAGGAAAAACTCTTTCCATTCCCCTGGTGTCTCTCTTTCTACCTGATCCCCCTCAGGTGAGAGGGCTTACCAGAAATGTCCTTCCTCATCGACATATCTGAAGCAAGTGAGTTCCAGGGCATCCCTGGCTAGTAATGATGACTTCAGCGCACTTTGCATTAAGCAGCAGTAGTTTTATCCCTGGTTGTCTGCCCCCTCAGGTGGCTATAGAGGCTGAGGGGGAGGCTACTGTTACAGTCTTTGCTGGGACAGCACAAACCTGCAGAAAATAGTTACAAAAAATCTCTTTCCTTCATTTTAACGGTGGGGATTTTTCCAACTATATTATTGTTATTTCTATTACTATTTTTATACTTTTCTTCTCTTTTCAGTGTGGAGATGAGGAAGTATTTTAATATTTTACGTGGGCATTTTCCTTGACCATCATTAGCTCAGGACCTTCCCACTATTTAGGGAGGCAGAGATCCATTTTCTGTTTTGACCCTTGTAGACGCTACCTTCCTGTGTTCTTCCAGCCATAGGGACACACTCAAAGAAGAGATGTCATGTTTCTTCTATGTCTCCTGGTGATAAATATCTCCACAGGATAGATTCTAGACATAGAAGATCCTAATTTCTTGCTTTTTCTGATAAAGACCTTCAAACGATGGTGAAGTCTTTGTCTGAAGCTTATAACAGTAAGAGAACAAAAGCCTCTCCACCTCCTTCTTCATCTCCCTTATCTGGCAGATCCTACTTTTCAATTTCTACCCCATTCTCTGTAACATTCTGGGCAGAATCTCCCAATCCCTATAGATAAATATATTCAGAAGGATGATTTAAAGCTAATAATCTCATATCTATCCTCTAATCGTTAGCTATCAGTACAAGAGGATCAGCCTGGTACAAGCTCTGACTGTTTTCAACAGTTTCAGTGACATCTTATTCCTTAAGTTCTGACTATAACTGTGTTAATGAATGAGTTCAACACTGATTGGGAGGATCCTGACAGGTTATCTGTACCGAGATTCATGGGCAGACTATGGGGCATATTCACAAGGACCTACCGCCGATTTATCTCCACCTTAACGCATCCAAAGTGGAGATAGATCCAACACCCCATTCACAAGCGGGTGCAAACTGCAGACATCGCCAGTATTCCCGCGATAACTGCCCCAAAATGTATCCCCACGGTGGACACCACCAACCAACCCTAATGAGATGCAGAGTAGGCGTTCCCGTGCAAAAACACACGAAAAAACCACAACACCACTTTCACAACAAACTGCCAGATCTGCGATGCGAACCAAAAACAGGCGATGAGCAGCGGTAGCACCAGTGATTTAACACCTGCCTTTTTCTGGTGTTAAGCAGGACGACTACCTGCACCATGAAAGGGAGCCCAGCCCAGAGCCACATCTGAAGACCCACAGATGCCATGGAGCCAATGATCATGCAGCTCGGACCCACCGCCACCACCCCCAGCCCCCCCCTCCCCCCGGACAAACACATACCGTGCACGACACGAGAGCCACAAAAGCGCATGATGACGCACATTGTCAAAAAATAACACACAGGTGTGGCCAGAAGAACGAGAAACAGTCACACAGCACTGAAGTAACAACCAAAAACTTTATTGAAATACAACACAAAACACCAATGCGGAAGACACCTGTCGGGTCCCTCCGGGACAATCTCGATGTCACAGCCTGGAAAATAAAGCACAAAATCAGAACGTGTGCCATGCGCACATCAAAGGAGCGAGACACAGAGAAACAGAGAATGAAAGAAAGGGAGAGAGAGAAAGAGAGGGAAGGAAAGGAAGGGAGAGAGAGTGAGAGAGAGAGAGGGAAGGAAAGGAGAGAGAGAGTGAGAGAGAGAGAAGGAAAGGAGAGAGAGTGAGAGAGAGGGAAGGAAAGGAGAGAGAGTGAGAGAGAGAAGGAAAGGAGAGAAAGTAATAGAGAGAGAAGGAAAGGAGAGAGAGGGAGATAGAAGGAAAGGAGAGAGAGTGAGAGAGAGAGGGAAGGAAGGGAGAGAGAGAGAGACACCGCCGCCCCTGCGCACCCAGGCCCCACTGTTCACCTGCTGCCACTGGTGTGTCTCCAACCACGTGCCGGGATACACTGCAAGCCACCAGGTCTGCAATCTGCAATTGAGGCCAGAGTCAATCATGGCAGAGTCCATCACACAGCACACGGCAATAACGTCTGTCCGTCCTTGCACATGCATAAAGCCGCACCCTACCCCCTCCCGCCTGCCAGCGCTGGCTGTCCGCACTTGCGCACCCCGGGCCCACTGCTCACCCTCCGCCAACAGTGTGTCCACCAGTGGGCACACCACGTGCCTGTGCAAGCTCCAGGCCCCGGTCCCGCCACCATGGCATGGTCCACATCATGCAGACCCGCCCCGCGGCCCAGCAGGTCCCACACATGATGCTGAGTCCTGAGGCATCAATGGCAGAGACCACATCAGTGCAAATGTCATCATCGCAGGCTGCACACCCACTCTGCTATTTCGGTGCCACTAACCCTGTGCAACCCCAGTCAGCGCCACGTGGTGGTAGGCCCGTGACAGCCGCAAGGCTTCGGGTGCCACCAACCCTGTGCAACCCCAGTCAGCGCCACGTGGTGGTAGGCCCGTGACGGGCGCAAGGCTTTGGGTGGCACTAAACTTGTGCAACCCCAGTCAGCGCCACGTGGTGGTAGGCCCGTGACGGGCGCAAGGCCTCGGGTGCGACCAACCCTGTGCACCACAACTCATGGGCCCTTAATGATTGAGAACCGTGGAGCGTCTGTCATCCAGTCACCACTGGCAGTGGGGAATGTGACGTTGTCGGCCCCTTATATTGGCGGGGTCACATGGCCTGTGACGCCTGTGCCGGATGGGTGTGGTGTGTGTGCAGACCTGCCCTCAGGGAGTGACCGTGACATGCTGACAACTAGACCAGTGACCTGCATACCACCAGCGTGTACGCCTGCGACATGTAGCTATGTGGGCCCCCCCTCGGAGCGTAAGCGGAGTGGTCTGGCCTGGCGAACGCAGGACCAGCGCAGGGCTTGCAACAATGACTCGGGGGCTCTGGGCGTGGTTCAGTCCATGTCTGGACAAGGGAGTGACTAATGCGTGTGTCCCTGTTGTAGTGTCCACGGCAAGCGGAACACAATAGGCAATGTAGCACACTGTGACTGGCATCCCACTAGATGAGCATCATTGACGTAAGGGAAATCACTGTCCCTACATTCATCCACACATTCATACATGAATGATGAAAGCCATGACACAGCAGTGCGTTTCTGGATGTGTATTGCACATCCAGTGGAGTTTTGCAGCTGGAGCGGTACAGGGCCATGCCAAGCACACTACACAATATGGGCCCGTGGAGGGCCAGCCGGAGTCCATCCGGGGATGACAAGTACTGCGGAAGAGGAAGGGTACAGTCCGCAGTCTGGTCGCCGTGTCATTGGTCATCAAACAGGATATGGCAGTCCATGTCGCGGTCCAAGGTGAGTGCAGCGGAGTGTATCAGGGGTCAGTGGCAGGTCATGGGGCCATGTGCGGCACCAAGTAGAAACAGGCAAGGTGGCGGAAATGAATGCTAATGCCTCCTTCAGAACTCAATCCCAGCCACGTCCTCGTCCTCGGATGTGTGCTCTGCCCCACCTGTGGGTGTTGCAGTACCGGCTGCGGCACTGTGTGCCACTGACACATCAGGGGCCGGGGGAGGATTGTCGGCCGCACTGTGTGGCAGTGACACATCAGGTGCCGGAGTGGATACGCCTGCCGCACTGGGAGGCACTGACACACCAGGGGGTGGAGATGCGGATGGTGTGGGGGCAGCAGCATTCATCTGCGCCACGCCTTGTGGCAGCAATGCCATGATGAGGATCTGCAGGGCCTGGTAGATCCCAGCTACATTTTGCTGATGTGCAGCGGTGGCTGCCATCCTTTCCGCCTCCATCCGCACCATGTCCTCCATGAGCCTCCGCATGTGTGTCATCTCACGGCTGAGATTGCTGGAGCCGCTCTGAGCGGACAGGTGTTCTTGTCTCCGAGTCATGACTCCAGCGATGTCAGCCAGGGCTCGTTGGAGACCATGGAGCGGGCCGTCGGTGTCCGTTAGGGACTGGAGCTGGTCCCTGATGGGACCTAGACACCCATGGATGGCGTCCAGTTTGGTAGCCATGAGGTCGAACCCCACCCGCTCCTGCTCAGCCGTCTCCCTCTGGCCCTCCAGCACACGGCGTTGGAAGGCCATGTGTTATTCCTGGTGGTCTTGGGGGACTGCCGGGGCTGTAGGTGCCTCCTGCTGGGTGGTTTGGGGAGTGGGTGGGGTCTCCTCGATGCAGCTGGGCTGCCCTGATCCTGGAGGTGATTTGCGGATGATGTCAATGATGTCTTGGAGGGCTTGGGTGTCGATGCTGGGGGTGTCCTCCTCGTCATCAGTGAAGAGTGGCTGGGACTGCTCTGCAGGAGGTGTTGACGGTGCCCCTGCAATGTGAAGGGGAGATGGTGTATTACCATGTGTCCGCATGTATGTAGCCGCATGGTACAGGTTTACATTCAGACAGCATGGCATTGTACATTGTGACAGTCTGTGGATCAGGGCCATGATCCAGAGTCATTGTGGGTGTGCACTGTGCTCTGCTTGATTGTGCATGTGTGCCATTGTGGCCATCTCCACCCGTCCCCCCAGTACCTGGTGGTCACTCACCCTGTTGCGGTTGTGTTGTGTCCTGTCGAGCAGTGTCCGTTCCCCCGACTCCGGCCACAGTCTCCACACTGATGACTGTCGACACCAGCTCCTCCATGTCATCCAGCTCCAGCTGTGGAGCTGGGCTCCCACCTCCAGTCTGCATTGCTGCCTTCTGGTTGCCTGCGAGTTTCTCCTTGGTCTTGCGCTTGATGTCAATCCATCGCCTCTTGACCTCGTCGATTGACCTCTTGTGCTCTCCGACGGCATTCACCTTGTCCACGATGTCCCGCCATATTCCATTTTTGGTGCCCAATGACACGTTGGAGGTGACGAACAGTTGTTGATGGTGTTCCATCACCTCCGTGACCAGGATCCTGTTTTCCTGCGGACTGAACTTCGTCTTCCTCTTCTTCTTGTCCTTGCCCTTCCCTGTCCCCGAGGTCCCAGGCTGGTCGTCCGGGGTGCTTGTGGGGTTGCGCTCGTCCTCTGCACCTGCTCCGGCTGCCTCCATGGTGGTTGGGTGTTGGTCATTTTGTGTTTGTGTGTTTTTCCTACTTTTATAGTGGTTTTTCCCGCCTGCCATGTGTATGTGCAGGCCTGGCGCTGCTTATCGCTGATTTCCTCATCGCGCTTTGGCCCATCGCATGTTTTTTCGCATTGAGGTTTGTGTTTTTATCACGGTTGCGGTTGTTGTATCGCGGACACTGGCCGCGTTTTCGGGGGACTATCGCATGGTACCGCCGTGTTGTGAATTCCAGGTTAACACAGGGTTATTTTCACGTGATCGGCTGCGATGTGTATAGTTGCGTTAACATTTTTTGGAGATGTTTAGCACACGTTCTTGGGAATATCCCCCTCTATCTTTTAGCAAAATGGGACTCATAATTTCCACACAATTTAACAGTAGATCCACTTTTGGATAGTCTCAAAGGAAAGTCTTCCCTGCTTTCAGATGATGTATCACTATGTGATCCAATCAATAAGAAGGTGGAGGGGGCCTCAAAGAGATCACATGCTGACCTCAGTCTGGCGATGAGGTCACAGACATATGCTGTCTACTGCTCGCGATCTTTGGTGAAGAACATCCAGTTCCTATCCTGTAATATACAGGATGACAAGGATTTTTCCCAGCTTCTAGGTAGACTGGAAATCCAAGCCAGATATCAATCTAATTTAATATTTGACAACTTAAGGGCTTCAACTACAGCTGCTGCAGAAATAGGAGCAATCTTCATATTTATCTCAGTAGCTGCCAGGCTGATACTGCACGAAACAGTTGTCTGTTGAGGATGCCTTATTCAGGGAACAGATTGTTGGGAGAAAGTGCTTAGGAAGTCATTCATGTCACAGCACATCAAACCCTTCTGATACAAGCAAAAATCCTCTGAGCCTAGAAGGAAGAATGATGACGTTTCTCTCGATGTTTCAATAACCTCAGGCAGCTGGCATGGATGCGTGGTCCAGTACTTGGCCAGAGGGCCTCCTTTATGCATTTCCCTCAATGACTTTGATTCCCAAGGCCCTGGCAAGGCTTCTGGGAGAAGCAGTAGAAATGCTATTAATGCTTCCTGCTTGAACAAGGAGATCTTAGTTTTCGCTGCTTCATTAGTTGGTGGTGGAAGAGCCTTGGATTCTTCCTTTATCTTTTTCTCCCCTGTACCATCTTCTCCTTCCAGTGAAGGCCCTGTTGTGTCTAAAACTCTCAGCCTGGAGTTCCAGAGGGAGTGATTCCTAAGTTGAGGTCTTTCATTGTCTGTAGCAAATTTTTTGCAGATCATTAGAATAAATCCAACAAAGAAAGATAACAATCATCATTGGTTATATTTTAATTCTGGTGCTCCTTGAGATCTATTCCTCCAGCAGTAGCAGGAGCTCTTAAGACATTGCAATTTCTACAGGGTGGCTTTTCCAAGCAATTGTCATTAGCCATACTTAAATTGGAATTTACAGCAATAAGGAGCTTTCGACAGCCTTGGAGCAATCTCTCCTTCGTTGAGTCGTTCGTGTTGGGATATTTTTTAATGATATAATCTTTTATATCCAAAGGTCAGAAATCCTTTTTTGCACTGGAATATCCCTTTAGTTTTATCTTATCGACAGGCCTCAACTTTTGAGGCTATATACTCAATATCAGAGAAGTTCATTACTTTAAAAATCCTAAAGGCCTCTTTCTTACAGCAATCACTAGGGCTAGGAGGATTGGAGAGCTTGTGACTCTTGTTTGTCACCATCCTTATTTGAGGGTCTTTCCAGACAGTATAGTTTTAACCTTAGATCCTAGATACCTTCCAAAAGTAAACTCTAGTTTACACAGGGAGCAGGTAACAAGTTCTCCCAGCCTTAAAGTTAGATACAGACTCTCAAGATCTACAGTCTCACCCCTATTGGATGCTGTGAGGGCAGTAACAATTTATCTAAAGAGATCCCCAGAATATAGAGGATTGGATAGCCTTTTTTGTTAATTTCAGCCTTGGGAGGAGAAGAGAGAAACCATCATCTCCTACATTATCTAAATGGGTCAAAACAGTGATTGCTGTATCCTAGAAAGACAGTGACAAGGATAGACCTTCATCGATCAAAGCCCAATCCACCAGAGGAATGGCTACAGCTTGGGTAGAGCGGTGTGGGATCTCCATAGCGGAAGTATGAAAGGCAGCTACTCAGACTACACCTTCCACATTTATTACTCATTATATAGTGGATATAGCACAACACTCTGAGTTAGCATTTATGGCCAGTTGTATGACCCTTACAATTTGTGAGTTGCAAATTGCGTCATTTTGCGACTCGCAAAATGTAATTTACAACAGTGTCTCAGACACTGTTTGCGATTCCTAATGGGGTCACAAATTGCCTGCCTCATTAATATTCATGAGGTAGGTGCAATTTGTGACCCCATTGGGAATGGCTAGCACTTCTAGGGATGATGGCCTTTTTAAATAAAGCAGTTTTTTTTAAATGCAGCGCGTTTACTTTAAAGAAAAAACTAGATGCAGTTACATTTTTTAAGAGTAGGCATTGGTCTGTGGGACCACTGCCTGCTCTTAAAAAATATTTTCACATACATTCACAAAGGGGAAGGGGACCCCTTCATGTTTGTGAGTGATTTACAACCTACTTGAAGTCGGTGGTAAACTGCGAGTGTTTTGCGACCGCAATTGCGATCGCAAAGCAATCATACATTGAAGTGCGACTCGCTATTAGGAAGGGACGCCCTTGGCACACCCATTCCTAATAGTGAGTCACAAACCCTATTTTGCGAGTCGATAATAGGTTACCAAGTCACAAAATAGGGTTTGTACATGGGGCAGACCTATTTGCTGTCGCAAACAGGCTGATTTCCCGTTTGCGACCGCAAAAACAGTTGTACATGTGGCCCTTAGTTATAAAGCAGTAGAATAGTTACAGTTTATATTTTCCTCTTGTCTATTGTTAAACGCAATGGAAGGAGGTTTGCAGATGATTAAAAAAGGTATTTATACAAAATAACAGAAAACAATATTGTGATACAAAATATTTTGGTCAGATTATGACGTTGGGCGCAAAGCCCCCAACCAGCTGTCGGGGGCTTACCACCGAACATCGTTGGTTTCACTCTGACCGCCGCATTATGATGACGGTGGTCGGAGGGAAACCTGCAGGGGGATTCTGTTGAGCCCGTTGGAGCGTCACAAGCCAACATAATCCTATAATGATGGCAGAGCCAGCCTCGGCTCCGCCATCGGGATTATGATGGCACTTTTTGACACCCTTTCTATGTCGGCCTTTTTGACATGGAAAGGCTGTCAGAAAGTGACTTGGGGGCCCCTAGCACGGCCCCCTCCACCCCGGCTTTCTGCTATGGGATGATTAAAAACTTCAATTTTTCAATGGCAGCTGGTCCTTCTGCGCAACCAAAGGGGTTGATGGACGGAGTGTTGAACATTGCAAGCACTCACCCCCAGGCTTGGCAGTTCGGGCTGGACTGTTCCCATGAGGCACAAGGTCAGACTGATTTGCATATGGCCATGTCTGAACTGGGGTGGCGGAGTGAGCTAAAGAATGATGATGGATTAAACCCAGATCAGTTGACTGGGGGTGAGTGCTTGCAATGTTCAACAATCCGTCCATCATCCCCTTTGGTTTTGCTAAGTTCGCCCTAAGTTGGCAGGGTATGCCCAGACATGGGTCCCTTCCTCACTTTGCCACTGGATTCAAGATAGCCTGGTGATGAGGGTTATGAACCTGAAACCGGTCCCAGGATGCTTGTTTCCGGTCCAGGGAAGACATGGCTTGGCAGTTCGGGCTGGACTGTTCCCATGAGGCACAGGGTCAGACTGATTTGCATATGGCCATGTCTGAACTGGGGTGGCGGAGTGAGCTAAAGAATGATGATGGATTAAACCCAGATCAGTTGACTGGGGGTGAGTGCTTGCAATGTTCAACACTCCATCCATCATCCCCTTTGGTTTTGCTAAGCTTGTCCTTCTGGTCTTTTCCACCCGCTGCGCAAGCTGCCATTGGAAAATGGACGTTTCCGACCGCCCATAGGGTGGTGGCATCCAAATTGTGCGGTCGGAACTGCCGAGCTATGATCAGGCGGTTCCAATCTGCAACTTGAGTCCGCCTGACACCATAATCAGCTCATTGATTCACGAATATGGGGATTACAGAAATATCATCAACGTGAACATTGAGGTAAAAATATTGTTTTTAGTTTTTCGATGTAGAAATTGATGTTGTATGTAAAATCATTTGTAAGTGTTCATTTGTATGCACTTTATTGTAGTGTATTTAACTGTATGTGTTTTGATTTTTTTTGTTTGTTTTTCGTAAAATAAATAATTCATTATAATATTGTTGAAATTTGCAATTTTAGTTGGATTTATGTAGCTAAAAATGGTTTTATACTTTCTTTTAATAGCGTGGCCATTGGGTTTTTAGGGGATAAGGTTGGAGAGTTTTTTTAAAGGTGTATACTTTAAAGTAACATTAATGGTAAAAATGTTAATGATATGCAAACTCATATTTCATAATTTTATGATGTATGTTTTATTTAATGTTTTTTATGTCTTTGATTTAATAATAATAACATATATATTAATGCTACATTTCGTAAAAAAATAAAATCACAAATAAACAATATTAAAATACTTTACAACATAAAAATAACACCCACATATTAATAAAGTGAAAACAGAAATTAATATTTTATAGAAGTTTCAGAATTTATAATTTTCAGAAATATAATCTAATTTAATATAGAAATAAAATATAAAAAAAATAATATAAATATACATCATTGGTATTACATATAATCAAATTTATTTTTTAAAAGTGCACATTTCTGAAAAAATGCAAAACAACAATACTAAAAAATATTGTGAGAAAAGTAAACAATTTAGAAAATAGTGTGATATACATTTTTTAAAATGTACATTTGTTTCTGAAATATATCTTCAAAATGAGATACTCTTTATATTTATTTAGTATTACATTTATTATTTCATTTTAGAAATAAATCTTTTAGTGTTTGCAATAAAAAATTGGTTTAAAATATATTTGGAATATACGTTTTTTAATTTTAGGATTATGAAGTTATTTTATTTAAATGGTAGTATTTCTTATATTAATTAGTAATTTTAATCAAATTAAAAAAATATTTTGATGTCAAAATATGCCTATTTAGGTCTGTAGTATTGGACAGTGTGTTTTAAAATTAATATTGTTGCATTTTATATTTAATAAATTGGGTTTTACTATGGAGTATTTATTGTGCATATAAAATATTTATTTGGATTTGTGTAATATGGAAGTTTTTCTATTGAAGTGTATATAGGTACATTTAGCTCCTTAATGTATAACATCTTATTCAAGTAGTTTGAAATGCAGTGGGAATAGTTGTTAATACACATTTGGGGGCCGATTCTGATGCGGGTTGGAAAAGCTTCCCGACCGAATCGGTTGGGAAATGGTGTCCGACCCACTCGGATTGGGAAAGTCCGACCGGCGGAGTAGGATGCATCCGGATGCTTCCAGATACGATTTGGTTGAACTCCCATTGACTTCAATGGGAACATTTGTTCCTAACCGCATCAGAATTGGGCCCTCGGTCGGGAAGACACGTTCCCGATCCGATTTGGAAGGAGCAAATGCCGTTAGGAGGCCTTCCTAACCGCATCAGAATCAGGCCCTCGGTCGGGAAGCTTTTCCAACCCGCATCAGAATCGGGCCCTTAGTGTCCAACACCTTCCCCAATATGGTTAGACTGGAGTGGGAATAGTAAATGTCACCCCTTTAGGGTACAGCACCCTTCCCAATATGGTTAGACTGGGGTGGGAATAGTAAATGTCACCCGTTAGGGTCCAACACCTTCCCCAATATGGTTTGACTGGAGTAGGAATAGTAAATCAACAATAAAAGAAAGGTACCCCCTAATTAATTGAAGGTATAAGAGGAGGGGGAAGCAAAAAAACTGACAAGAAGAACCTCTAAACTAACCTATATTGCTTTGAATATGGCCAAGGAGTGGCTCAAAAACTACCACAACCTCAATGTGACTGTCATCCAACACATTTAATCACAAAAAAGTAAATTTTTATTTTGTTTATTTCTGTGTTGGATGACAGTCACATTAGGGGTTGTGGTAGTGATGTCATCAGTGATGTCACTGACCATGTCATGAATGATGTAATATGTGACATCATCAGCAGTGCATTGCGGGGGCGCGAGTTATAGCACAACTACTATAGCAGCCGAATTTCGTACGAGTGAAATGTCCAACTAACTATAACGTCCCTGGAACCTGTGGTTTTTTCAGTGAATTTGTAAGGTTTTTTAAATGCTAATTTCTAACTATAACGTCCCTGAAACCTATGGTTTTTTCAGTGAATTTCAAAGGTTTTTTAAATGCTAGTTTCTAACTATAACTTCCCTGAAACCTATGGTTTTTTCAGTGAATTTCAAAGGTTTTTCAAATGCTAATTTCTAACTATGCCTACATAGGTAGGACATATGCAGAAAGAGGAAGAAAGGCGCATAAAGAAGCAAGAGAAATGCAGAAAGAGGCAACAGAAGTCCAGAGAGACAAAGAAAGGTGCAGAAAGAAGCAAGAGATATGCAGAAAGAACCAACAGAGGGGCAGAAAGAGGCCTTGTTGCAAAGTCATCCTGTGCCCCCAACCTTTTGCTGAATGGTACTAGTGGTAACTGACTAACCAGGCCCGGAGCCAGTGCTATGCTGAAAGGCACTTAGAATACAGTGAAAACACCTACATACACTAGTGTACACTATGGGTTGGGGTACCCATGTGATTGGCATGACCTCCCCTGTAAGGCCCTAGTACATAATAGGGCAAGGGGATTAAAATTACCTCTAAGTCAGAGGTGCAGAAAGAGGCAATAGAAGTGCAGAAACAAGCAACAGAGGTGCCGAAAGAGGCAAGAGAGGTGCAGAAAGAAGAAAGTGAAGTGCAGAAAGATGCAACAGAGGTGCAGAAAGACGCAAGAGAGGTGCAGAAACAAGTAAGAGAAGTGCTGAAAGAAGTAACAGAGGTGTAGAAAGAAGCAAGAGAAGTGCAGAAAGAGGCAAGTGAGGTACAGAAAGTAGCAAAAGAGCAGTGCAGAATGAACCAACAGAGGTGCAAAAAGAGGCAAGAGGGGTGCAGAAAGAGGTAGGAGAGGTACAGAAAGAGGCAAGATGGGTATAGAAAAAGGCAGGACGGGTGCAGAGAGAAGGAAGAGAAGTGCAGAAAGAAGCAACAGAGGTGCTAAAAGAGGCGTGAAGGGTGCAGAAAGAGGCAAGAGAAGTGCAGAAGGAAGCAACAGAGGTACAGAAAGAGGCAAGAGAGGTGCAGAAACAAGCAGGAAAGGTGCCAAAAGAGGGAACAGGGGTGCAGAAAGAGGCAAGAGAGGTACAGAAGGAGGGGAGAGGGGTACTGAAAGAGGCAAGAGGGGTGCAGAAAGAAGCAAGTGAGGTGCAGAAAGAGGCAACAGAGGTGCAGAAAGACGCAAGAGAGGTGCAGAAAGAGGCAAGTGAAGTGCAAAAAGAGGCAAGAGCAGTGCAGAAAGAGGTAGGAGAAGTTCACAAAGAGGCAAGAGAGTACAGAAAGAGGCAGGAGGGGTGCAGAAAGAAGGTAGAGAAGTGCAGAAAGAGGCAAGAGAATTGCTGAAAGAAGCAACAGAGGTGTAGAAAGAAGCAATAGAAGTACAGAAAGAGGCAAGTGAGGTGCAGAAAGAAGCAAGAGCAGTGCAAAAAGAACTAAAAGAGGTGCAAAAAGAGGCAAGAGGGGTGCAGAAAAAAGTAGGAGAGGTGCACAAAGAGGCAAGAGAGGTACAGGAAGAGGCAGGAGGGGTGCAGAAAGAAGGAAGAGAAGTGCAGAAAGAACCAACAGAGGTGATGAAAGAGGCACAAAGGGTGAAGAAAGAGCAAGAGAAGTACAGAAAAAAGTAACAGAGGTACAGAAAGAGGCAAGAGAGGTGCAGAAACAGGCAGGAAAGGTGCAGAAAGAGGGAACAGGGGTGTAGAAAGAGGCAAGAGAGGTGCAGAAAGAGGGGAGTGGGGTGCATAAAGAGTCGACAGAGGTACCGAAAGATGCAAGAGAGGTGCAAAAACAAGAAAGAGAAGTGCAGAAAAAGGCAAGAGAATTGCTGAAATAAGCAACAGAGGTGTGGAAAGAAGCAAGAGAAGTGCAGAAAAAGGCAAGCGAGGTGCAGAAAGAAGCAAGAGCAGGGCAGAAAGAACCAACAGAGGTGCAAAAAGAGGCTAGAGGGGTGCAGAAAGAGGTAGGAGAGGTGCACAAAGAGGCAAGAGAGGTACAGAAAGAGGCAGGAGGGGCATAGAGAGAAGGAAGAGAAGTGCAGAAAGAGGCAAGAGAATTGCTGAAAGAAGCAACAGAGGTGTAGAAAGAAGCAATAGAAGTACAGCAAGAGGCAAGTGAGGTGCAGAAAGAAGCAAGAGCAGTGCAGAAGGAACCAACAGAGGTGCAAAAAGAGGCAGGAGGGGTGCAGAAAAAGGTAGGAGAGGTGCACAAAGAGGCAATAGATGTACAGAAAGAGGCAGGAGGGGTGCAGAAAGACGGAAGAGAAGTGCAGTAAGAAGCAACAGAGGTGCTAAAAGAGGCGTGAAGGGTGCAGAAAGAGCAAGAGAAGTGCAGAAAAAAGCAAGAGAGATACAGAAAGAGGCAAGAGAGGTACAGAAATAGGCAGGAAAGGTGCAGAAAGAGGGAACAGGGGTGCAGACAGAGGCAAGAGGGGTACAGAAAGAGGCAAGAGAGGTGCAGAAAGAGAAAAGAGGGGTACAGAAAGAGGCAAGAGGGGTTCAGAAAGAAGCAAGTGATGTGCAGAAAGAGGCATCAGAGGTGCAGAAAGAAGCAAGAGAGGTGCAGAAACAAACAAGAGAATTGCAGAAAGAGGCAAGAGAATTGCTGAAAGAAGCAACAGAGGTGTGGAAAGAAGCAATAGAAGTGCAGAAAGAGGCAAGTGAGGTGCAGAAAGAGGCAAGAGAGGTGCAGAAAATGACAAGAGAACTTCAGAAAGAGGTAAGAGGGATGCAAAAAGGGAAGAAGGGTGCAGAAAGTACCAAGAGAGGTACAGAAAGAAGCAAGAGAGGTGCAGAAAGAGGGAAGACGAGTGCAGAAAGAGACAACAGGAGTGCAGAAAGAGACAACAGGGGTGCAGAACGAAGCAGGAGAGGTGCAGAAAGAGGCAATAGAAGTGCAGAAAGAAGCAACAGAGTTGCAGAAAGAGGCAAGAGGGGTGCAGAAAGAGGAGAGAGAAGTGAAAAAATAAGCAAAAGAGGTGCACAACGAGGCAAAAGGGGTACAGAAAGAGGCAAGAGGGGTGCAGAAAGAAGCAAGAGAAGTCCAGAAAGAAGCAACTGAGGTGCTTAAAGAGACAAGAGGGGTGCAGAAAGAGGCAAGAGAAGTGCAGAAAGAAGCAACAGAGGTGCCGAAAGAGGCAAGAGAGGAGCAGGAACAGGCAAGAAAGGTACAGAAAGAGGGAACGGGGGTGCAGAAAGAGGTAATAGGGATACAGAAATTTGCAAGAGAGGTGCAGAAAGAAGCAAGAGCAGTGCAGAAAGAAGCAAGAGAAGTGCAAAAAGAAGCAAGTGAGGTAGAGAAATAGGGAAGAGGGGTGCAGAAAGAGGCATGAGGGATGCAGAAATTTGCAAAAGAGGTGCCGAAAGAAGCTAGAGCAGTGCAGAAAGAACCAAAAGAGGTGCAAAAAGAGGCAAGAGGGGTGCCGAAATAGGTAGGAGAGGTGGACAAAGAGGCAAGAGGGGTACAGAAAGAAGCAGGAGGGTTGCAGAAAGAAGGAAGAGAAGTGCAGAAAGAAGCAACAGAGGTGCTGAAAGAGGAGCGAAGGGTGCAGAAAGACGCAAGAGAAGTGCAGAAAGAAGCAACAGAGGTACAGAAACAGGCAAGAGAGGTGCAGAAATAGGCAGGAAAGGTGCAGAAAGAGGGAACAGGGGTGCAGAAAGAGGCAAGAGGGGTGCTGAAAGAAGCAAGTAAGGTGCAGATAGAGGAAACAGAGGTGCAGAAAGACGCAAGAGAGGTGCAGAAAAAAGTAAGAGAAGTGCAGAAAGAGGCAAGAAAATTGCAGAAAGAAGCAAGAGAGGTGCAGAAAGAGGCAAGTGAGGTGCAGAAAGAGGCAAGGAAGGTGCATAACATGGCAAGAGAACTGCAGAAAGAGGCAAAAGGGATGCAAAAAAGAGAAGAAGGGTGCATAAAGAAGCAAGAGAGGTGCAGAAAGAAGCAAGAGAAGTGCAGAAAGAAGCAAGAGAGGTGCAGAAAGAGGGAAGACGAGTGCAGAAGGAGAAAAAAGGGGTGAAGAAAGAAGCAAGAGAGGTGCAGAAAGAGGCAAAAGAAGTGCAGAAAGAAGCAACAGAGGCCCAGAAAGAGGCAAGAGAGGTGCAGAAAGAGGGAGGAAAGGTGCAGAAAGATGGAACAGGGGTGCAGAAAGAGGCAAGACAGGTGCAGAAAGAGAAAAGAGAGGTGCAGAAACAAGCAAGAGAATTGCAGAAAGAGGCAAGAGAATTGCTGAAAGAAGAAAGAGAGGTGTGGAAAGAAGCAAAAGAAGTGCAGAAAGAGGCAAGTGAGGTACAGAAAGAGGCAAGAGAGGTGCAGAAAATGACAAGAAAACTGCAGAAAGAGGCAAGAGGGATGCAAAAAAGGGAAGAAGGGTGCGCAAAGTAGCAACAGAGGTACCGAAAAAAGCAAGAGAAGTGCAGAAAGAAGCAAGAGAGGTGAAGAAAGAGGGAAGACAAGTGCAGAAAGAGACAACAGGAGTGCAGAAAGAGGCAAGAGAGGTGCAGAAAAAGGAAGAGAAGTGCAGAAAGAAACAACAGAAGTGCTGAAAGAGGAGAGAAGGGTGCAGAAAGAGGCAAGAGAAGTTCAGAAAGAAGCAACAGAGGTACAGAAAGAGGCAAGAGAGGTGCAGAAATAGGCAGGAAAGGTGCAGAAAGAGGGAACAGGGGTGCAGTAAGAGGCAAGAGGGGTGCAGAAAGAAGCAAGTGAGGTGCAGATAGAGGCAACAGAGATGCAGAAAGACGCAAGAGAGTTGCAGAAACAAGCAAGAGAAGTACAGAAAGAGGCAAGAGAATTGCAGAAAGAAGAAAGAGAGGTGCAGAAAGAGGCAAGTGAGGTGCAGAAAGAGGCAAGTGAGGTGCAGAAAGAGGCAAGAGAGGTGCACAAAATGGCAAGAGGGATGCAAAAATTAGAAGAAGGGTGCATAAAGAAGGAAGAGAGGTGCAGAAAGAAGCAAGAGAAGTACAGAGAGAAGCAAGGGAGGTGCAGAAAGAGGGAAGACGAGTGCAGAAAGAGACAAAAGAGGTGAATAAAGAAGCAAGAGAGGTGCAGAAAGAGGAAAAAGAAGTGCAGAAAGAAGCAACAGAGGTACAGAAAGAGGCAAGAGAGGTTCAGAAATAGGCAGGAAAGGTGCAGAAAGAGGGAACAGGGAAGCAGAAAGAGGCAAGAGAGGTGCAAAAAGAGGGGAGTGGGGTGCAGAAAGAGGCAAGAGAGGTGCAGAAAGAAGCAAGTGAGGTGCAGAAAGAGGAGCTAAGGGTGCAGAAAGAGCAAGAGAAGTGCAGAAAAAAAGCAACAGAGGTACAGAAAGAGGCAAGAGAGGTACAGAAACAGGCAGGAAAGGTGTAGAAAGAGGGAACAGGGGTGCAGAAAGAGGCAATAGGGGTACAGAAAGAGGCAAGAGAGGTACAGAAAGAGAAAAGAGGGGTGCAGAAAGAGGCAAGAGGGGTACAGAAACAGGCAGGAAAGGTGTAGAAAGAGGGAACAGGGGTGCAGAAAGAGGCAATAGGGGTACAGAAAGAGGCAAGAGAGGTACAGAAAGAGAAAAGAGGGGTGGAGAAAGAGGCAAGAGGGGTGCAGAAAGAAGCAAGTGAGGTGCAGAAAGAGGCAACAGAGGTGCAGAAAGAAGCAAGAGAGGTGCAGAAACAAGCAAGAGAATTGCAGAAAGAGGCAAGAAAATTGCTGAAAGAAGCAACAGAGGTGTGGAAAGAAGCAAGAGAAGTGCAGAAAGAGGCAAGTGAGGTGCAGAAAGAGGCAAGAGAGGTGCAGAAAATGACAAGAGAACTGCAGAAAGAGGCAAGAGGGATGCAAAAAGGGAAGAAGGGTGCAGAAAGTACCAAGAGAGGTACAGAAAGAAGCAAGAGAGGAGCAGAAAGAGGGAAGATGAGTGCAGAAAAAGACGACAGGGGTGCAGAAAGAGACAACAGGGGTGCAGAAAGAAGCAGGAGAGGTGCAGAAAGAGGCAATAGAAGTGCAGACAGAAGCAACAGAGTTGCAGAAAGAGGCAAGAGGGGTGCAGAAAGAGGAGAGAGAAGTGAAAAAAGAAGCAAAAGAGGTGCACAAAGAGGCAAAAGGGGTACAGAAAGAGGCAAGAGGAGAGCAGACAGAAGCAAGAGAAGTCCAGAAAGAAGCAACTGAGGTGCTTAAAGAGGCAAGAGGGGTGCAGAAAGAGGCAAGAGAAATGCAGAAAGAAGCAACAGAGGTGCCGAAAGAGGCAAGAGAGGAGCAGGAACAGGAAAGAAAGGTACAGAAAGAGGGAACAGGGGTGCAGAAAGAGGTAAGAGGGATACAGAAATTTGCAAGAGAGGTGCAGAAAGAAGCAAGAGCAGTGCAGAAAGAAGCAAGAGAAGTGCAAAAAGAAGCAAGAGAGGTAGAGAAATAGAGGGGTGCAGAAAGAGGCATGAGGGATGCAGAAATTTGCAAAAGAGGTGCCGAAAGAAGCAAGAGCAGTGCAGAAAGAACCAAAAGAGGTGCAAAAAGAGGCAAGAGGGGTGCAGAAATAGGTAGGAGAGGTGGACAAAGAGGCAAGAGGGGTACAGAAAGAAGCAGGAGGGGTGCATAAAGAAGGAAGAGAAGTACAGAAAGAAGCAACAGAGGTACAGAAACAGGCAAGAGAGGAGCAAAAATAGGCAAGAAAGGTGCAGAAAGAGGGAACAGGGGTGCAAAAAGAAGCAAGACGGGTGCTGAAAGAAGCAAGTGAGGTGCAGATAGAGGCAACAGAGGTGCAGAAAGATGCAAGAGAGGTGCAGAAACAAGCAAGAGAAGTGCAGAAAGAGGCAAGAAAATTGCAGAAAGAAGCAAGAGAGGTGCAGAAAGAGGCAAGTGAGGTGCAGAAAGAGGGAAGACGAGTGCAGAAAGAGAAAAAAGGGTTTAAGAAAGAAGCAAGAGAGGTGCAGAAAGAGGCAAAGAAGTGCAGAAAGAAGCAACAGAGGTACAGAAAGAGGCAATAGAGGTGCAGAAAGAGGGAGGAAATGTGCAGAAAGATGGAACAGGGGTGCAGAAAGAGGCAAGAGAGGTGCAGAAAGAGAAAATAGGGATGCAGAAAGAAGCAAGTGAGGTGCAGAAAGAGGCAGCAGTGATACAGAAAGACACAAGAGAGGTGCTGAAACAAGCACGAGAATTGCAGAAAGAGGCAAGAGAATTGCTGAAAGAAGCAACAGAGGTGTGGAAAGAAGCAAGAGAACTGCAGAAGAGGCAAGAGGGATGCAAAAAAGGGAAGAAGGGTGCGGAAAGTAGCAACAGAGGTACAGAAAGAAGCAAGAGAAGTGCAGAAAGAAGCAAGAGAGGTGAAGAAAGAGGGAAGACGAGTGCAGAAAGAGACAACAGGGGTGCAGAAAGAGGCAAGAGAGGTGCAGAAAAAGGAAGAGAAGTGCAGAAATAGGCAGGAAAGGTGCAGAAAGAGGGAACAGGGCTACAGAAAAAGGCAAGAGGGGTGCAGAAAGAAGCAAGTGAGGTGCAGATAGAGGCAACAGAGATGCAGAAAGACGCAAGAGAGTTGCAGAAACAAGCAAGAGAAGTACAGAAAGAGGCAAGAGAATTGCAGAAAGAAGCAAGAGAGGTGCAGAAAGAGGCAAGTGAGGTGCAGAAAGAGGCAAGAGAGGTGCAGAAAATAGCAAGAGAAGTGCAGAAAGAGGCAAGAGGGATGCAAAAATGAGAAGAAGGGTGCATAAAGAAGCAAGAGAGCTGCAGAAAGAAGCAAGAGAAGTGCAGAAAGAAGCAAGGGAGGTACAGAAAGAGGGAAGACGAGTGCAGAAAGAGAAAAAGGGGTGAAGAAAGAAACAAGAGAGGTACAGAAAGAGGCAAAAGAAGTGCAGAAAGAAGCAACAGAGGTACAGAAAGAGGCAAGAGAGGTGCAGAAAGAGGGAGGAAAGTTGCAGATAGATGGAACAGGGGTGCAGAAAGAGGCAAGAAAGGTGCAGAAAGAAGCAAGAGAAGTGCAGAAAGAAGCAAGGGAGGTACAGAAAGAGGGAAGACGAGTGCAGAAAGAGAAAAAGGGGTGAAGAAAGAAGCAAGAGAGGTACAGAAAGAGGCAAAAGAAGTGCAGAAAGAAGCAACAGAGGTACAGAAACAGGCAAGAGAGGTGCAGAAATAGGCATGAAAGGTGCAGAAAGAGGGAACAGGGGTGCAGAAAGAGGCAAGAGGGGTGCTGAAAGAAGCAAGTAAGGTGCAGATAGAGGAAACAGAGGTGCAGAAAGACGCAAGAGAGGTGCAGAAAAAAGTAAGAGAAGTGCAGAAAGAGGCAAGAAAATTGCAGAAAGAAGCAAGAGAGGTGCAGAAAGAGGCAAGTGAGGTGCAGAAAGAGGCAAGAGAGGTGAATAAAATGGCAAGAGAACTGCAGAAAGAGGCAAAAGGGATGCAAAAAAGAGAAGAAGGGTGCAGAAAGAAGCAAGAGAGGTGCAGAAAGAAGCAAGAGAAGTGCAGAAAGAAGCTAGGGAGGTGCAGAAAGAGGGAAGACGAGTGCAGAAGGAGAAAAAAGGGGTGAAGAAAGAAGCAAGAGAGGTGCAGAAAGAGGCAAAAGAAGTGCAGAAAGAAGCAACAGAGGCCCAGAAAGAGGCAAGAGAGGTGCAGAAAGAGGGAGGAAAGGTGCAGAAAGATGGAACAGGGGTGCAGAAAGAGGCAAGAGAGGTGCAGAAAGAGAAAAGAGAGGTGCAGAAACAAGCAAGAGAATTGCAGAAAGAGGCAAGAGAATTGCTAAAAGAAGCAAGAGAGGTGTGGAAAGAAGCAAAAGAAGTGCAGAAAGAGGCAAGTGAGGTACAGAAAGAGGCAAGAGAGGTGCAGAAAATGACAAGAAAACTGCAGAAAGAGGCAAGAGGGATGCAAAAAAGGGAAGAAGGGTGCGCAAAGTAGCAACAGAGGTACCGAAAAAAGCAAGAGAAGTGCAGAAAGAAGCAAGAGAGGTGAAGAAAAAGGAAGAGAAGCGCAGAAAGAAACAACAGAAGTGCTGAAAGAGGAGAGAAGGGTGCAGAAAGAGGCAAGAGAAGTTCAGAAAGAAACAACAGAGGTACAGAAAGAGGCAAGAGAGGTGCAGAAATAGGCAGGAAAGGTGCAGAAAGAGGGAACAGGGGTGCAGTAAGAGGCAAGAGGGGTGCAGAAAGAAGCAAGTGAGGTGCAGATAGAGGCAACAGAGATGCAGAAAGACGCAAGAGAGTTTCAGAAACAAGCAAGAGAAGTACAGAAAGAGGCAAGAGAATTGCAGAAAGAAGAAAGAGAGGTGCAGAAAGAGGCAAGTGAGGTGCAGAAAGAGGCAAGAGAACTGCAGAAAATAGCAAGAGAACTGCAGAAAGAGGCAAGAGGGATGCAAAAATGAGAAGAAGGGTGCATAAAGAAGCAAGAGAGGTGCAGAAAGAAGCAAGAGAAGTGCAGAAAGAAGCAAGGGAGGTACAGAAAGAGGGAAGACGAGTGCAGAAAGAGAAAAAGGGGTGAAGAAAGAAGCGAGAGAGGTACAGAAAGAGGCAAAAGAAGTGCAGAAAGAAGCAACAGAGGTACAGAAAGAGGCAAGAGAGGTGCAGAAAGAGGGAGGAAAGGTGCAGATAGATGGAACAGGGGTGCAGAAAGAGGCAAGAAAGGTGCAGAAAGAGAAAAGAGGGGTGCAGAAAGAAGCAAGTGAGGTGCAGAAAGAGGCAAGAAAGGTGCAGAAAGAGAAAAGAGGGGTGCAGAAAGAAGCAAGTGAGGTGCAGAAAGAGGCAACAGTGATACAGAAAGACGCAAGAGAGGTGCAGAAACAAGCAAGAGAATTGCAGAAAGAGGCAAGAGAATTGCTGAAAGAAGCAACAGAGGTGTGGAAAGCAGCAAGAGAAGTGCAGAAAGAGGCAAGTGAGGTGCAGAAAAAGGCAAGAGAGGTGCAGAAAGAGGCAAGAGGGATGCAAAAAGGGAAGAAGGGTGCAGAAAGTAGCAACAGAGGTAAAGAAAGAAGCAAGAGAAGTGCAGAAAGAAGCAAGAGAGGTGAATAAAGAAGGAAGACGAGTGCAGAAAGAGACAACAGGGGTGCAGAAAGAGGCAAGAGAGGTGCAGAAAAAGGAAGAGAAGTTCAGAAAGAAGCAACAGAGGTACAGAAAGAGGCAAGAGAGGTGCAGAAATAGGCAGGAAAGGTGGAGAAAGAGGGAACAGAGGTGCAGAAAAAGGCAAGAGGGGTGCAGAAAGAAGCAAGTGAGGTGCAGAAAGAGGCAACAGAGATGCAGAAAGACGCGAGAGAGTTGCAGAAACAAGCAAGAGAAGTACAGAAAGAGGCAAGAGAATTGCAGAAAGAAGCAAGAGAGGTGCAGAAAGAGGCAAGTGAGGTGCAGAAAGAGGCAAGAGAGGTGCAGAAAATGGCAGGAGAACCCCAGAAAGAGGCAAGAGGGATGCAAAAATGAGAAGAAGGGTGCATAAAGAAGGAAGAGAGGTGCAGAAAGAAGCAAGAAAAGTACAGAAAGAAGCAAGAGAGGTGCAGAAAGAGGCAAGTGAGGTGCAGAAAGAGGCAAGAGAGGTGCAGAAAATAGCAAGAGAACTGCAGAAAGAGGCAAGAGGGATGCAAAAATGAGAAGAAGGGTGCATAAAGAAGCAAGAGAGGTGCAGAAAGTAGCAAGAGAAGTGCAGAAAGAAGCAAGGGAGGTACAGAAAGAGGGAAGACGAGTGCAGAAAGAGAAAAAGGGGTGAAGAAAGAAGCAAGAGAGGTACAGAAAGAGGCAAAAGAAGTGCAGAAAGAAGCAACAGAGGTACATAAAGAGGCAAGAGAGGTGCAGAAAGAGGGAGGAAAGGTGCAGATAGATGGAACAGGGGTGCAGAAAGAGGCAAGAAAGGTGCAGAAAGAGAAAAGAGGGGTGCAGAAAGAAGCAAGTGAGGTGCAGAAAGAGGGCAAGAAAGGTGCAGAAAGAGAAAAGAGGGGTGCAGAAAGAAGCAAGTGAGGGTGCAGAAAGAGGCAACAGTGATACAGAAAGACGCAAGAGGGTGCAGAAACAAGCAAGGGAATTGCAGAAAGAGGCAAGAGAATTGCTGAAAGAAGCAGACAGAGGTGTGGAAAGCAGCAAGAGAAGTGCAGAAAGAGGCAAGTGGGGTGCATAAAAAGGCAAGAGAGGAGTGCAGAAAGAGGCAAGAGGGATGCAAAAAGGAAGAAGGGTGCAGAAAGTAGCAACAGAGGTAAAGAAAGAAGCAAGAGAAGTGCAGAAAGAAGCAAGAGAGGTGAATAAAGAAGGAAGACGAGTGCAGAAAGAGACAACAGGGGTGCAGAAAGAGGCAAGAGAGGTGCAGAAAAAGGAAGAGAAGTTCAGAAAGAAGCAACAGAGGCAGGAAAGGTGCAGAAAGAGGGAACAGGGGAGCAGAAAGAGGCAAGAGAGGTGCAGAAAGAGGGGAGCAGGGTGCAGAAAGAGGCAAGAGTGGTGCAGAAAGAAGCAAGTGAGGTGCAGAAAGAGGCAACAGAGGTGCTCAAAGAAGCAACAAAGGTGTAGAAAGAAGCAAGAGTAGTGCAGAAAGAGGCAAGAGAGGTCCAGAAAGAGGCAAGAGAGGTGAAGAAGATGGCAAGAGAACTGCAGAAAGAGGCAAGAGGGATGCAAAAAAGGGAAGAAGGGTGCATAAAGAAGCAAGAGAGAGGTGCAGAAAGAAGCAAGAGAAGTGCAGAAAGAAGCAAGAGAAGTGCAGAAAGAAGCAAGAGAGGTGCAGAAAGCGGGAAGACGAGTGCAGAAAGAGACAAAAGGGGTGCAGAGAGAAGCAAGAGTGGTACAGAAAGAGGCAAAAGAAGTGCAGAAAGAAGCAACAGAGGGACAGAAAGAGGCAAGAGAGGAGCAAAAAGAGAGAGTAGGGGTGCAAAAAGAGGCAAGTTGGAGTGCAGAAAGAAGCAAGAGAGGTACAGAAAGAAGCAAGAGAAGTGCAGAAAGAGGCAAGAGAATTGCTGAAGGAAGCAACAGAGGTATAGAAAGAAGTAAGAGAAGTGCAGAAAGAGGCACGTGAGGTGCAGAAAGAGGCAAGAGATGTGCAGAAAATGGCAAGAGAAGTGCAGAAAGAGGCAAGAGGGATGCAAAAAAGGGAAGAAGGGTGCATAAAGAAGCAAGAGAGGTGGAAAAAGAAGCAAGAGAAGTGCAGAAAGAAGCAAGAGAGGTGCAGAAAGTGGGAAGATGAGTGCAGAAAGAGACAAAAGGGGTGCAGAAAGAAGCAACAGAGGTGCAGAAAGAGGCAAAAGAAGTACAGAAAGAAGCAACAGAGGGACAGAAAAAGGCAAGAGGTGCAGAAAGAGGGAGGAGGGGTGCAGAAAGAGGCTAGAGGGTGCAGAAAGAAGCAAGACAAGTAGAGAAAGAAGGAACAGAGGTGCTGAAGGAGGCGAAAGAGACTGCAGAAAGAGGCAAGAGAGTTGCAGAAACAGATAAAGGGGTGCAGAAAGAGGGAACAGGTGTGCAGACAGAGGCAAGAGAGGAGCAGAAAGACAGAAGATGCTTGCTGAAAGAGGCAAGAGGGATGCATAAATTTGCAACAGAGGTGCAGAAAGAAGCAAGAGCAGTGCAGAATGAACCAACAGAGGTACAGAAAGACGCAAGAGAGTTGCAGAAACAAGCAAGAGAAGTACAGAAAGAGCAAGAGAATTGCAGAAAGAAGCCAGAGAGGTGCAGAAAGAGGCAAGGAGAGGTGCAGAAAGAGGCAAGAGAGGTGCAGAAAATGGCAAGAGAACTGCAGAAAGAGGCAAGTGGGATGCAAAAATGAGAAGAAGGGTGCATAAAGAAGGAAGAGAGGTGCAGAAAGAAGCAAGAAAAGTGCAGAAAGAAGCAAGGGAGGTGCAGAAAGAGGGAAGATGAGTGCAGAAAGAGACAAAAGGGGTGAAGAAAGAAGCAAGAGAGGTGCAGAAAGAGGCAAAAGAAGTGCAGAAAGAAGCAGCAGAGGTACAGAAAGAGGCAAGAGAGGTGCAGAAATAGGCAGGAAAGGTGCAGAAAGAGGGAACAGGGAGCAGAAAGAGGCAAGAGAGGTGCAGAAAGAGAGGAGCAGGGTGCAGAAAGAGGCAAGAGTGGTGCAGAAAGAAGCAAGTGAGGTGCAGAAAGAGGCAACAGAGGTGCAGAAAGACTTAAGAGAGGTGCAGAAACAAGCAAGAGAAGTGCAGAAAGAGGTAAGAGAAGTGCAGAAAGAGGCAAGAGAATTGCTGAAAGAAGCAACAGAGGTGTAGAAAGAAGCAAGAGTAGTGCAGAAAGAGGCAAGAGAGGTCCAGAAAGAGGCAAAGAGAGGTGCAGAAGTTGGCAAGAGAACTGCAGAAAGAGGCAAGAGGGATGCAAAAATGAGAAGAAGGGTGCAGAAAGAAGGAAGAGAGGTGCAGAAAGAAGCAAGAAAAGTACAGAAAGAAGCAAGGGAGGTGCAGAAAGCGGGAGAGGCGAGTGCAGAAAGAGACAAAAGGGGTGAAGAAAGAAGCAAGAGAGGTGCAGAAAGAGGCAAAAGAGGTGCAGAAAGAAGCAACAGAGGTACAGAAAGAGGCAGGAGAGGTGCAGAAATAGGCAGGAAAGGTGCAGAAAGAGGGAACAGGGGAGCAGAAAGATGCAAGAGGTGCAGAAAGAGGGGAGCAGGGTGCAGAAAGAGGAAAGAGTGGTACAGAAAGAAGCAAGTGAGGTGCAGAAAGAGGCAACAGAGGTGCAGAAAGACATAAGAGAGGTGCAGAAACAAGCAAGAAAAGTGCAGAAAGAGGCAAGAGAATTGCTGAAAGAAGCAACAGAGGTACAAAAAGAAGCAAGAGAAGTGCAGAAAGAAGCAGGAGAGTTGCAGAAAGAGGGAAGATGAGTGCAGAAAGAGACAAAAGGGGTGCAGAAAGAAGCAAGAGAGGTGCAGAAAGAAGCAAGAGAGGTGCAGAAAGAGGCAAAAGAAGTACAGAAAGAAGCAACAGAGGGACAGAAAAAGGCAAGAGAGGTACAGAAAGAGGGAGGACGGGTGCAGAAAGAGGCTAGAGGGGTGCAGAAAGAGGCAAGACAAGTAGAGAAAGAAGGAACAGAGGCGCTGAAGGAGGCAAAAGAACTGCAGAAAGAGGCAAGAGAGTTGCAGAAACAGGCAAAAGGGGTGCAGAAAGAGGCAAGAGAGTAGCAGAAAGACAGAAGATGGTTGCTGAAAGAGGCAAGAGGGATGCATAAAGTTGCAACAGAGGTGCAGAAAGAAGCAAGAGCAGTGCAGAATGAACCAACAGAGGTGCAGAAAGAGGCAAGAGGGGTACAGAAAGAGGCAAGAGAGGTGCAGAAAGAGAAAAGAGGGGTGCAGAAAGAGGCAAGGGGGTGCAGAAAGAAGCAAGTGAGGTGCAGAAAGAGGCAACAGAGGTGCAGAAACAAGCAAGAGAATTGCAGAAAGAGGCAAGAGAAGTGCAGAAAATAGCAACAGAGGTACAGAAAGAGGCACGAGAGGTACAGAAACAGGCAGGAAAGGTGTAGAAAGAGGGAACAGGGGTGCAGTAAGAGGCAATAGGGGTACAGAAAGAGGCAAGAGAGGTGCAGAAAGAGAAAAGAGTGGTGCAGAAATAGGCAAGAGGGGTGCAGAAAGAAGCAAGTGAGGTGCAGATAGAGGCAACCGAGATGCAGAAAGACGCAAGAGAGTTGCAGAAACAAGCAAGAGAAGTACAGAAAGAGGCAAGAGAATTGCAGAAAGAAGCCAGAGAGGTGCAGAAAGAGGCAAGTGAGGTGCAGAATGAGGCAAGAGAGGTGCAGAAAATGGCAAGAGAACTGCAGAAAGAGGCAAGTGGGATGCAAAAATGAGAAGAAGGGTGCATAAAGAAGAAAGAGAGGTGCAGAAAGAAGCAAGAAAAGTACAGAAAGAAGCAAGGGAGGTGCAGAAAGAGGGAAGACGAGTGCAGAAAGAGACAAAAGGGGTGAAGAAAGAAGCAAGAGAGGTGCAGAAAGAGGCAAAAGAAGTGCAGAAAGAAGCAGCAGAGGTACAGAAAGAGGCAAGAGAGGTGCAGCCATTGGCAGGAAAGGTGCAGAAAGAGGGAACAGGGGAGCAGAAAGAGGCAAGAGAGGTGCAGAAAGAGGGGAGCAGGGTGCAGAAAGAGGCAAGAGTGGTGCAGAAAGAAGCAAGTGAGGTGCAGAAAGAGGCAACAGAGGTGCAGAAAGACATAAGAGAGTTTGCAGAAACAAGCAAGAGAAGTGCAGAAAGAGGTAGAGAGTGCAGAAAGAGGCAAGAGAATTGCAGAAAGAAGCAACAGAGGTAGAAAGAAGCAGAGAGTGCAGAAAGAGGCAAGTGAGGTGCAGAATGAGGCAAGAGAGGTGCAGAAAATGGCAAGAGAACTGCAGAAAGAGGCAAGTGGGATGCAAAAATGAGAAGAAGGGTGCATAAAGAAGAAAGAGAGGTGCAGAAAGAAGCAAGAGAAGTGCAGAAAGAAGCAAGGGAGGTACAGAAAGAGGGAAGGCGAGTGCAGAAAGAGAAAAGGGGTGAAGAAAGAAGCGAGAGAGGTACAGAAAGAGGCAAAAGAAGTGCAGAAAGAAGCAACAGAGGTACAGAAAGAGGCAAGAGAGAGTGCAGAAAGAGGGAGGAAAGGTGCAGATAGATGGAACAGAGGGTGCAGAAAGAGGCAAGAAAGGTGCAGAAAGAGAGAAGAGAGGTGCAGAAAGAAGCAAGTGAGGTGCAGAAAGAGGCAAGAAAGGTGCAGAAAGAAGAAAGAGAGGTGCAGAAAGAAGCAAGTGAGGTGCAGAAAGAGGCAAGAGTGATACAGAAAGACGGCAAGAGAGGTGCAGAAAGAAGCAAGAGAATTGCAGAAAGAGGCAAGAGAATTGCTGAAAGAAGCAACAGAGGTGTGGAAAGCAGCAAGAGAAGTGCAGAAAGAGGCAAGTGAGGTGCAGAAAGAGGCAAGAGAGGTGCAGAAAGAGGCAAGAGGGATGCAGAAAGAAGCAAGAAGGGTGCAGAAAGTAGGCAACAGAGGTACAGAAAGAAGCAAGAGAAGTGCAGAAAGAAGCAAGAGAGGTGAATAAAGAAGGAAGACGAGTGCAGAAAGAGACAACAGGGGTGCAGAAAGAGGCAAGAGAGGTGCAGAAAGAAGGAAGAGAAGTTCAGAAAGAAGCAACAGAGGTACAGAAAGAGGCAAGAGAGTTGCAGAAACAGGCAGGAAGAGGTGCAGAAAGAGGGAACAGAGGTGCAGAAAAAGGCAAGAGGGGTGCAGAAAGAAGCAGAGTTGCTGAAAGAGGCAAGAGGATGCAGAAAGAGGCAACAGAGATGCAGAAAGAAGCAAGAGAGTTGCAGAAAGAAGCAAGAGAAGTACAGAAAGAGGCAAGAGAGGTGCAGAAAGAGGCAAGAGAGGTGCAGAAAGAGGCAAGAGAGGTGCAGAAAGAGGCAAGAGAGGTGCAGAAAATGGCAGGAGAACTCCAGAAAGAGGCAAGAGAGGATGCAGAAATGAGCAAGAAGGGTGCAGAAAGAAGGAAGAGAGGTGCAGAAAGAGGCAAGAAAAGTAGCAGAAAGAAGCAAGAGAGGTGCAGAAAGAGGCAAGTGAGGTGCAGAAAGAGGCAAGAGAGGTGCAGAAAATAGCAAGAGAGCTGCAGAAAGAGGCAAGAGAGGATGCAATACAAAGGTGAGAAAGAGGGAAAGGGTGCATAAAGAAGCAAGAGAGGTGCAGAAAGTAGCAAGAGAAGTGCAGAAAGAAGCAAGGGAGGTACAGAAAGAGGCAAGAGGAGTGCAGAAAGAGAAAGAGGGGTGAAGAAAGAAGCAAGAGAGGTACAGAAAGAGGCAAGAGAAGTGCAGAAAGAAGCAACAGAGGTACATAAAGAGGCAAGAGAGGTGCAGAAAGAAGGAAGAAAGGTGCAGATAGATGGAACAGGGGTGCAGAAAGAGGCAAGACAAGGTGCAGAAAGAGACAAGAGGGGTGCAGAAAGAAGCAAGAGAGGTGCAGAAAGAGGCAAGAGAAGTGCAGAAAGAGAGCAACAGAGGGTGCAGAAAGAAGCAAGAGAGGTGCAAAGAGAAGAGGTGCAAAGAGGCAAGTGAGTACAGAAAGACGCAAGAGAGGTGCAGAAACAAGCAAGAGAATTGCAGAAAGAGGCAAGAGAATTGCTGAAAGAAGCAACAGAGGTGTGGAAAGCAGCAAGAGAAGTGCAGAAAGAGGCAAGTGAGGTGCATAAAGGGCAAGAGATGTGCAGAAGAAGAGAAGTGCAGAAAGAGGCAAGAGGGATGCAAAAGGGAAGAAGGGTGCAGAAAGTAGCAACAGAGGTAGAGAAAGAAGCAAGAGAAGTGCAGAAAGAAGCAAGAGAGGTGAATAAAGAAGGAAGACGAGTGCAGAAAGAGACAACAGGGGTGCAGAAAGAAGCAAGAGAGGTGCAGAAAAGGAAGAAGTTCAGAAAGAAGCAGCAGAGGCAGGAAAGGTGCAGAAAGAGGGAACAGGGGAGCAGAAAGAGGCAAGAGAGGTGCAGAAAGAGGGGAGCAGGGTGCAGAAAGAGGCAAGAGTGGTGCAGAAAGAAGCAAGTGAGGTGCAGAAAGAGGCAACAGAGGTGCTGAAAGAAGCAACAAGAGGTGCAGAAAGAAGCAAGAGTAGTGCAGAAAGAGGCAAGAGAGGTCCAGAAAGAGGCAAGAGAGGTGAAGACAGATGGCAAGAGAACTGCAGAAAGAGGCAAAGAGGGATGCAGAAAGAGGCAAGAAGGGTGCATAAAGAAGCAAGAGAGAGGTGCAGAAAGAAGCAAGAGAAGTGCAGAAAGAAGCAAGAGAGGTGCAGAAAGAGGCAAGAGAGGTGCAGAAAGAGGCAAAGAGAGGTGCAGAAAGAGAGCAAGAGTGGTGCAGAAAGAGGCAAGAGAGGTGCAGAAAGAAGCAAGCAGAGGTGACAGAAAGAGGCAAGAGAGAGCAAAAAGAGAGAGTAGGGTGCAAAAAGAGGCAAGTTGGGTGCAGAAAGAAGCAAGAGAGGTACAGAAAGAAGCAAGAGAAGTGCAGAAAGAGGCAAGAGAATTGCTGAAGGAAGCAACAGAGGTATAGAAAGAAGTAAGAGAAGTGCAGAAAGAGGCACGTGAGGTGCAGAAAGAGGCAAGAGATGTGCAGAAAATGGCAAGAGAAGTGCAGAAAGAGGCAAGAGGGATGCAAAAAAGGGAAGAAGGGTGCATAAAGAAGCAAGAGAGGTGGAAAAAGAAGCAAGAGAAGTGCAGAAAGAAGCAAGAGAGGTGCAGAAAGTGGGAAGATGAGTGCAGAAAGAGACAAAAGGGTGCAGAAAGAAGCAACAGAGGTGCAGAAAGAGGCAAAGAAGTACAGAAAGAAGCAACAGAGGGACAGAAAAAGGCAAGAGGTGCAGAAAGAGGGAGGAGGGGTGCAGAAAGAGGCTAGAGGGGTGCAGAAAGAAGCAAGACAAGTAGAGAAAGAAGGAACAGAGGTGCTGAAGGAGGCGAAAGAACTGCAGAAAGAGGCAAGAGAGTTGCAGAAACAGATAAAGGGGTGCAGAAAGAGGGAACAGGTGTGCAGACAGAGGCAAGAGAGGAGCAGAAAGACAGAAGATGCTTGCTGAAAGAGGCAAGAGGGATGCATAAAGTTGCAACAGAGGTGCAGAAAGAAGCAAGAGCAGTGCAGAATGAACCAACAGAGGTACAGAAAGACGCAAGAGAGTTGCAGAAACAAGCAAGAGAAGTACAGAAAGAGCAAGAGAATTGCAGAAAGAAGCCAGAGAGGTGCAGAAAGAGGCAAGGGAGGTGCAGAAAGAGGCAAGAGAGGTGCAGAAAATGGCAAGAGAACTGCAGAAAGAGGCAAGTGGGATGCAAAAATGAGAAGAAGGGTGCATAAAGAAGGAAGAGAGGTGCAGAAAGAAGCAAGAAAAGTACAGAAAGAAGCAAGGGAGGTGCAGAAAGAGGGAAGATGAGTGCAGAAAGAGACAAAAGGGGTGAAGAAAGAAGCAAGAGAGGTGCAGAAAGAGGCAAAAGAAGTGCAGAAAGAAGCAGCAGAGGTACAGAAAGAGGCAAGAGAGGTGCAGAAATAGGCAGGAAAGGTGCAGAAAGAGGGAACAGGGGAGCAGAAAGAGGCAAGAGAGGTGCAGAAAGAGAGGAGCAGGGTGCAGAAAGAGGCAAGAGTGGTGCAGAAAGAAGCAAGTGAGGTGCAGAAAGAGGCAACAGAGGTGCAGAAAGACGTAAGAGAGGTGCAGAAACAAGCAAGAGAAGTGCAGAAAGAGGTAAGAGAAGTGCAGAAAGAGGCAAGAGAATTGCTGAAAGAAGCAACAGAGGTGTAGAAAGAAGCAAGAGTAGTGCAGAAAGAGGCAAGAGAGGTCCAGAAAGAGGCAAGAGAGGTGCAGAAGTTGGCAAGAGAACTGCAGAAAGAGGCAAGAGGGATGCAAAAATGAGAAGAAGGGTGCAGAAAGAAGGAAGAGAGGTGCAGAAAGAAGCAAGAAAAGTACAGAAAGAAGCAAGGGAGGTGCAGAAAGCGGGAAGACGAGTGCAGAAAGAGACAAAAGGGGTGAAGAAAGAAGCAAGAGAGGTGCAGAAAGAGGCAAAAGAGGTGCAGAAAGAAGCAACAGAGGTACAGAAAGAGGCAGGAGAGGTGCAGAAATAGGCAGGAAAGGTGCAGAAAGAGGGAACAGGGGAGCAGAAAGATGCAAGAGGTGCAGAAAGAGGGGAGCAGGGTGCAGAAAGAGGAAAGAGTGGTGCAGAAAGAAGCAAGTGAGGTGCAGAAAGAGGCAACAGAGGTGCAGAAAGACATAAGAGAGGTGCAGAAACAAGCAAGAGAAGTGCAGAAAGAGGCAAGAGAATTGCTGAAAGAAGCAACAGAGGTGCAGAAAGAAGCAAGAGAAGTGCAGAAAGAGGCAAGAGAGGTGCAGAAAGAAGCAAGAGAGAGGTGCAGAAAGATGGCAAGAGAAGCTATCAGAAAACAGGCAAGAGAGATGCAAAAAAGAGGAAGAAGAGGTGCAGAAAGAAGCAAGAGAGGTGCAGAAAGAAGCAAGAGAAGTGCAGAAAGAAGCAAGAGAGGTGCAGAAAGAGGAAGAGAACGAGTGCAGAAAGAGACAAGAGGACTGCAGAGAAGAAGCAAGAGTGGTGCAGAAAGAGGCAAAGAGAGTGCAGAAAGAAGCAACAGAGGGACAGAAAGAGGCAAGAGAGGAGCAGAAAGAGGAGAGAGGAGGTGCAGAAAGAGGCAAGAGGGGTGCAGATAGAAGCAAGAGAGGTGCAGAAAGAAGCAAAGAAAGGTGCAGAAAGAGGCAAGAGAATTGCTGAAAGAAGCAACAGAGGTGCAGAAAGAAGCAAGAGAAGTGCAGAAAGAGGCAAGAGAGGTGCAGAAAATAGCAAGAGAAGTGCAGAAAGAAGCAAGAGGGAGGCAAAAAAGGGAAGAAGGGTGCATAAAGAAGCGAGAGAGGTACAAAAAGAAGCAAGAGAAGTGCAGAAAGAAGCAGGAGAGTTGCAGAAAGAGGGAAGATGAGTGCAGAAAGAGACAAAAGGGGTGCAGAAAGAAGCAAGAGAGGTGCAGAAAGAAGCAAGAGAGGTGCAGAAAGAGGCAAAAGAAGTACAGAAAGAAGCAACAGAGGGACAGAAAAAGGCAAGAGAGGTACAGAAAGAGGGAGGACAGGTGCAGAAAGAGGCTAGAGGGGTGCAGAAAGAGGCAAGACAAGTAGAGAAAGAAGGAACAGAGGCGCTGAAGGAGGCAAAAGAACTGCAGAAAGAGGCAAGAGAGTTGCAGAAACAGGCAAAAGGGGTGCAGAAAGAGGGAACAGGTGTGCAGACAGAGGCAAGAGAGTAGCAGAAAGACAGAAGATGGTTGCTGAAAGAGGCAAGAGGGATGCATAAAGTTGCAACAGAGGTGCAGAAAGAAGCAAGAGCAGTGCAGAATGAACCAACAGAGGTGCAGAAAGAGGCAAGAGGGGTACAGAAAGAGGCAAGAGAGGTGCAGAAAGAGAAAAGAGGGGTGCAGAAAGAGGCAAGGGGGTGCAGAAAGAAGCAAGTGAGGTGCAGAAAGAGGCAACAGAGGTGCAGAAACAAGCAAGAGAATTGCAGAAAGAGGCAAGAGAAGTGCAGAAAGAAGCAACAGAGGTACAGAAAGAGGCACGAAGGGTGCAGAAAGAGCAAGAGAAGTGCAGAAAATAGCAACAGAGGTACAGAAAGAGGCACAAGAGGTACAGAAACAGGCAGGAAAGGTGTAGAAAGAGGGAACAGGGGTGCAGTAAAGAGGCAATAGGGGTACAGAAAGAGGCAAGAGAGGTGCAGAAAGAGAAAAGAGTGGTGCAGAAATAGGCAAGAGGGTGCAGAAAGAAGCAAGTGAGGTGCAGATAGAGGCTAACCGAGATGCAGAAAGACGCAAGAGAGTTGCAGAAACAAGCAAGAGAAGTACAGAAAGAGGCAAGAGAATTGCAGAAAGAAGCCAGAGAGGTGCAGAAAGAGGCAAGTGAGGTGCAGAATGAGGCAAGAGAGGTGCAGAAAATGGCAAGAGAACTGCAGAAAGAGGCAAGTGGGATGCAAAAATGAGAAGAAGGGTGCATAAAGAAGAAAGAGAGGTGCAGAAAGAAGCAAGAAAAGTACAGAAAGAAGCAAGGGAGGTGCAGAAAGAGGGAAGACGAGTGCAGAAAGAGACAAAAGGGGTGAAGAAAGAAGCAAGAGAGGTGCAGAAAGAGGCAAAAGAAGTGCAGAAAGAAGCAGCAGAGGTACAGAAAGAGACAAGAGAGGTGCAGAAAGAGGGGAGCAGGGTGCAGAAAGAGGCAAGAGTGGTGCAGAAAGAAGCAAGTGAGGTGCAGAAAGAGGGAAGATGAGTGCAGAAAGAGACAAAAGGGGTGCAGAAAGAAGCAAGAGGAGGTGCAGAAAGAGGCAAGAAGAAGTGCAGAAAGAAGCAGCAGAGGTGCAGAAAGAGGCAAGAGAGGTGCAGAAATAGGCAGGAAAGGTGCAGAAAGAGGGAAGCAGGGGAGCAGAAAGAGGCAAGAGAGGTGCAGAAAGAGGGAGCAGGGTGCAGAAAGAGGCAAGAGTGGTGCAGAAAGAAGCAAGTGAGGTGCAGAAAGAGGCAACAGAGGTGCAGAAAGACGTAAGAGAGGTGCAGAAACAAGCAAGAGAAGTGCAGAAAGAGGTAAGAGAAGTGCAGAAAGAGGCAAGAGAATTGCTGAAAGAAGCAACAGAGGTGTAGAAAGAAGCAAGAGTAGTGCAGAAAGAGGCAAGAGAGGTCCAGAAAGAGGCAAGAGAGGTGAAGAAGATGGCAAGAGAACTGCAGAAAGAGGCAAGAGGGATGCAAAAAAGGGAAGAAGGGTGCATAAAGAAGCAAGAGAGGTGCAGAAAGAAGCAAGAGAAGTGCAGAAAGAAGCAAGAGAGGTGCAGAAAGAGGGAAGACGAGTGCAGAAAGAGACAAAAGGGGTGCAGAGAGAAGCAAGAGTGGTACAGAAAGAGGCAAAAGAAGTGCAGAAAGAAGCAACAGAGGGACAGAAAGAGGCAAGAGAGGAGCAAAAAGAGAGAGTAGGGGTGCAAAAAGAGGCAAGTTGGGTGCAGAAAGAAGCAAGAGAGGTACAGAAAGAAGCAAGAGAAGTGCAGAAAGAGGCAAGAGAATTGCTGAAGGAAGCAACAGAGGTATAGAAAGAAGTAAGAGAAGTGCAGAAAGAGGCAAGTGAGGTGCAGAAAGAGGCAAGA
The DNA here is from genome assembly GCA_963921515.1 of Calotriton arnoldi. Lineage (NCBI taxonomy): Eukaryota > Metazoa > Chordata > Amphibia > Caudata > Salamandridae > Calotriton > Calotriton arnoldi. Next base: position 2,053,265 of record CAWUFW010002014.1, read on the forward strand.
GATGTGCAGAAAATGGCAAGAGAAGTGCAGAAAGAGGCAAGAGGGATGCAAAAAAGGGAAGAAGGGTGCATAAAGAAGAGAAGCAAGAGAGGTGGAAAAAGAAGCAAGAGAAGTGCAGAAAGAAGCAAGAGAGGTGCAGAAAGTGGGAAGATGAGTGCAGAAAGAGGCAAAAGAAGTACAGAAAGAAGCAACAGAGGGACAGAAAAAGGCAAGAGAGGTGCAGAAAGAGGGAGGAGGGGTGCAGAAAGAGGCTAGAGGGGTGCAGAAAGAAGCAAGACAAGTAGAGAACGAAGGAACAGAGGTGCTGAAGGAGGCAAAAGAACTGCAGAAAGAGGCAAGAGAGTTGCAGAAACAGATAAAGGGGTGCAGAAAGAGGGAACAGGTGTGCAGACAGAGGCAAGAGAGGAGCAGAAAGACAGAAGATGCTTGCTGAAAGAGGCAAGAGGGATGCATAAAGTTGCAACAGAGGTGCAGAAAGAAGCAAGAGCAGTGCAGAATGAACCAACAGAGGTGCAGAAAGAGGCAAGAGGGGTACAGAAAGAGGCAAGAAAGGTGCAGAAAGAGAAAAGAGGGTTTCAGAAAGAGGCAAGGGGGTGCAGAAAGAAGCAAGTGAAGTGCAGAAAGAGGCAACAGAGGTGCAGAAAGAAGCAAGAGAGGTGCAGAAACAAGCAAGAGAATTGCAGAAAGAGGCAAGAAAAGTGCAGAAAGAAGCAACAGAGGTGCTGAAAGAGGCGCGAAGGGTGCCGAAAGAGCAAGAGAAGTGCAGAAAATAGCAACAGAGGTACAGAAAGAGGCAAGAGAGGTACAGAAATAGGCAGGAAAGGTGTAGAAAGAGGGAACAGGGGTGCAGAAAGAGGCAATAGGGGTACAGAAAGAGGCAAGAGAGGTGCAGAAAGAGAAAAGAGGGGTGCAGAAAGAGGCAAGAGGGGTGCAGAAAGAAGCAAGTGAGGTGCAGATAGAGGCAACAGAGATGCAGAAAGACGCAAGAGAGTTGCAGAAACAAGCAAGAGAAGTACAGAAAGAGGCAAGAGAATTGCAGGAAGAAGCAAGAGAGGTGCAGAAAGAGGCAAGTGAGGTGCAGAAAGAAGTAAGAGAAGTGCAGAAAGAAGCAAGAGAGGTGCAGAAAGAGGGAAGACAAGTGCAGAAAGAGACAAAAGGGGTGCAGAGAGAAGCAAGAGTGGTACAGAAAGAGGTAAAAGAAGTGCAGAAAGAAGCAACAGAGGGACAGAAAGAGGCAAGAGAGGAGCAAAAAGAGAGAGTAGGGGTGCAAAAAGAGGCAAGTTGGGTGCAGAAAGAAGCAAGAGAGGTACAGAATGTAGCAATAGAAGTGCAGAAAGAGGCAAGAGAATTGCTGAAGGAAGCAACAGAGGTATAGAAAGAAGTAAGAGAAGTGCAGAAAGAGGCAAGTGAGGTGCAGAAAGAGGCAAGAGATGTGCAGAAAATGGCAAGAGAAGTGCAGAAAGAGGCAAGAGGGATGCAAAAAAGGGAAGAAGGGTGCATAAAGAAGCAAGAGAGGTGGAAAAAGAAGCAAGAGAAGTGCAGAAAGAAGCAAGAGAGGTGCAGAAAGTGGGAAGATGAGTGCAGAAAGAGACAAAAGGGGTGCAGAAAGAAGCAAGAGAGGTGCAGAAAGAGGCAAAAGAAGTACAGAAAGAAGCAACAGAGGGACAGAAAAAGGCAAGAGAGGTGCAGAAAGAGGGAGGAGGGGTGCAGAAAGAGGCTAGAGGGGGCAGAAAGAAGCAAGACAAGTAGAGAAAGAAGGAACAGAGGTGCTGAAGGAGGCAAAAGAACTGCAGAAAGAGGCAAGAGAGTTGCAGAAACAGATAAAGGGGTGCAGAAAGAGGGAACAGGTGTGCAGACAGAGGCAAGAGAGGAGCAGAAAGACAGAAGATGCTTGCTGAAAGAGGCAAGAGGGATGCATAAAGTTGCAACAGAGGTGCAGAAAGAAGCAAGAGCAGTGCAGAATGAACCAACAGAGGTGCAGAAAGAGGCAATAGGGGTACAGAAAGAGGCAAGAGAGGTGCAGAAAGAGAAAAGAGGGGTGCAGAAAGAGACAAGAGGGGTGCAGAAAGAAGCAAGTGAGGTGCAGATAGAGGCAACAGAGATGCAGAAAGACGCAAGAGAGTTGCAGAAACAAGCAAGAGAAGTACAGAAAGAGGCAAGAGAATTGCAGGAAGAAGCAAGAGAGGTGCAGAAAGAGGCAAGTGAGGTGCAGAAAGAGGCAAGTGAGGTGCAGAAAATGGCAAGAGAACTGCAGAAAGAGGCAAGTGGGATGCAAAAATGAGAAGAAGGGTGCAGAAAGAAGGAAGAGAGGTGCAGAAAGAAGCAAGAAAAGTACAGAAAGAAGCAAGGGAGGTGCAGAAAGAGGGAAGACGAGTGCAGAAAGAGACAAAAGGGGTGAAGAAAGAAGCAAGAGAGGTGCAGAAAGGGGCAAAAGAAGTGCAGAAAGAAGCAATAGAGGTACAGAAAGAGGCAAGAGAGGTGCAGAAATAGGCAGGAAAGGTGCAGAAAGAGGGAACAGGGGAGCAGAAAGAGACAAGAGAGGTGCAGAAAGAGGGGAGCAGGGTGCAGAAAGAGGCAAGAGTGGTACAAAAAGAAGCAAGTGAGGTGCAGAAAGAGGCAACAGAGGTGCAGAAAGACGTAAGAGAGGTGCAGAAACAAGCAAGAGAAGTGCAGAAAGAGGCAAGAGAATTGCTGAAAGAAGCAACAGAGATGTAGAAAGAAGCAAGAGTAGTGCAGAAAGAGGCAAGAGAGGTCCAGAAAGAGGCAAGAGAGATGCAGAAGATGGCAAGAGAACTGCAGAAAGAGGCAAGAAGGATGCAAAAAAGGGAAGAAGGGTGCATAAAGAAGCAAGAGAGGTGCAAAAGAAGCAAGAGAAGTGCAGAAAGAAGCAAGAGAGGTGCAGAAAGAGGGAAGATGAGTGCAGAAAGAGACAAAAGGGGTGCAGAAAGAAGCAATCGAGGTGCAGAATGAGGCAAAAGAAGTACAGAAAGAAGCAACAGAGGGACAGAAAAAGGCAAGAGAGGTGCAGAAAGAGGGAGGAGGGGTGCAGAAAGATGCTAGAGGGGTGCAGAAAGAGGCAAGACAAGTAGAGAAAGAAGGAACAGAGGTGCTGAAGGAGGCAAAAGAACTGCAGAAAGAGGCAAGAGAGTTGCAGAAACAGGCAAAAGGGGTGCAGAAAGATGGAACAGGTGTGCAGACAGAGGCAAGAGAGGAGCAGAAAGACAGAAGATGGGTGCTGAAAGAGGCAAGAGGATGCATACATTTGCAACAGAGGTGCAGAAAGAAGCAAGAGCAGTGCAGAATGAACCAACAGAGGTGCAGAAGGAGGCAAGTGTGGTACTGAAAGAGGCAGGAGAAGTGCAGAAAGAAGCAAAAGAGGTGCAGAAAGAGGCAAGAGAACAGCAGAAAAAGGCAAGAGGGGTACAGAAAGAGGCAATAAGGGTGCAGAAAGAAGCAAGAGATGTGCAGAAAGAAGCATTAGAGGTGCTGAAAGAGGCAAGAGAGGTGCATAAACAGGCAGGAAAGGTGCAGAAAGAGGGAACAGGGGTGCAGAAACAGGCAAGAGGGATACATAAATTTGCAAAAGAGGTGCAGAAAGAAACAAGAGCAGTGCAGAAAGAACCAACAGAGGAGCAGGAAGCGGCAAGAGGGGTACAGAAAGAGGCAAGAGAAGTGCAGAAAGAAGCAAAAGAGGTGCAGAAAGAGGCAAGAGAACTGCAGAAAAAGGCAAGAGAGGTGCAGAACGAGGAAGGAGAGGTGCAGAAAGAGGCAACAGGGGTGCAGAAAGAAGCAAGAGGGGTGCAGTAATTTTGCAAAAGAGGTGCAGATAGAAACAAGAGCAGTGCAGAAAGAACCAACTGAGGGGCCGAAAGAGGCAAGAGGTGTGCAGAAAGAGTTAGGAGAGGTGCACAAAGAGGCAAGAAGGGTACAGAAAGAGGCAAGAGGGGTGCAGAAAGAAGGAAGAGAAGTGCAGAAAGAAGCAACAGAAGTGCTGAAAGAGACAAGAAGGGTGCAGAAAAAGGCAAGAAAAGTGCAGAAAGAAGCAATAGAGTTTCAGAAAGAGGCAATAGAGGTACAGAAAGAGGCAAGAGAGATGCAGAAAGAAGCAAGTGAGGAGCAGAAAGTGGCAAGTGAGGTGCAGAAAGAGGCAAGAGAGGTACAGAAAGAGGCAAGATAAGTGTGGAAAGAGGCAAGAGAAGTTAAGAAAGAAGCACTTGAGATGCAGAAAGAGGCAAGAGAGGTACAGAAAGAGGCTCGAGAAGTGCAGAAAGAGGCAAGAGAAGTGCAGAAAGAGGCACGAGAGGTACAGAAGGAAGAGAGTGATGTGCAGAAAGAGGCAAGTCAGGTGCAGAAAGAGGAAAGAGAGGTACACAAAGAGGCAAGGGAACTGCAGGAAGAGGCAAGAGAAATGCACAAAGAGGCAAGAGAGGAGCAGAAAGAGGCAAGATAGGTGTAAAAAAAGGAAGAGAAGTGCAGAAAGAGGCAAGTGAGGTGCAGAAAGAGGCAAGAGAGGTGCAGAAAGAGGCAAGAGAGGTGCAGAAAGAGGGAAGAGATCTGCAGAAAAAAGCAACACAGGTGCTGAAAGAGGCAACTGAGGTGCAGAAAGGGGCAAGAGAAGTGCAGAAAGAGGCAAGTGAAGTGCAGAAAGAAGACAGTGAGGTGCAGAAAGAGGAAGAAAGGTTCAGAAAGAAGCAAGAGAAATGCAGAAAGAGGCAAGAGAGGCACAGAAAGAAGAGAGGTTTGTGCACCATTAGTACCAGTTTAACACCCACATTTTGCAATAAGTAACACGTGACCATTCCAGATTTGCAAAGGGCCTTCCACCACGCTGTAACACATGACACTGCATTTTTGGGAACATTTGAGCCTTTTGAGCTACAAACAAGTCTTTTTTGTTCAAATCTGCAGATTAGGCAGCAGAAGATGGAATATTTGGCAAATGCGGAAAATGTTTAATTATGTGAAAATTGGTGCAGCCAAACAGTCACATAATTCTAGTGGCCCTGCTCATACCTCCGACTAGGTCCAGAAGTGCTCCTCAGTGGTTCCTTCTTTTTTTGTGTTTCATTGAGTTTACAGTTTAGCTTCTATTGAAATGAGGAAGACTAAACCTGAGGTTACCACTCCACAACACAGACTACAATACCACATAATTACTCTCCAAAGCACATAATCTCACTCCACATAATTCCTATACACTAAATACCACATACTTTCTATTCACATAATTTCACTGCACATCATACCGATAAACACCGTTTAGTACACAGCGTTTAGTTCGCATGCAATAACAACGCGGTCGTTACAATGACCGCGTTGTTATTTCGTGTGCCGTTACAACGCAAGTCGAAACAACGACTTGCGTTAGGGGGCGGCAGGTGTTGGATTTAAAATCCAACACCTTCCCTAGTGTCCGCACAGACTGGAGTTGGAATAGTAAATTATACTATTCCAACATCCAGCGCCCCTTACAACGCAAGTCGTTGTTCCGACTTGCGTTGTAACGGTATGCGAAATAACAATGCGGTCGTTGTAACGACCGCGTTGTAACGGCATGCAAACTAAAGGCATGCGAAATAACATGGCATATTCCAACATACCACATAATTCCACTACACACAACGTACATCCACTCTACACCAAAAACATTAGTAAAAATCTTTTACATTTACAACGCCAATAGCTCTAACTCTCGCACGTGCGAGACCTATTACATTACAAATGCTTCTTTAACTGATAGTTGTGTTTGCAGAGTGGTGCATAAAGGGGGCTGGGCCTCTGGCCAGCGCTCGGGAATTCCTCTGTGTAGGACTTACAGGAGGTACTAGGAGGGCTTCTTGGCCCCCAAAGTCCCTCAGGAGTAAAGTGAACTACATCCCCCTACCAGTACTGTGCCTGGAGGCGTGTTTGCAGAGTGGTGGAGAAAGGGGGGGCGTGGCCTCTGAAGACCTCTTAGCAATCCCACTGTGTGGGACTTAGTGGAGGTAATAGGAGAGGTGGTTGGCCCCCAAGGACAACCTTGGGGGCCAACTACCCCTCCTATTACCTCCAGTAAGTCCCACACAGCGGGATTGCTAAGTTGTCATAGCAGGCCATGCCCCTTTCCCCACCACTCTGCAAACACACTCCCTGGTGCACCCTTGGATGGGGATTAAAGTCCCCTTCGCTGCTGGGGCTCGTTAGGGGCCAACTTGCCTACCTGATACCTCTAGTAAGCCCCACACAGTGGGATTGCTGAGAGGTGGACACAGGCCATGCCCCCTTTGTCCACCACTCTGCAAAAGTGCCTCCTGGTGCGCTCTTGGCTGAGGGAAGAAGTCCCCTTTCCTCCTGAGGGTACCTGGGGGCCAACTAGCCCTCCTGTTACCTCCAGTAAGCCCCATACAGCTGGTTTGCTGAGAGTCATCCGAGGCCACGTCCCCTTTTTACACCACTCTGCAAACACGCCTCCTGGTGCACTGCTGTTTGGGGGATGAAGTCCACTTGTGTCCTGAGGTCCTCGGGACACAAGAGGACCTCATCGCCCCACCAGCAGTGCTCCAAAAGGTGTGTTTGCAGAGTGGTGTAAATAGGGGCGTGGCCTCGGACCACCTCTCAGAAATCCCACTGTGTGGGGCTTACTGGAGGTACCTGGTGGGCTAGTTGGTCTCCAGGGACCCTCAGGAATGAAGGGGACTTAATCCCCCAACTTACAACGCACCAGGGGGCGCGATTGCAGAGTGGTGCAGGGAGGGGGCGGAGCCTCCGGCGAGATGCCGGCTTTTCTTTTTTTAACTATTTTTAGAAGGGGGGATGTGTGGCCCCCCTTCTTTTAGTATTTTTTGGGCCCTAGGGACCCCATCCCCCAGGGCTTGAGCGTTTATATTTTTTAAAATAAAAAAACGGGAAGGGGGCTGCCTGGCCTCCCTCCCCTGGGCCACTATTGGCCCCGGGGACCCCATCCCCTGGCGCCTGGCCAGCATTTTTTTTTTAATTTTGGAGGGAGGCCGCGTGGCCCCCCTCCTGAGGCCAATAATGGCCCCGGGGACCCCATCGCCCAGAAAAAATTGCCTCTTTAATTTATTTTTTTATTAAAGAGTACGGGAGGGGGGCCGCGTGGCCCCCCTTCTCTTAGCCACTTCTGGCCCAAGGGACCCCATCCCCCGGGGCCAACCTTCCTTTTTAAAAAAAAATTAAAAAATAAAATTAAGGGAAGGGGGCCAAGTGGCTCCCCTCCCGGGCCACTTCTGGCCCCGGGACCCCATCCCCTGGGGCCGGCCCTCAAGTTGGGGACCGTGGGGGGAGCCCCAATGCCCCCAAAGTCCCAGCCGGCTCCCCGCGCCTGCAGGGACCCGCATTACTTTTGGGCAAAGGGAGCTGCTGACATGCAGCGCCCCTTGCCTAAAAGCAATTCTGCTTTGCTTCTTGGAAGCGAGAGCAGGTTTCCTGCTCTCGCTTCCAAGAAGCAAAGCAGGGTTTGCTATGGCAGGGTGGGAGCCGTGCTCCCGCCCTGCCATAGCAAACGACAATGTCCCGGGGGTGGGCACCCCAGGACATTGCAGGAGCCAGCCCTGGGGGTGGCAGTCCTCAGGGCCATGAAGGGCTCCTGGAGAGGGGCCGCGCAGCCCCACTCCCTATATTTGCACAGCCCCGGGGAGGTGGTGGTCCCCAGGGCAGTGTGGGGGGGCTCAAGCCCCACACACAGAGTTTTTAATTGTGGCCCCGGGGTGGTGGAAGTCCCCGGGGCTGCGAGGCCCCCCTCCCTAAAATATTAAATGCCCCGGGAAGGTGATGGTCCTCGGGGCTTGGGGGGCCCACGAGGCCCCCCTCCATAAAAATGTAAATGCCCCAGGGGGGTGGCAGTCCCCGGGGCAGCGTGGTGGGGGCAGGAGCCCCCCACGCATTTTAAATAAAAAGCCCTGGGGAGGTGGCGGTCCCCGGGGCTGCAGGGGGCCCCTTGCCCCCGCATATCATTATCTAAGCCCTGGGGAGGTGGCGGTCCCCAGGGCTGAGGGGGCCCCCGCAGGCCCCCACTAATTAATTAGGCATTGCCCCCGGGACCTGGCCCACCCGGGGGCCTATAGAAAATGAAGCGCGGCAACCCGTGCTTCGTTTTTTAAATTTTTTTCGACCGGATTTGCGCACCCAGCACGAATTCGGCCAATTTTTTAAAAAGATAAATGCTTTTTTTGGCCCTTGGGGTCCTAGTGGGACCCCCTGAGCAGGCCTAGGGGGTGAAGCTGTTTCTGCCCTGCCCCCTTTTCTTCATTTTTAACCTTTTTTTAACTTTTTCCTGTGACTCGGTACCGAGTCACAAGATGGCTGCCAACACATTCTGGTTTGGAGTGAATTTCTCAGCAACTACTGAACGGATTTCACCATTTAAAAAAAAGCTCGCTTTCTGAACCTAGCGCTACCTTTTTGCCAAATTTGGTGTAATTCCGTTCAGCAGTTCGGGCTGTAGCCGTGTCTAAAGTTCCTATGGAAATTAACATAGGAAAAATGTGTTCTGGGACCCCCCCTTTTTTCTCGGCCCCTGCTTGATGAATCACCCAAAACATTCAAGACAGGAGCTGACCTGAATGAACCATTAGTTTTGAAAATTTCGCAAAGATTCGTCAAACGGCGCCAAAGATATTGGCAAAAGAAAAAACGCTTTTTGAATAGAAACAAGGTCCTAACTATAACTACTTACTGGCGACCGCCAGTAGGTAATATATATATATATATATATAAATCACTTTCTCCATTGATGCCACCGCTCTCAATGCAGCGGGTGCGTCAGCTCGTGAGGATAACAGGCGTGTATGTCCCCAACTTCCAAAAAGAATGCTGTGCAGTCCAGGCTGTACTTATAACCAATTCTTTATTGCATGCAACCAGAATTGGTTATAAATACAGCGTGGAGCGTGCAGCATTCTTTTTGGTAGTTGTGAAAATGTATATATATATGATATATAGAAACTTTTAAATAAACAATTATATAAAATTAAGTAAATAAAAAAAATCTTCAATGCCTTTTGTAAAACATTATATTTAATTACTATGGGCCTTATTATGACGTTGGCGGTCTCGGAGCGGGGCTGCCACTCTGCCGCTCCAAGACCGCCAAAGCCATAAACATCCGCCTGCCAGAGTATGACTTATTTTTACTCTGGCGGGCAGTTCTTTGGTGGTCCGACGGCGGTGTCTTTGAAAAAGGCACTGCAATGGGAGCATCAAAGGTAGTTCCTGCAGGGCATGGACTGTCAAGTCCATGCCCTGTGGGAACTGTGGGTGCATGCACACAGGGGGGCACAACATGTGCCACCCTGCATGCACCCCAAGGCAAAGAGGCACAAGGGGGCCCTGTTTTCAGGATGGTCACACTGCCATGAAAAGTGCTGCGGTGAGGAAACTCCTAATATGTTTGGCAGTGCTGCAGTAGCACCACCAGCATATTACGGGCCTCAGAATGCTGCGCCACCACCAGGGATCATGGATCCCTGGCGGCAGCAGTGGTCCAACCGCCACAGTCCTAATGCAGCAGGTGGACTGCTAGTCTAGCGGTTCGCGGACCACCAACACTCTTCGGCGGTCCGCAGACCACGGACCGCCGAACTCGTAAGGACATATTGCAACTTGTATATTTTCTACTTTTATTAACAATTTAACAGTTTTTTCACATTTGCTACATTGTTGTATATGTTTTCAACATATTTTTAACTATATTTTTCATATATATTGAATAATTGTATGCATTTCATACTATTAGTGAATTTATACTTTACAATTTTGTAAAATTTTAAACAACATTTTTTGACATGTTTTACTCATTTGTTTTAAAATTTTAATACATTTATTCAACATTGTTACATTATTTTCTATTCATTTCTAGGGGAGATAGTCTTTTTATAAGTTCGATTTAGTAGCCATTTTTTTACAGCTAGCTCCTATTTTTGCAGTCTATTTGTGTTATTTTTAGAGCCTGATTACAAGTTTAGCAGTCCAACCGCCCGATCGCTGCGGCCGCCAGTAGACCACACCGCTGGCGGTTTTCAGACCACTGTATTATGAGTTTACCACAGTGCCGGCAGTGTGGCTACAAAGATCTTGCAGCAATGGTGATTATTTTTCCATTTATATCAATGCCTGTGTGAACATTTCGACTGCATGTCTGTCGAATGCACACATATGCATGATACATGTGGAAAATAACCATATGCCCATTGCCGCAGTCTGGCCAATATGTGGGCAGTACAGGCAATGGGTATATGGCACAAAAAAGACTCACCTGTATATTGCTTCAAACTGGGTCATAATCCTCGGGGGAGAAGATGCTGCTGTGAATGGGGGACCTGAAGAAAGGGATCCACGTCGAACTCTGGTGGGAAGAACAGGAAAGGGGTGAGTACGCACCCCAAATCCTTTGTTTCCGTCAAGTTGAAGCTGTGGTCCCACCGCCGCGGTCGGCTTGTTGGAAAGCCAACCCCTAAAATGTACGGCAGTTAAACTCCCCTGTACTGCACTGTGGCAGCTGCTTTTCCACGACCGTGACCCCGGTGGTCAGCGGTGTGCTGATGGTTTCGGCAGTTCAGCCACGGTCTTTGCAATAGCAATATGCCCAACTCCTAATATGGTGGTCGGACTGCCGAGTTGACGGCAGTTGGACCATAATGGCAGGTACAGCAGTTCACGGACGGCCGTACTTGTAATAAGGCCCTAAGGGCATATTCACAAGGACCTACCACCGATTTATCTCCACCTTAACCCATCAAAAGTGGAGATAGATTTAACACCCCATTCACAAGCGGGTGCAAACTGCAGACATCGCCAGTATTACCGCAACAACTGCCCCAAAACATATCCCCACGGCAGACACCACCAACTAATCCTAATGAGATGCAGAGTAGGCGTTCCCGTGCAAAAACACACGAAAACACCACAACACCACTTTCACAATGAACTGCCAGATCTGTGATGCGAGTCAAAACCACGCGATAAGCCGCGGTAGCAGCAGGTATTTAACACCTGCCTCCTGCTGGTGTAAAGCCGGACGACTACCTGCAGTAGGCAACGGAGCCCTGCACACAGCCACACCCGAAGAACAAACGACACCATGGAGCTACTCATCATGCAGCTCGGAGCCCCAACAGGGCCACAACACCCACCGCCACCACCCCCAGGACCGCCACCCCCCCAGGACCCGCACCCCCCCGGACCACCACAGAGGCAGCGCAGAGTAAGACAGCGGACCTACCGAAAACGCACCAGTCTCACAAACCTAACGCCCGAGGAAGTCATTGCTCACTACAGGCTCAAAAGGACAACCATCATCTGCATCATGACCCACATCGCCCACAGGTTGACGGTCCCAACCCAGCGGAGAACCAACATCCCTCCGCAGACAAAGCTGCTGGCTGTGCTGCACTTGTTTGCCTCTGGTACCTTCCAACCAACAACTGCCAGAGTCGGAGGAGTCTCACAGTTCATCACACCTGTCCTGGATGCCATCATCAGCTTCATACCCCAGTACCTTCACTTCCCCCACACTGCGCAGGAACAGCTGGAGACAAAGCACGGCTCCTACGCCTTTGCTAGCTTCCCACACGTATTGGGGCCATTGACTGCACACATGTCCCACTTGTGCCCCCTGCTGATACTGCACACCACTACCGCAACAGAAAGCACACGCATTCCATCAATGTGCAGGCAATAGTGGACCACCGGGGAATGTTCACCAATGTCGTCGCAAACTACCCCGGCAGTGTGCATGATTCCTACATCTTCCGACAGTCCATCATCAACCAGCGCTTCCAGGATGGCCTCTATGCAACTGGACTGCTCGTTGGTAAGTGCCAAATCAACACACCTCAAAGCCACCATCACACAACGCACAACTGTGGGAATGCACACGTGACCAAACCACATACAACATGTCAATCAACAAGCCCACCTACCAGACACGACAACACAACTCCATGGTGATCCTGGGCCTCCCCTGCACACAATACAGCTATATCATGGCACCACAGCCACACAACAGCTGAACGTGTGGAGATGCGGAATGCAGCCATGTGCGAAGGATGCAAGTGACACGTGAATGGGAATGTACACAACGACAAGTGAGGCGTGGAGGTGCTGGACAGACATGGGTATGCAAACCACAGATATGTCCATGCAGACATCAACTGCTGGTGACTGGAGAGTAGTGAACAGTGGACGCAACCATGTCACCCCAGGCCGTGGGTCAGACCGCAGAAATGACGCTCGCTGCATCCCCCCCTGTGTGCGTGAGCATAGTGGGTTTGCCCGGAGTACACCAGGCCTGCGCAGGGGTGTGGACAAAAACCCCATGGTGCAGAGCGTGGTTCTCTCCCGGAAAGGCCAACGTCACTGCCAGGGCGGTGCCTCGTAGTCCGCCACGAGGTCGACGCCGTGAGCAGCAGGGCCTGCGAGCCTGTGTGCCTGCTGCATCCAAAGCACATAATCTCACTCCACATAATTCCTATACACTAAATACCACATACTTTCTATTCACATAATTTCACTGCACATCATACCGATAAACACCGTTTAGTACGCAGCGTTTAGTTCGCATGCAATAACAACGCGGTCGTTACAATGACCGCGTTGTTATTTCGCGTGCCGTTACAACGCTAGTCGAAACAACGACTTGCGTTAGGGGGCGGAAGGTGTTGGATTTAAAATCCAACACCTTCCCTAGTGTCCGCACAGACTGGAGTTGGAATAGTAAATTATACTATTCCAACATCCAGCGCCCCTTACAACGCAAGTCGTTGTTCCGACTTGCGTTGTAACGGTAGGCGAAATAACAATGCGGTCGTTGTAACGACCGCGTTGTAACGGCATGCGAACTAAAGGCATGCGAAATAACATGGCATATTCCAACATACCACATAATTCCACTACACACAACGTACATCCACTCTACACCAAAAAACATTAGTAAAAATCTTTTACATTTACAACGCCAATAGCTCTAACTCTCGCACGTGCGAGACCTATTACATTACAAATGCTTCTTTAACTGATAGTTGTGTTTGCAGAGTGGTGCATAAAGGGGGCTGGGCCTCTGGCCAGCGCTCGGGAATTCCTCTGTGTAGGACTTACAGGAGGTACTAGGAGGGCTTCTTGGCCCCCAAAGTCCCTCAGGAGTAAAGTGAACTACATCCCCCTACCAGTACTGTGCCTGGAGGCGTGTTTGCAGAGTGGTGGAGAAAGGGGGGGCGTGGCCTCTGAAGACCTCTTAGCAATCCCACTGTGTGGGACTTAGTGGAGGTAATAGGAGAGGTGGTTGGCGCCCAAGGACAACCTTGGGGGCCAACTACCCCTCCTATTACCTCTAGTAAGCCCCACACAGTGGGATTGCTGAGAGGTGGACACAGGCCATGCCCCCGTTGTCCACCACTCTGCAAAAGTGCCTCCTGGTGCGCTCTTGGCTGAGGGAAGAAGTCCCCTTTCCTCCTGAGGGTACCTGGGGGCCAACTAGCCCTCCTGTTACCTCCAGTAAGCCCCATACAGCTGGTTTGCTGAGAGTCATCCGAGGCCACGTCCCCTTTTTACACCACTCTGCAAACACGCCTCCTGGTGCACTGCTGTTCGGGGGATGAAGTCCACTTGTGTCCTGAGGTCCTCAGGACACAAGAGGACCTCATCGCCCCACCAGCAGTGCTCCAAAAGGTGTGTTTGCAGAGTGGTGTAAATAGGGGCGTGGCCTCGGACCACCTCTCAGAAATCCCACTGTGTGGGGCTTACTGGAGGTACCTGGTGGGCTAGTTGGTCCCCAGGGACCCTTAGGAATGAAGGCGACTTACTCCCCCAACTTACAACGCACCAGGGGGCGCGATTGCAGAGTGGTGCAGGGAGGGGGCGGAGCCTCCGGCGAGATGCCGGCTTTTCTTTTTTTAACTATTTTTAGAAGGGGGGATGTGTGGCCCCCCTTCTTTTAGTATTTTTTGGGCCCTAGGGACCCCATCCCCCAGGGCTTGAGCGTTTTTATTTTTTAAAATAAAAAAACAGGAAGGGGGCTGCGTGGCCTCCCTCCCCTGGGCCACTATTGGCCCCGGGGATCCCATCCCTGGTGCCTGGCCAGCATTTTTTTTTTAATTTTGGAGGGAGGCCGCGTGGCCCCCCTCCTGAGGCCAATAATGGCCCCAGGGACCCCATCGCCCAGAAAAAATTGCCTCTTTTATTTATTTTTTTATTAAAGAGTACGGGAGGGGGGCCGCGTGGCCCCCCTTCTCTTGGCCACTTCTGGCCCAAGGAACCCCATCCCCCAGGGCCGACCTTCCTTTTTAAAAAAAAATTAAAAAATAAAATTAAGGGAAGGGGGGCCAAGTGGCTCCCCTCCCGGGCCACTTCTGGCCCCGGGGACCCCATCCCCTGGGGCCGGCCCTCAAGTTGGGGACCGTGGGGGGAGCCCCAATGCCCCCAAAGTCCCAGCCGGCTCCCCGCACCTGCGGGGACCCGCATTACTTTTGGGCAAAGGGAGCTGCTGACATGCAGCTCCCTTGCCTAAAGCAACTCTGCTTTGCTTCTTGGAAGCGAGAGCAGGTTTCCTGCTCTCGCTTCCAAGAAGCAAGCAGTGTTTGCTATGGCAGGGTGGGAGCCGTGCTCCCGCCCTGCCATAGCAAACGACAATGTCCCGGGGTGGGCACCCGGGACATTGCAGGAGCCAGCCCTGGGGGTGGCAGTCCTCAGGGCCATGAAGGGCTCCTGCAGAGGGGCCGCGCAGCCCCACTCCCTACATTTGCACAGCCCCGGGGAGGTGGTGGTCCCCAGGGCAGTGTGGGGGGGCTCAAGCCCCACACACAGAGTTTTTAATTGTGGCCCCGGGGTGGTGGAAGTCCCCGGGGCTGCGAGGCCCCCCTCCCTAAAATATTAAATGCCCCGGGAAGGTGATGGTCCTCGGGGCTTGGGGGGCCCACGAGGCCCCCCTCCATAAAAATGTAAATGCCCCAGGGGGGTGGCAGTCCCCAGGGCAGCGTGGTGGGGGCAGGAGCCCCACACGCATTTTAAATAAAAAGCCCTGGGGAGGTGGCGGACCCCGGGGCTGCAGGGGGCCCCTTGCCCCCGCATATCATTATCTAAGCCCTGGGGAGGTGGCGGTCCCCAGGGCTGAGGGGGCCCCCGCAGGCCCCCACTAATTAATTAGGCATTGCCCCCGGGACCTGGCCCACCCGGGGGCCTATAGAAAATGAAGCGCGGCAACCTGCGCTTCGTTTTTTAAATTTTTTTCGACCAAATTTGCGCACCCAGCACGAATTCGGCCAATTTTTTCAAAAGATAAATGCTTTTTTTGGCCCTTGGGGTCCTAGTGGGACCCCCTGAGCAGGCCTAGGGGGTCAAGGTGTTTCTGCCCTGCCCCCTTTTCTTCATTTTTAAGATTTTTTTTTACCTTTTTCCTGTGACTCGGTACCGAGTCACAAGATGGCTGCCAACACATTGTGGTTTGGAGTGAATTTCTCAGCAACTACTGAACGGATTTACACCATTTAAAAAAAAGCTTGCTTTCTGAACCTAGCGCTACCTTTTCGCCAAATTTGGTGTAATTCCGTTCAGCAGTTCGGGCTGTAGCCGTGTCTAAAGTTCCTATGGAAATTAACATAGGAAAAATGTGTTCTGGGACCCCCCTTTTTTCTCGGCCCCTGCTTGATGAATCACCCGAAATTTTCAAGACAGGACCTGACCTGAATGAACCATTAGTTTTGAAAATTTCGCGAAGATTCGTCAAACGGCGCCAAAGATATTGGCAAAAGAAAAACGCTTTTGAATAGAAACAAGGTCCTAACTATAACTACTTACTGGCGACCGCCAGTAGGTAATATATATATATATATATATATATATATATATATATATATATATATATATATATATATATATATATATATATATATATATATATATATATATATATATATATTCACTGAAAAAACCATAGGTTTTAGGGACAGTTATAGTTAGTTGGACATTGCACTCGTACAAAACCCGTGAAATTCCCCCGTTATAGTTAGTTCAGCTAACTATAACTCGCGCCCCGCAATGCACTGCTGATGACGTCACATATTACATCACTCATGACATGGTCAGTGACATCACTGATGACATCACTGATGACATCTCAAATGACATCACTGATGACATCATCCAGTGACTGTGTGTTTCTGTAAAGTTTAAATATGTTTAATATATATAGGGAAAGGCGTATTGAAGAATGAGTGGGTGTATAAGTGTCTGAATGGATGATTTAGTACGTGCGTGACTGACTCTACAAGTGTGTGATTAAACGTATCTTACTGAATGCATGGGTTAGTGACTAAACTGTGTGAATGTCTGTATCCGTCTGTTGGTGTGTAAGTGGATGCATGGATTTGCGAATAGCTACATGAGTGTCTATATGGGTTATTGATTGGTTCTATGAGTATCTGTATGGGTGCCTGAGTGTTTGTGTGGATGGGGTGTGTGCGACTGTGCATAGATGTGTGAGTGGGTGATTCACTGGGTGGATGGTTTCAAGAGTGCATCTGTGATAGACTGTATGGGTGGGTAAGTGTGTGTAAGAGTGTGTTAGTGAGTGAATGTATGTCCCAGTGGTACATGTGTGAGTAACTACATATGTGAAAGGCAGTATATATGTGTATTGGAGTATATAAATAGCTATAAGCTAGAGTGAGTGATTGTGATAGTGGCTGTATGGATGAGTGTGTGCTTGTATCAGTGATTGTATAAGAGCGTAACAATGTGCTAGTATTTGTATGATTAAGTGAGCTGGTGTGTGTATAACTGTATAGGTGAGTAAATGGCAGTGTGTTTAATTATTTGCATGACTGACTAGGTGTGTGAGTACCTCTATGGATGAGTGGCGGTGTTTGAGTGTCTATATAGGAGTAAGAGTGCATATGATAGTCCTGTACTGAGTGACCATAAGTATGAGTGACTGTACGGGTGAGTGAGTGGATGTGTGTGTGTAGACCTAAGAATCAGTGAGTGGGTATGTAGTTATTGGTGTTGGAGTGTCTATGGTTTTGCGAATGGCACTCTGTAATTTAGATTGGGTGTATCAAAGGTTATATTAGGGTGTGAGGAGCTGCATCAGATTATCACGTGGATGATGTCATCAGTGATGTCATTTGAGATGTCATCAGTGATGTCATCAGTGATGTCACTGACCATGTCATGAGTGATGTAATATGTGACGTCATCAGCAGTGCATTGCGGGGGCTCGAGTTATAGTTAGCTGAACTAACTATAACGGGGGAATTTCACGGGTTTTGTACGAGTGCAATGTCCAACTAACTATAACTGTCCCTAAAACCTATGGTTTTTTCAGTGAATTTCAAAGGTTTTTTAAATGCTAATTTCTAACTATAACGTGTCTGAAACCTATGGTTTTTTCAGTGAATTTCAAAGGTTTTTAAAATGCTAATTTGTAACTATAACGTGCCTGAAACCTACGGTTTTTTCAGTGAATTTCAAAGGTTTTTTAAATGACAATTTTTAAATGTATTAATTTTTATATTAATTTTTTCATACTGATTTACTACATTTTTAGAAACAATTTCTTTTACATATTTTATTTTTTAAATTACATTGTAATTACATTATACATTACATTACAAAAAATACTTTCTCAGAATGAATTACTTTAGTTTAAATACTTTGCACATAGGCAATAGACTTTTAAGTACAGTAGTTACAGTTGTTGCAATGGGCAACACATTTTCAAACACAATGCAACATTCAGCTCAATGTGAATTTCTCGTTAAATGCAATTAGTTACTTTATGGATTACTTTTCTAACCACAGGACTGGATCCTAGATTCAGTCCTGTTACATCTCCTGTAAACAGTTGAGTAAAAGCGTTTTGGTTACAGTCGTGATTTTTAAGGAATATTATTGTATTTTAAAAGTTGACACTTCGAAACTTTTTCTCATAGAATCACCAATGTTATCCTATGGAAGGAAATTCACTTAGCAGGTAAAAACTGTTATCGTCACTTTTTCTTACTCAGTGTTGGATCCTGGATCCAGCACTGGTGCATCTCCTGTAAACAGTTGAAAGAATGCGTTTAAGTCATACAGGCGATTTTTAAGGAATATTTGTAGTTTGTGAAAATCGACACTTTGAAACTTTTCTGCTGAAAACCAGACAATGGATTCCTATGGAAGAAAATATAAGTTACTGGTAAGTACGGTTAAAATTACTTTTCAGGACCAGTACTGGGCTGAAAGATACAGCACTGAGGTCTCTCCTTATAACAGGTGAGTAAATCGGAATTCGTATTTCGGCTGATTTTAGAGGAATATTTGTATGTTTCAAAAATCAACACTTAGAAACTTTTTCAGCAAAAAGCAGGCAATGATATCCTATGGAAGGAAATTCAAGTTACTGGTAAGTACGGTTAAAATTACTTTTGAGGATCAGTACTGGGCTGAAAGATGCAGCACTGAGGTCTCTCCTGATAACAGATGAGTAAATCGGAATTCGTATTTCGGCTGATTTTAGATGAATATTTTAAAGTTCCAAAACTCCACACTTAGAAGAATTTCCAAGTGAAACCAGTGAATGTTAGCCTATGGAAGGAAATTCAAGTTACCGGTAAGTACGGTTAAAATTACTTTTCAGGACCAGTACTGGGCTGAAAGATACAGCACTGAGGTCTCTCCTGATAACAGGTGAGTAAATCGGAATTCGTATTTCGGCTGATTTTAGATGAATATTTTAAAGTTCCAAAACTCCACACACAAGAATTTCCAAGTGAAACCAGTCAATGTTAGCCTATGGAAGGAAATTCAAGTTACCGGTAAGTACGGTTAAAATTACTTTTCAGGACCAGTACTGGGCTGAAAGATACAGCACTGAGGTCTCTCCTGATAACAGGTGAGTAAATCGGAATTCGTATTTCGGCTGATTTTAGAGGAATATTTTAAAGTTCCAAAACTCCACACTTAGAAGAATTTCCAAGTGAAACCAGTCAATGTTAGCCTATGAAGGAAATTCAAGTTACCGGTAAGTACGGTTAAAATTACTTTTGAGGATCAGTACTGGGCTGAAAGATGCAGCACTGAGGTCTCTCCTGATAACAGGTGAGTAAATCGGAATTCGTATTTCGGCTGATTTTAGAGGAATATTTTAAAGTTCCAAAACTCCACACTTAGAAGAATTTCCAAGTGAAACCAGTCAATGTTAGCCTATGGAAGGAAATTCAAGTTACTGGTAAGTACGGTTAAAATTACTTTTCAGGACCAGTACTGGGCTGAAAGATGCAGCACTGAGGTCTCTCCTGATAACAGGTGAGTAAATCAGAATTCGGATTTCGGCTGATTTTAGAGGAATATTTGTATGTTTCAAAAATCAACACTTAGAAACTTTTTCAGCAAAAAGCAGGCAATGATATCCTATGGAAGGAAATTTAAGTTACTGGTAAGTACGGTTAAAATTACTTTTGAGGATCAGTACTGGGCTGAAAGATGCAGCACTGAGGTCTCTCCTGATAACAGGTGAGTAAATCGGAATTCGTATTTCGGCTGATTTTAGAGGAATATTTTAAAGTTCCAAAACTCCACACTTAGAAGAATTTCCAAGTGAAACCAGTCAATGTTAGCCTATGAAGGAAATTCAAGTTACCGGTAAGTACGGTTAAAATTACTTTTCAGGACCAGTACTGGGCTGAAAGATGCAGCACTGAGGTCTATCCTGATAACAGGTGAGTAAATCAGAATTCGTATTTCGGCTGATTTTAGAGGAATATTTGCACAATGGTGAAGGGAGGGGGCGGGGCCTGAGGTGACATCTGTGCAAACGCGCCCGTGGCGCGTTTTAAGTTGGGGGATTAAGTCCCCTTGAATCATGAGGGTCCCTACGGGCCAACTAGCCCACCAGGAACCTCCAGTATGCGCCAGGGGCTGCGTTGCAGAGATATGTACAGAGGCCACACCCTTTTACACCTCTCTGCAACGCAGCTCTGTGGCGCTTTCTGGACGTACCTGTTGGGCTAGTTGGCCTCAGGGACCCTCAGGATTGAAGAGGATTTAATTCCCCATCTTAAAACGCGCCACGGGGCCTGTTTGCACACATGTCACCTGAAGCCCCGCCCCTCCCTTCACCACTGTGCAAACGCGCCCGTGGCATGTTTTAAGTCGGGGATTAACTCCCTTGAATCCTGAGGGTCCCTGGGGTGCAACTAGCCCACCATATACCTCCAAAAGCGCCATAGAGCTGCGTTGCAGAGAGGTGTAAAAGGGGCGTGGCCTCTGTACACCTCTCTGCAAGGCAGCCCTCTGGCGCATACTGGAGGTTCCTGGTGGGCTAGTTGGCCCCCAGGGACCCCCAGTATTCAAGGGGAATTCGCTCTCCTCTGCAAACGCGCCAGGGGCGCGTTTGCAGAGTGGTGAAGGAAGGGGCGGGGCCTACGGGCCCGATCATTTTTTTTTTTTTTTTCCCCTGAAGGGGGCTGGGTGGCCCCTTTCCTTTTTCCTATTTTTAGGCCCTGGGGACCCCATTCCCCAGGGCCTTACTCCCTTTTAAAATTAAAATAAAAAAAAACGGGAAGGGGGCCGCGTGGTCCCCCTTCCCTGGGCCTGTATTGGCCCCGGGGACCCCATCCCCCGGGCATGGCCTCTTTTTTTATTTGGAGGGGGCTGCCTAGCCCCCTCCTCAGGCCATTTAAGGCCCCGGGGACCCCATCCCCGGGCCGGCCTTGCACTTTTTTTAATTTTTTTTCCATTTTTTACTTTGGGGAGGGGAGCTGCGTGGCCCCCTCCGTGGCCACTTATGGCCCCGGGGACCCCATCCCCGGGGCCTGGCCTCGTTGGGGACTGTGGGGGTCCCCAAGCCCCCACAGTCCCGCCGGCTCCCCGTGTCCTACGGGAGCCGGCATTGCTGACACATGGGGAGCTGCTAAGATGCAGCTCCCCATGTGGAAAGCAGTCGGCTTTGGATATTGGAAGAGAGAGCAGGTTTCCCTGCTCTCTCTTCCAATATCCAAGCAGTTTGCAATGACAGGACGGGAGCCGCGAGGCTGCCGTCCTGTCATTGCAAACAGCAGTGTCCCGGGGGTAGGCACCTCGGGACACTGCAGGAGCCGGCTCTGGGGGTGGCGGTCCCCAGGGCCACCACAGGCTCCAGGAGGGAGGCCGCGCGGCCCCTCCCTACATTTTGAAAGCCCCGGGGAGGTGGTGGTCCTCGGGGCTTGGGGGTCCAAAACGGACCCCCATTTTAATTTTCTTAGTGCCCCGGGAGGTGGTGGTCCCAGGCGCGTGGGGCTGGAGCCCCCACACAGGTTTTTAATTTAAAAAAGAAGCCCCGGGGAGGTGGTGGTCTCGGGCTGCGGGAGGGCTCAGAGCCCTCCCGCACCATTATACATAAAGCCCCGGGGGTGGTGGTCCCCGGGCTTGGAGGCCCTTAGAGGGCCCCCACACATAAAATTAACCCCCCAGCATGCCCCCGGGACTTGGCCCACCCGGGGCCATTAACATCGAGCGCGGGAGACCGCGCTCGATTTTTTTTTTTCGGCAGGATTCGCGCTCCCTTAGTGCATCCTGCCGATTTTTTAAAAAAATAAATAAATTTTTTGCCCAGGGGTCCTTGTGGGACCCCTGAGCAGACCTAGGGGGTCAGGGTGTTTCTACCCTGCCTCCTTTGTGCGCTTTGCGCACTTGTTTCTGTCCCTCGGTTCTACCGAGGGATAAAATGGCTGCCAACACTTCCTGATTTGGAGTGTTGACAGCCAATTAGCATGCAGCTCGTGATCGGGAGGGTGCGCGAATCCGACGCGGCCATAGATATATATTTACTTTTGATTTTCTCAGCAACTACTGAACGGATTTACACCATTTAACAAAAAGGGTTCTTTCTGAACCAAGAACTACCTCTTTGCCAAATTTGGTGTAATTCCGTTCAGCAGTTCGGGCTGTAGCCGTGTCTAAAGTTTCCTATGGAAAATTGCATGGGAAAACGCGTTTTGGGACCCCCTTTTTCTCGGCCCCCGCTTGACGAATCCCCCGAGACTTTCAGGGTAGGAGCGGACCGGAGCGCCCCACAAAGTTTGAAAATTTTGCGAAGATACGTCAACCGGCAAGAGAGTTATTTCAAATAGAATGTCGCGGATTTCCTATGGATAATAGGTTGTAACTATAACTATCTACTGGCGACCGCCAGTAGATAATATATATATATATATATATAAATCACTTTCTCCATTGATGCCACCGCTCTCAATGCAGCGGGTGCGTCAGCTCGTGAGGATAACAGGCGTGTATGTCCTCAACTTCCAAAAGAATGCTGTGCAGTCCAGGCTGTACTTATAACCAATTCTTTATTGCATGCAACCAGAATTGGTTATAAATACAGCGTGGAGCGTGCAGCATTCTTTTTGGTAGTTGTGAAAATATATATATATGATATATAGAAACTTTTAAATAAACATTTATATAAAATTAAGTAAATAAAAAAATCTTCAATACCTTTTGTAAAACATTGGGGCATATTAGCAAGACCGGCGATAAAATTATCGCAAGACTAAAACGGCGATAATGGGCTGGCTAATATGCGTTATAGAATTCCAATAGAAGCCCAGGTTAGATGTCCTGCACATCTAACCTGGGCTTCTATTGGAATTCCATAACGCATATTAGCAAGCCCATTATCGCCATTTTAGCGGCAGTTTCCTGCCGCTAAAACGGCGATAATTTTAACGTGGGTCTTGCTAATATGCCCCATTATATTTAATTACTATGGGCCTTATTATGACGTTGGCGGTCTCGGAGCGGGGCTGCCACTCTGCCGCTCCAAGACCGGCAAAGCCATAAACATCCGCCTGCAAGAGTATGACTTATTTTTACTCTGGCGGGCAGTTCTTTGGTGGTCCGGCGGCGGTGTCTTTGAAAAAGGCACTGCAATGGGAGCATCAAAGGTAGTTCCTGCAGGGCATGGACTGTCAAGTCCATGCCCTGTGGGAACTGTGGGTGCATGCACACAGGGGGGCACAACATGTGCCACCCTGCATGCACCCCAAGGCAAAGAGGCACAAGGGGGCCCTGTTTTCAGGATGGTCACACTGCCATGAAAAGTGCTGCGGTGAGGAAACTCCTAATATGTTTGGCAGTGCTGCAGTAGCACCACCAGCATATTACGGGCTTCAGAATGCTGCGCCACCACCAGGGATCATGGATTCCTGGCAGCAGCAGTGGTCCAACTGCCACAGTCCTAATGCAGCAGGTGGACCGCTAGTCTAGCGGTTCGTGGACCACCAACACTCTTCGGCGGTCCGCAGACCACGGACCGCCGAACTCGTAAGGACATATTGCAACTTGTATATTTTCTACTTTTATTAACAATTTAACAGTTTTTTCACATTTGCTACATTGTTGTATATGTTTTCAACATATTTTTAACTATATTTTTCATATATATTGAATAATTGTATGCATTTCATACTATTAGTGAATTTATACTTTACAATTTTGTAAAATTTTAAACAAAATTTTTTGACGTTTTACTCATTTTTTAAAAAATTTTAATACATTTATTCAACATTGTTACATTATTTTCTATTCATTTCTACGGGAGATAGTCTTTTTATAAGTTCGATTTAGTAGCCATTTTTTTACAGCTAGCTCCTATTTTTGCAGTCTATTTGTGTTATTTTTAGAGCCTGATTACAAGTTTAGCAGTCCAACCGCCCGATTGCTGCGGCCGCCAGTAGACCACACCGCTGGCGGTTTTCAGACCACTGTATTATGAGTTTACCACAGTGCCGGCAGTGTGGCTACAAAGATCTTGCAGCAATGGTGATTATTTTTCCATTTATATCAATGCCTGTGTGAACATTTCGACTGCATGTCTGTCGAATGCACACATATGCATGATACATGTGGAAAATTACCATATGCCCATTGCCGCAGTCTGGCCAATATGTGGGCAGTACAGGCAATGGGTATATGGCACAAAAAAGACTCACCTGTATATTGCTGCAAACTGGGTCATAATCCTCGGAGTGAAGAGGCTGCTGTGAAGGAGAGACCCAAATAAAGGGATCGAAGTCAAACTCTGGTCGAAAGAACAAGAAAGGGGTGAGTATGCACCCCAAATCCTTTGTTTCCGTCAAGTTGAAGCTGTGGTCCCACCGCCGCGGTCGGCTTGTTGGAAAGCCAACCCCTAAAATGTACGGCAGTTAAACTCCCCTGTACTGCACTGTGGCAGCTGCTTTTCCACGACCGTGACCCCGGTGGTCAGCGGTGTGCTGATGGTTTCGGCAGTTCAGCCACGGTCTTTGCAATAGCAATATGCCCAACTCCTAATATGGTGGTCAGACTGCCGAGTTGACGGCAGTTGGACCATAATGGCAGGTACAGCAGTTCACGGACCGCCGTACTTGTAATAAGGCCCTAAGGGCATATTCACAAGGACCTACCACCGATTTATCTCCACCTTAACCCATCAAAAGTGGAGATAGATTTAACACCCCATTC
Organism: Calotriton arnoldi; assembly: GCA_963921515.1. Taxonomy (NCBI): domain Eukaryota; kingdom Metazoa; phylum Chordata; class Amphibia; order Caudata; family Salamandridae; genus Calotriton; species Calotriton arnoldi. Next base: position 2,077,721 of record CAWUFW010002014.1, read on the forward strand.
ACAAGCGGGTGCAAACTGCAGACATCGCCAGTATTACCGCAACAACTGCCCCAAAACATATCCCCACGGCGGACACCACCAACTAACCCTAATGAGATGCAGAGTAGGCGTTCCCGTGCAAAAACACACGAAAACACCACAACACCACTTTCACAATGAACTGCCAGATCTGTGATGCGAGTCAAAACCACGCGATAAGCCGCGGTAGCAGCAGGTATTTAACACCTGCCTCCTGCTGGTGTAAAGCCGGACGACTACCTGAAGTAGGCAACGGAGCCCCGCACACAGCCACACCCGAAGAACAAACGACACCATGGAGCTACTCATCATGCAGCTCGGAGCCCCAACAGGGCCACAACACCCACCGCCACCACCCCCAGGACCGCCACCCCCAGGACCCGCACCCCCGGACCACCACAGAGGCAGCGCAGAGTAAGACAGCGGACCTACCGAAAACGCACCAGTCTCACAAACCTAATGCCCGAGGAAGTCATTGCCCACTACAGGCTCAAAAGGACAACCATCATCTGCATCATGACCCACATCGCCCACAGGTTGACGGTCCCAACCCAGCGGAGAACCAACATCCCTCCGCAGACAAAGCTGCTGGCTGTGCTGCACTTGTTGGCCTCTGGTACCTTCCAACCAACAACTGCCAGAGTCGGAGGAGTCTCACAGCCAGCCCTATCAAAGTTCATCACACCTGTCCTGGATGCCATCATCAGCTTCATACCCCAGTACCTTCACTTCCCCCACACTGCGCAGAAACAGCTAGAGACAAAGCAAGGCTCCTACGCCTTTGCTAGCTTCCCACACGTATTGGGGGCCATTGACTGCACTCATGTCCCACTTGTGCCCCTTGTGGATACTGCACACCACTACCGCAACAGAAAGCACACGCATTCCATCAATGTGCAGGCAATAGTGGACCACCGGGGAATGTTCACCAATGTCGTCGCAAACTACCCCGGCAGTGTGCACGATTCCTACATCTTCCGACAGTCCATCATCAACCAGCGCTTCCAGGATGGCCTCTATGCAACTGGACTGCTCGTTGGTAAGTGCCAAATCAACACACCTCAAAGCCACCATCACACAACGCACAACTGTGGGAATGCACACGTGACCAAACCACATACAACATGTCAATCAACAAGCCCACCTACCAGACACGACAACACAACTCCATGGTGATCCTGGGCCTCCCCTGCACACAATACAGCTATATCATGGCACCACAGCCACACAACAGCTGAACGTGTGGAGATGCGGAATGCAGCCATGTGCGAAGGATGCAAGTGACACGTGAATGGGAATGTACACAACAACAAGTGAGGCGTGGAGGTGCTGGACAGACATGGGTATGCAAACCACTGATATGTCCATGCAGACATCAACTGCTGGTGACTGGAGAGTAGTGAACAGTGGACGCAACCATGTCATCCTAGGCCAGACCACAGAAATGACGCTCGCTGCATCCCCCCCTGTGTGCGTGAGCATAGTGGGTTTGCCCAGAGTACACCAGGCCTGCGCAGGGGTGTGGACAAAAACCCCATGGCGCAGAGCGTGGTTCTCTCCCGGAAAGGCCAACGTCACTGCCAGGGCGGCGCCTCGTAGTCCGCCACGAGGTCGACGCCGTGAGCAGCAGGGCCTGCGAGCCTGTGTGCCTGCTGCACCCCAGGACGCTGATACCCAGACCAGGCCTGCCCGCCCCAGCGCTCCAAGGCCTCACTGCTCAGCTGCTGACACCGTTGTGTGTCAAAGAGGGCCCACCACATGCTGGTGCTAGTTCCAAGACCCATGCCCGTGACCTTGGTGGCCTCCTCAGGCCATCGCTGTCCTCCGTGACACAGGCCCCCAGGGGTCCCCATTCGTTGACATACTCCACCGCTGCAGCCGGGCTACACTGCAGTCCAGCATGTCCCACATCTTGAACTGAGTCATCATTAATCAATGGCAGGGTCCATGCCAGTGTACGCGGGGGGAGGACTGAGAGTGAGATGCGTCACAGTCCGGTGGAAACACGGATCACGGTTACGGAGGAGGTCAACCAGTAGCAAGGACTGACCTGGTGCCACTAACCCTGTGCGCCGTGAGTGACCATCAGCCTCCGGTGGAACCTCGTTGGTGTCTGAGCCTGTGGGTTGTCATCAGCAATGGGCAGGTACAGACTTGGTTTCTGGCATGAGTCTGTGGCATACATATCTGCCATGTTGCCGGACACAGCTGGCATGTGCCCTCTGCATCATGCCCTGGGGGTACACCTCCCATTCTCCCCCGAGACAGTCCGCGGAAGGCACCTCTGAGACATACGAGACCCTGCTCTGCCCTCATGACCCTACCCCAGTCTCCCGCAGGTCAGCGTCCCGTGGCGGTAGGCCCGTGTCGGCCGCTGTGCATCCGGGGCCACTAACCCTGTGCGACTCAAGTCATGCTCCCTTGTTGTTCTGACATTGCATTTCTGAGTGCCTGATGACTGTTGGAGTTGTTGCCAGCACCAGCTACTCCCTGAGGGCTGTCTTACACTCACCCCACAAACAGCCAGCACAGGCGTCACTGGATTAGTGGGCCTGCCATCATATCATGCCAAACCAAGTATTGACTCATTTCTCTCTGCACTGTCCCAGGTGATCAAGGATATGCACTCTGCCCTTGGATGATGACACCCCTCCGAGACCCGAACACACCCGCCCAGAGGCAGTACAATGCGACCCACATACGCACCAGGGGCATCGTTGAACGCACATTTGGTGTGTTGAAGTCACGTTTCAGGTGCCTGGACGGCACAGGTGGAAAGCTCCTGTACAGCCCGGACATCGTGTGCAAGATGATCGTTGCATGTTGTGTGTTGCACAACATCTGTGTACGCACCAATGCCCCAAGGTTCCAGAAGTACCGGACGATGATGGGGACGATGGGTCAGGTGGCCCACATCCCACTGCAGCTGCGGCAGGAATGGCCCGTAGGAACACCATCATTGCCAATTTCTTCTCATGAGAACGTCACATTGTGACCGTCCCTAGCAATCATGGGACAGTACAAAATGTCCACAAGCACAGCATGTGTGAATAATACATATTTGCAGGTTACAGGCTGTACTTGTACATTGTCATGTCACAGTTTCCTGCTGTGCCAGATGTGATTTTCCATGTTGTGCACATTTGCGGCACCAGTTGTGTCCTGTGTTCTGTTGTGGAGGTGTTGCTGTTTGTACCGGGATGTTGTCAATGTCGAGGTGCACTTAGACTTATGTGCGTATGCTGCTTGGTGGGTGATTCGCTCCAGCGGCTCTGATTTGTCTGCCACTGATCCCTTTCATGCGGTGTGCCTGTCAGTTCTGTGCTTCCAGGGTGCTGAGATGTTGCAGACTTGGGTAACTTGTGCTCTTTGTCGAGTTGTGACTCTAGGGCATGGTTTGTCCGCAGATGTGTCGTTGACATCAGGGGTTGTTTGTGCAGGTAGTTGTGTCCGAGTGTGACCTGCTCCTTTTCGGGTGTTGTCCGCACTCAGCCACCTAAGTGTCATGCCGTGTACATTGCCATGATGATAGGACTGCAGCCAAGCTACTCGTCATGTGGTGTCTTTTGCATTGTCAGTGTGGCTGACGTATATGCATGTTTGCTATGTTTCGCACGTGGGCATGTGTTGGTTGTGTGTATGTTGATGTGTTGGGTGGGTGCCCCTTTGGGCACATGGTGTTCGTGGGACTACTTGGTGTTTGTGTGTGTGCTGAAGTGTTCCAGTGGGATCAGGGACATGATCCAGAGTCATTGTGGGTGTGCAGTGTGCCCTGCTTGATTGTGCATGTGTGCCATTGTGCCCATCTCCCCCCGTCCCCCCACTCCCAGGTCGCTACGCACCATGTTGATGTGATGTTGGGTCATGTTGGGCAGTGTCCAGATCACCAACTCATGTCACCATCTCCCGGCTGGTGGCTGTGGCCAACATCTTCTCCATGTCATTCAGCTCCTGGTGTTCTGCTGGCCCCCCTCCTCCGGGGTGCGTTGCTGCTTTCGTGTTGGCAGCGAGTTTCTGCTTGGTTTTGACATTCAGATCAGTGCAGCGCCTCTTGTGCTCTTCCATTGTCCTCCTCTGCCATGCGACGGCATTCACATGGTCCGAGGTGGTGTGCCATCTTTGCCTCTTTGTTGCCAATGACACGTTGGAGGTGACATACAGTTGTTGGTGGTGTTCTGTCTCATCCATGGCGATAATCGGGTTTTCCTGTAGACTGTACCCCGTCTTCCTCTTCCTCTTCTCATTGCCCTTCCACGAGCCCTGTATTCCTGGGTGTTCCTCCGTGGGGAATGTGAGGTTCATGTTGTCCTCTGCAGTCGGTCAGGGTGCATCCGTGGTACTCCGCAGTTGGCTTCGTTTTTAGTGGCATTTTCCGTATGCTGATCTTGTGTTTTTTCCTGCATTACGCGTGGGTATTGCTGGCCTCTTGCTGGTTGTCACTGTTTTCTTATCGCGTTTGGGCACATCGCGTCTTTTTACGCGTTGGGGTTTGTGTTTTTATCTCCGTCGCGGTGGTTGTATCGCGGACATTGGCAGCGTTTTTGGGGGACTATCGCATGGTACCGCCGTGTTGTGAATTCCACGTTAACACTGGCTTATTTTCCCGCAATAGGCTGCGATGTGTAAAGTTGCGTTCACATTTTTTGGAGATGTTTAGCACACGTTCTTGTGAATATACCCCTTAGACTTTTCTCCCGGACCAAGGTCACGGTAAGGTGCTGCTGTTCGCAGGAACAGGTAAGTTCTTTTTTAAAGTTTTTTTAAGGGTTTTGAGGGTTCAGTGTGGAGGTCTACACGTTAGTTATAGTTTTGCTTGTGGGTTTTTTGTATACTTAGATATATTAATAGTATTGTTTTTCACTACTTAATAGTTTTGGGTTTTTGTACGCTTTTTTAGTAATGTATTTTTCTGTTATGTTTAATTGTGTTATGTTATATATATTTTGATGATTAAGTGTGATGTATATGTGTTTTTGGGAATGTAATTTGTTTTGTGGGTCGGTTTTTGTACTTTACATGTTTACAAGTGTCCTATAAGCATTGAGAGTTTCTGTTTTTTTCTAAAGGAAATCTATTTTGATTTACAATAAACCAATGCTTTTTACTCTGATTTCCTTTTGTTTCGGGTTCTGAGAGTGTTTATTTTTTTAACACTTTTTTTTAGGACAATATTTATATTGTTTACGTAAATATTATTACGACTACGCACGTTGGCAGTCCGATGACCGCCGCACTGTGGGACTGCCAACAGTGTTACAACTGTGGCAGTTGGACCTCCACGAGAGTGCCAGCACCGCCGGGATCAAGGATCTCTCTGGGCCTGAGGTCTATTTATGGGAAGAATATGACGGCGTGCGGCAACCGGCACCACTGAGCATATTTTGAGTTTCCTCACCACCCTCCTTTTCATGGTGGAGAGCCCGCCATGAAAAGGGTGGCAGCGAGGAAACTAAGGGTGCCCTATAGGGCCCCCTGTTGCCTCTGTGCACGGGGATGCATACAGGGTGGCACGTGGTGTTCCTCCTGTATGTCTACACCCCCAGTTCCAGCACATAAAGAAGTACACAACATTATGCATTTCTTTCCGTGCTGGAACGTGCTTTGGCGGTCCCATGGTGCTGCCTTTCTAAGGTTCATATATGAGCCTTAGAAAGGCACCGCCATGGGACCGCTAAAGCACTGCCTGCCAGACCAGGATGTAAGTCCTAATCTGGCAGGCTGAGTGACTACGGGTTTGGCAGTCTCGCAGCGAGGCACTGGTGTGGCGGCCCGGAGCGAGACCGCCAAACTCATAATAAGGCCCTGTGTGATTGTTCTTTGGAATTGTGTGTTTTATGTGTTGTCATTAACTTATGTGATGTACTGAGTTTGTTTTTAGCTTTTTGGTTGGTGATTTTTTAAAGAAAAATTAAAAAAATATTTTATTATTTCAGTCTACAATAATTTAGAAGTTATATTTAGGGGCTGATTACAATGTCGGACTGAGTTGCCTCCGCCCGGCATCATCATGGGTCCGATCGGCCCATTAGGATGTGACCGAACACTGCTCGGTTGCATTCCTACATTTTATAATATGAGCATGCATTCCGGCCATAAACTGGCCGGAACGCATACTCTCATAGTAAAATGGGAGGTGCAGTTCATCCCTGCACCATGTTATAGGCACGTCAAGGTGCTTGCTACAGGGTGCAGGGATCAATTGGGGGGCACCTATGCCTCCAACCGGAGGCCGTGCACCCAAGGGGGCCCTACTGGGGGCCCCCAAATGAGAGTTCCAACAGCCTCTCTGTGTCGGAAAGGCCAGCGCGGAAAGGCTGCCAAAACCGGACCTCGTAATCCCAAGGGCGGAAAGAGTCGCCATTGGGATTACAATCCGCATTCCGATTGGCCGACGGGCTCTCTGAGCCTGTTGGAAGCCAGCCAGAATGACCGGTCGGATTCCTTTCTGACCACCTCCATTGCAATAAGGCGATCGGAAAGGTATCCGACCTGCATATTATGATGCCGTCGTCAAGGCTCTGACCGTGAGTCGGAGCCTTTTACAACTGCATTGTAATCGGCCCCTAAATATTTTTTCTAATGTAATAAAATATTATATTTATTATCTATCAAAAACATAAATTGTTATCTTGGTTTACATTTTTACATAATTCTTTATTGTGTACTATTTATATTATAATACGCTTTTGACTACTGCTTCTAAGAAATTCATTCCTTTGTTATTTATGAAGATTATGACTTTGCATTGTAGCATGTCATACATTCTTTTGGCTTGTTTGCTAGGATTAGGGTCAATTTGGCTAACAGATTGCTCCATTCATATTTGTTGGTAAATCTTTTTGTAATGCTTCTATAAAATTTTAGAGTATAGATTGGGTTCTGTCCAGTATGGATTGGAAGGCCTTGTACTATTCTTGCACTGCGTTGCTTGTTTTAGCTTCCTGTGCCAGGAAGCTAAAACAACCCACCATGGTATTTGGAATTTGGGTTGGCATCTGTGTCTGGAGCGATGAAGTCTGCCAATCCAAGTGTCATTGAAATAATCCACTACGGGCTTAGTTTGTCTTCATTTAGATAGTAGTAAGGGCTTTGCATTAGTAAATTGTAGTTCTTGGCTACCTCCCTGACAGTGTTATGTTTCATACAGGTACCCAGATATAGGCTCAGGTAGTAACCAGATCTTTCACCTAAATTTCCCCTGCTATTACACTACATAACGATTCTTGGTACTGACCTTTTACCTAGTTACGGTACTGCTTAAAGGACATGGGTTTTTCTCCGAAAACTAGCCTCATTCATTATGCATGAGGATACTTGGAATCTCAACAGGACTACCATCTCCTGCATAATAACTACGTATAAGGGTCGTTCCTTCCATCATCCTAGTCCGACATGAGACAGCAAAGTAGATCCCCTGAGGGGATCACTTTGGGTATATAAACACCATATCTTTGCTGAGGCAGGGAGAGGAGAAAAAGGACTTCCATGCTGACACACTAACGCGAGACGCTGAGGTTCCTGCACGCAGACACTCTTTATCCTAGAGGAATTCTTGGCTCTACACCTACATACATGCTAGGTACACTTAGGTACACCTAGTTAGGGTTTGCATCGCAGGAGTACGCATTATTACTGTCATGTATTTTTATATACCTGCCTGCATTAATTGTTTTTGCACTATGGTAGAAATCTACCATCCTTTTACTTTGTTGGTGCTTATAATAATTTATATCTGTTTCTGTGTAATGGTTGTTTCAGCACACCTATTTTACACTAGAATGACGCTGGTTCAATAAATGCTTATTGAAAACGTCCCCACCATTTATTCTGTGTATCTCTCTGAGACAAAGTGAGCACAAGTGTCTGAGCGAAAAGTACTGTACTGTTTCCATGATCCCTGATGGGACAGAGTTGTCATGTTCGATAGTTGCCAAGAACTATTCTCTCCTTGGTAAGAGGGGTTTCTAGTGGCACTGTGAGCTAGCTGGTATACAGGTAAACATGCCCGGTTGGGGTGTCTGGAATCAGTCTGGACACCAATTCCACAGTATATGTTGTCTAAACGCACAGGTCCTATATAGGTTTATAGGAACTACATGACAACAAAGGCAAAGGCTAGTGCTAACATACTTTTTATTTCACATTCAAATTGAATGTTTTTACAATATTCTACACTTAGGGCCTTATTACGACTTTGGTGGTCCTCCAGCGGTACCACCACTAAGCTGTCTGCTGGAGGACCGCCAAAGCTGTGGTGTGCCCGCCCACCAGATTACAAGTTTAATCCTGGTTGGGGGGGGGCTGTGCTGCGGTGGTATCACGGCGGTGGGCTGTTGAGCATATTGGAGAGCCTAACATGCAGCCCGCCACCATGACAGTGCCTGCAACATGTTGCTGCACTGTGTGGCATGCATGCCACACCATACAGGAACAGGGATGCAATTCCAGGGGGGCAAAACATGTGCCCCCTTAATGTACCCCCCGGCCCTGGAGTGGCATGGGGCAATGAAAGGGGTGGCAGACAGGTAACTGGTTATATGCTTGTCACAGCTACACCGCACACATATTGCAGCTCCCTGACCGCTGTGCAACTGCCGAGGGATCCTGGATTCCTGGTAGATGCAGTCGTCCTGTGGCGGTCTAACCGTCCAACTCTTGATACTGCAGGCGTGCAGATTTTTTAAGCTGTCTCCATATGCTTTGTTTGAATTGATAGTAAAAGCCTTGTATGGGTGTGTGGAGGTAAATTTTTAAAATGGTTTGAATAAAATGGCTTGTATAAAGTCTATAATTTTCTTAGGGGTTGTAATCATTTGTTTGTTGTTTAATGTAGTTTCAGATGTTGTAGTAAATATTTATTTGGTAGTAGGGCATATATTAATGTTGTATTTGTATTTTGATATTCACCATGTATGGTGAATATTTGAGTGAAAGGCTTGGGCCACATTTTAAAGGTCCCATCCATCTTTCACGCTTGACACTGGCTAAGTTTTAGTACGTTTTTTTCTGTGAAGAATATTAGAGGTCATTTCTCATTATTTAGGTTGTCATGTAAAAGGAAAGGTTCTTCATTATGTGTCGTTAAATGTTCAGGTATTTCTATGTCCTGATATCTTCTGGGGGCAGGAGAAGCATTGATGGTGGCGTTTTTAGTTTGTGCAATTAAACATTTTAAATTGGGAACCGGTAGCAGGGACTTTAGGCATATGTCTTTAAGGATTTTGGTTGTGGGTTCCTGGGAACTAGTGCTTGCCTCTTTTATGTCTTGTAATACCTCCCCTACTTCTATTTCTGTCACAATTGGTGGTGGTTGTGCTCTCTTTTGTGAATTTCAACACCATTTTTTGCAGTTGCCCTCCCATAGCATGCATTAGAATAATATTTGGTACATTTTCAGTTTATGTTATATTCTATCTTGGTGCATGTTCTTGGCTGTAGGTTTAGCCCATGTGATTTTGTAACTACTTTCCTTTCTGAGAGGTGATGTACTTTGCTGACTCAGTCAATGTATCTGAAAGCAGATTAATAGTATAAATATATACAATGATTTAAAGTTTGAACATTTGATATATACATGTAAAATTATGCAGTCACTTCTAACATGTATTTTCTGTTAATATGTTTTACACACTTTTACAGCTTTTCTGTGGGGGGTGATATAATGTAGAACAGGTGTTTTCTGTCGAATGAAAATAAAGTTAGTTTCGTTTGAGGTGACAATGTTGTGATTTATGTACACTTACTTTATTTTGTCATTTTGTTGGATTGCGGTTGTCATTTTTTTCTGGCAGTTTACTGATTTTTCTAGTTATAGTTTTGTCTTGTAGGAAGTCTATTTCAAGATATAGAAGTTTGGGAGTATTTTATTAATTATTATTCTATATTTTTAAGTTTATTAACAAGTGCTTTAGGTTACATTTAAGTTTTACTTACTTGGCTAAGTGGTAGTTGAGATGTATATACTTTTCATTTAATGTTTTGGTGAGAGAATCTGGCAGACTTTCCTCATCCTACAGCGTTTGTCATTTTTGAAGTATTTAGGGCCTCATTATGTTGTCGGTTGGAAAGGCTCAGAACGGCATTCGGAATTTCCTAACCCGAGTCGGAAGCCATGTTTCCGACCGACTCTGAAACATTTCCGACCAACCAATTACGATGGAAGGTAACCGTTCGGTCTTTCCGACTCGGTTCCGAATGGCATTCGGACACTCCGAGTCGGTCGGAGCTGAATCGTACAGCTCTATGGACCGCGTTTCCGACCAACGTATTACGATGTCAGATTTAGACAGCATTTCTGACACGGTTTGTCCGACACAAAACGGCTGTTGGAAACTGACTTTGGGGGCCCTTAGCAGGCCCCCCTTCACCCGGAGCCCTCTGGTTAGGACCTGTGGGGGTACCCATGGGACCCCTCTTTGCAACCATGCACAGTGTGGCAGGCAACATGGGGTGCCCACGGCAGGGTGCAAGGTTTTCTCCAACAACCCCTTTCTTCAATGGGAGCCTGTGTTGCCGGTCGGAACACAGGCTCCCATTGAAGTCAATGGGAGTCCGATAGAACGGTGTTCTGAACCATTGTAATCGGTCGGTCGGAATCCCTGAACCTAAGTCAGTCAGAACCGATTCTGACAAGGAGTCGGTTGTAATGCTTTCTGACCAACATCGTAATGAGGCAGTTAGTTGTTTAAGATAGTGTGCCTTTAATATTGTTGATCTAATTGTTTGTGTGATTTTATTGGTTAAAGTTGTTTATACTTTTATTTTATTGGTTAGTTTAGTTTGATTTTTTTTTATTAGTTATGTCCTATGGTAAACACTAATTTTGTTTTTTGTTACATTGTATGATAAATAGTTTTATAGTTTTGAATTTAAAAGTATATATATTAATATTTAGGATGTTGTTTGAATGTCGTTAAAGGTACTAGGTTTATAATTTATTGGGCTGATCGGTAACGATTTTGTTGATGTAATTTATTTATATTTAATTATAGAATGTGTATAAAAGGTTTTAAGTTTATTTCCAGCAAATATTTTATGTATATAGTCGATATTGTGTGCAGCAATATTTTTGACATATGAAATGTTTATTTAAAAATAACAATCTCTTTCTTTCCAATATTGCTGTTTTTGATATAGGTTAAAATCGATATTTTTAACAATGATATTTGTGTTGTCGATATTTGTGTTTTTTTAGTTAAGAATAGGAAGTCAATATTTTTGTTTCTGATATTTAATTTCCGATATTTTTGTATTTCAATATTGTATGCATCTATATTATGTCAGTGATCCATTAAAAAATGTACTACCTTTCCACATACAATTGTGTGTATTAATATTCTTTGTTGATGAGGAATTCTAGTTTGGGGATGGGATGTAAGGTATAGGACAAGTGAGTTGATGAGAAGGTAATGTTCACATTACTTACTGCAAATCTTCATTACTGCAAATCTTCCTCTTTTTCACACCAGTACTTACGAGCCATCCTCCCTCCCTCCTTCCTCATTAGCCCAGTTGGAAGGGCTTTTTACAGACAGGAAGGGAGTGTGGGTGAGAGGGGTTTTATGGGTGAATTGTGCATAAGGCGGTAGAAAGTGAAGAAAGCTTTAGACTGGATGAGCAGGTGAGAGTAATGCTATCAGTTCACTCAAAGAAGTAAGTACTGGGATGAGTGAGGAAGACTGAGAGTAATACAGATTACTGGTATGTAATAGAGACATTTCATACTAGTGGTCTAGCACAAATGTGGTCTTTTTCTCAAATTTCTAAATAAGTAAGAAAGAAAATTGACTGGGGTAGGTAGAAGAAACAGATATCTCATTTTTTTTAAAGTGTAATTGCATCCTGACCCTGCTTTTGCAACTGCTGAGTAACACAGAATTGTGGTAGCTTTTGCCAGATTTTATCGGCTATGTATCCCCCATGCTAGTAGCAGTTTATTTAATACAACAATTAATTAGGATGGCATTTTTTAGCTTTTTAACAAGGTGAATGAAACATGAACCTGGTATTAAATAAATGACAAATATGCAGCATATACTCAAGAGAGGGGGATTTCTGTAATGCAAGAGAGAAAGAACCTTGGGCGACCCAGCGTCACTGGACTTTCCCTATCAAATGTCTTTCATCACATTCAGGAAATGTATACTGTGGGAGGGACAGGTGAACAATGTGCATAATAATGACTCTCCGCTATATGCTTTGGAAGTTCAGGCAAGCAGGGGTGGGGGGATTGTGAAGGTTTGGAGGATGGGGGTGCAAAGTAGAGGAAGGCTGTGGAAAAATTCAGTGGAAAATAAATCACAGGTAATGGTAAGGTTAGAATAATGCAAAAATATATATATATATTTTTGGAGACCTTGATCTAATAGTTTATGCTTCATGCTAATGGTCACAACAAAAAACATAAAATGTGGTTCATTATTTGCATGTTTTAATCGTTCTTAAATCATAGATATTTTGCTGAATGAGACACATATTACTGAAATGAAGAGAGACACTTTTATAAGTTTACAAGTGTAGTTTATTCAAGTGTTAATTCTTTTAAAACCATTACACTAATGTACATACCCAAAAAGACATTTGTCACATACTTCATTAATATTATTTTAAAGGTCAACATGTAAATATATACAAAAAAAAGTGCAATCATTTTTTAAGTGCATAGTGACCCAGGTTTCCCTTACTGATTTGAAAATCGCGTTTGATTAAACAATAACATCATGATAAAATCCAGTAATGAATCTGATAATAAAAATATAAAACACAAGGTTGTTTTAGTCATTTGGTAGAGATGAAAACAGATCTATATAAAAGAGATAGTCCTTGTAAAAGTACTTTTGCTTTATACGGACTATTCTCTTAAAAATTGACATTTCTTTTTTTTTTAATGTTCATTGGGATCTATTATTCCTGAGGATCCTTTGTTCAGTTGATCCTTTGTTTGTTCTATTTGTTTTAAATACAGTTTAAAAAATTTGACACCTCTGCAGACTAGGGGATATGAAGAACCGCCTAACCAGGTGGTTACAGCTTCTCTGCATGTTTGAATGTTAATTTTTATGAATATTTCTTTCAGCAGTTTTTTTCTTTCTATTATAAACTTTGGGCAAACGCAAAGAATGTGTGATAGGGATTCTTGTTTATATTTACACAATCAACAATCTTGGTTAAGAAACTGGACTTTCCAGTTGGGGATAAGATCCTTTGTTTTCCACATGCCAAAGTGTAATTGCATAAACTGGTGTTTTATGAGAGACAGGATTAACTAGAGAAGGCAACAAATTGGTTAATGAATGCTTTGTTATTGTGCTTATAAAATCTACTGTTGTTACAATTGTATTTGCGAAGTATGAATGGTTTGCACATTCTGAAAGCTGAAGTAGACAGGACAATGGTTTGTTATTTTCCAAACAAAAAAGAAAGTTATTTCTAGAATATTTGTGTCACCTGAAGCCCTTGTTGTCCTGAAATCTGCATTTGCTCTTTACTTGACTGCCTTTATAGTAAGTAAATCCTTTTTAAAGAACACACATGCCAAGGTATCTTAGCATGAGTGTTCCCTGATTGATTGGCAGTTATCTACTGTGTATGAATAGAAAAGGGCCTGATTACGAGTGCGCTGGTCGTAAGACCGCTGCACTTGTGCTGGTGGTGGTCTGTCTGCCGCAATACGGCTCTGAACATCATTGCGGCAGAGGACCACCGGCTGCACCAGGGAACAATCGCTCCCTGGTGGTGGTGGAGCTGCGCCACAATGTGACATGCTCAGCAGGACTGGTGCAGACCCGCTGAGTATATTACGAGTTTCTGCACCGCCAGCCATTTCATGGCGGGAGCCCCGCCATGAAAAGGCTGGTGATGCAGGAACAAAGGGGGCCCTACAGGGCCCCCATGCTGCCCCCACCATGGAGATACATTCAGGGAGGCACAACATGTGCTTCCCTGTCTGTATTCCCCCAAAGTTCCAGCACTGCATGGACATCACGTCCATGCAGTGCTGGACCTTTTTTTGCCATTCCCATTGTGGCGCCTGTTTTCCAAGCACCGCCATGGAAAAGGCAGAGGACCATCCGCCTTACACGAGTTCAACTCATAACAAGGCAGGCGGTCCTTGCGTGGCTTTGCTGGTGCACCACCAAACTTCTAATCAGCCCTCAAGTTTTTAGCATTTTTGTGAAGGATGCTCTGTTTGATTGAGATCTCAGGGCAAGGAGCATGGTGTTCCAAAGTTTGCACGCGAAGAAAGAGAAACTTCTCCCTCCCCATCTATCTTTCTTTATCATGCAGACTGACACTAAGGGCCCGATTCCGATCTCGCTAGGAAGGCTTCTGACGAGTTCCGGAACAAGCAAATCCGATTCGGAGCATATGTTTCCAACCGAATCATCCCCCGTTCCGAACAGCCAAGTACGATGCAAAGATCTTGTCCGAGTCGACCGAATCGTTTCCGAATCCGATCCTGTCAGTCCGACTCGTTCGCAGGTGAATTGTACAGCGCACTGGAGCATGCTTCCGAACGAGCAAGTACGATGCACGATTCGGACAGCCATATTGACTCGGGTTTGCCGAGACTAAACGGCTGTGGGAATTGGACTTCGGGAGGCTGTAGCAGGCCCCCCTTCACCTGGGGCTATCCGAATCGGTCCTGTGGGGGTACCCATGGGTCCCCCCTTTCCATGCATGCACGCACATGGGGTGCCCGCCACAGGGTGCAGGCTTTTCCCCACCCACCCCTTTTTGCTATGGGAGCCTGTGTACGTGTTCGGTATACAGGCTCCCATAGAGTTCAATGGCAGTCCGAGCGATCCAAGTCCGTCACTCTACGGATGCATCGGAACCCGTCGCTCAGCACTAATTGCTAGGAAAGCCCTCCGGCTCGTACGGAGGGCTTTCCTAGCAAGATCTGAATCGAGCCCTAAATTGGTAGTGCTGGATCTTAAGTTATGATGAGACTCATGCCAAGAGAAGATCTTCTGGAAATAAACCAGGCCTCTGACATACAACGACTTATGGACCATGCAAAGTGCCTTAAACTTAACTCGTTCTCTGATAGTCAGCCAAAGTAAGTCACAAAAACCTTTGGAGATGGAGTTAAATTTTGGTATCTTTAAAAGCAAATGTACAGCTGCATTTTGGAGTGATTGAAGCTTCAATTGCAGTGTTTTCTTGATTCCGAAATATAGTGCATTGCAGTAGTCTATCCTAGATAGAACTAATGATACAATGACCATCATCTGTATTTCAAGAGGGATGTATGGAAACACTTTTCTTAGAACGCTAAGGAGATGGAAACAGGAGAATGTAACCTGACTAATTTGATCAGAAAAGCAGACCTGTCCGTCAAACAAATCACCCACATTTTTCACTTTCTTAATCGGGCAAGGAAGGAGACCAAGATTGGGAGGCCAGCAAAATGTATTCCAGAATGAAATATTACAGCCAAATAAGATAACCTCTGTTTTTTCAGAGTTAGCTTTAGGCAGTTTTCCTGCATCCAGATTACAATGTTAGCCAGGCAGTTTCAAAATTTACTGGCTACTTCGTCAACATTAGATGAGATAGCCATTAATATTTGTGTGTTGTCTGCATAGGACACAGCAACAAAGCCATAGGACCTGCTGAGTTTAGCCAGGGGAGTGACATAGATGTTGAAGAGCGTGGAGAATAATGACACGCCCTGAGGCACTCCGCGGGGTAAGGAAAAAGGATTTGAAACAAAATATCCAAAAGCCACACTTCCTCAAAATTTTAGCAGGTGAAGGCAGTCTGGATACTGGTTGCTAATTTTTTGTATTTCCTGAGTTCAAAGAAGCTTTTTTTAGTAACAGGCATACTGATGCCCTGTTCTATTCTGCTGGAAATTGACCTAAAGTCAACACCCTGTTGAGAACTATAGTGAGATGACAAGCAACTGTCTTGGAGAACATATGCAACACAGAAGGTGGGCAAGAGTCCAAGGGGGAGCCTTAATTTGTGGTCTCTAGAAGTCTAGTTGTTCTATCCTAAGTTAGGGGAGTGAAACCTTCCAGAATATTCAGTCTGGTTCCAGCACTATCCTGTAATTCCCGAGGTGTAAACAGGGGGGATGGAGTAATGCTTAGGCTGTTAGTCTTAAGATTAGAAGCAAATTCCTCATAGACACTGTTCACCTTAGTCTGAAAAAACTCAGCCAACTTATTAAAGAATGCTTGCCTATGAGTGTAAAGTTGAGTATTGCTACAATTAGAGAGAGTAATGACTGTTTTAAAAAGTTATTTTGTCGAGTCTTTGGCCACACAGATTTTTCTGTCAAATATCTAGATTTTTCTAAATTAATCAGCGTTTTGTACTCTTCAGTAACAAATTTGCATTTGTTTTTTTCCTAGACACTATAGTCTATTCTCCATCTTTAATCCTGAGTCCTACATTTTTGTTTCAGTTTTTTTAGTTACGGCGTGTACCAAGGAGCAGAAGGGTTTTTCCTAAAACATTTTAAGCTTTTTAGATGCTAGCTTCATAACAGCTGTATGTAACCAATTGGTAAATTTAGCCATAGCCTCTTCAATATTACTACCTAAGTCTGAACTGTGTTTAATCAGCTGCTTATCAAGTTCCAGACTATTTAGTTTCCACCAGGAGCAGATCTTAGTGACTTTTGAAGGGTTGGGGTGACCCCAATTCTTATCAGTAAATGCAAGATTACAAAATACTGCTTTGTGATCTGTCCAAATTGGTGGAATGACTTTGTCAAAACTGATCACCGGGTTATTTGTAAAAATACGATCCATCATAAGGTTAGCATTGTGGGTTGATTGATTGACTATTTGATGCAAATCAAAACAATGAAAACAGTCTATTAAGTATTCTGTGTCTGAGTTTTCACTAAGCTCCAAGTAAAAGTTAAAAATCCACTAAGAGGGTACAATTTGAAAATGTAATGCTAGACTCCATAAATGACACAAAGCTGTCTTTGGGGCCAGGTGGATGATATAGTAGAGAACCGTTAAAAGTGGTAGCATCATTAAGTTTGAAGGCGAACAACAAGGCTTCACTATCCAAATGTGGAGCCGAAGTTAGTACTGCCTTAATATGATTTCGTCAGACCACCACCTTCCCCACCCGTTAATCTTGCCTATCTATTCTATACACATCATACCCATCCGGAATAGCAGTTTTCAGATCAGGATCTGATGAAGAATCAGTCCAGGTTTTCATAGGGAATACTAAATCAGGATGGAAAGACTCCATAAAATCCGCAAATTGGTGTTTGTTCTTTACTAGGGATCTCACTTTTAATAGCACACAGGTGAGAGATTCCGCTGAGCGCCTTGATACTTGAGAGCTTCTTGTAGAATCAAAGCTTCACAGTTACTGCCATCTATAGGACATAGATGGAAGGCATAGTTGCATTTCTGGCATTTTTATAAGCTTGAGGTTGTGTTACAATTTAAAACTTCACAGCCAGTTAACTCACCTCCACGCCCAATGTCTAGCAACTCCTACCTTGCCTAGGTCAATAAATGAGCTGGGGCTCTGGCTCTTGGCACAGTCCTGCCACGGACGTGCACAGGCGGGCTTGCCTTTGCTGTGCCAGTGGCGCGGACATGCTAGTCAGTCCTCTAAAAGGGCCAGCATAGGGGGCATGACCTTAGACGTGGCAAGCCTCAGTGAATGAAGGCACGCCTCGGAGGTGGCAAAATGAAGGGCAACAAAGGAAGAGCAAACTGGGGTCCAGCAACCCCTCCCTCACCCATACAGGCTCCCCTGTAGGTAAGAGTACTAGTAAAATAACGAAAAGTTAACAGAAAAGTGAGAAAAAGGGAAATCATAACAGAAATTTAAAATGGGCAGATTCACTTGTTATATGGCGCACTTTAAAATCAGGAGCCAGGCACCTCCCAAGATGGCCCCGATAGTGCTCTTACAAGGAAAATAAATGTGCCAGTATCTCGCAGCTCAGAGAACGCTTATTAACAGAGATGACTATGATTAGGCCACTGGAATTATTCAATTCTGTGGCCGCTTCATTCACAACCCAATTGTGAATTTACAGCACTTGCCACATAATCCAGCATATGCTGCATAATTTGCATATTTAGTAAAAAAAAAATCTTTCTAAATAAAAAATATTGAAAGCTACTAAAAAAATGAGTGCTCTGCAGTGCTGAGATTTTGCAAAGGTTTACCAGTGATGATTATGTGAAATGTTTGCTCATGCAAAATCTCTTACATGCTGAATTGGCAAAGACTGAGCTAATACTGCAATAGAATGTGCTGCATTACGCCAGTGAATTTTCCTTTTCTTGGTGTATAATTTAATCTACTCCTCACATTGGGAGTCATTATGATGGGGGTGGGACCACCACCCACAGGACGTCGGAGGCAGTCCCACCGCCAACAGACCGCCAGTCCGACTGCTGCATTATGATGCATGCGGTCGGACCCTCAGCTATCAAGGGACACACTGCTGCCTCCGACAGGATCTAAGATCCCGTCGGGCGCCAGTCAAAATCATATCCCTTGAATGAGTTGGTGCCATTGGGGTTACGATGTCCCTTTCCCACAGCCTTTACATGTCTGGCCAGCCGCCATGATAAGGTTGTGACAATCGGACTTTGGGGCCCAAAACACAGTAAAGTGGCCCCGGGGGCACATGTAGTGCCCTCAGTCACATCCATGCATTGTGTGCTAGGCCCGGATGGTGCCTGGCACACGGTGCATGGATGTACAGGAAGTGCACTTTAACACTGCGGCTTGTGCTGCGGCCCCTTTCCTGCGCCACAGCCCAAGCCACAATGTTAAAGTGCACTTTGCAACCGCCAACCCAGCGGTCACATTGTAATAGGGCTGTCAGACCGTGGGCCATCGTAATGATGCCCATAATTTAATTTTTCTTCTTTACATAATTCCAGTGGCACTGACTACAATTTCACAACATGCTCGCTTGGCTTTCCAGAAGTGGGAGCATGAGCGAAACACCAAGAGAAAAAAGATTGATTTCCACTTCTTAGATTTTCACAGAATTTTTGGCTAAATGATAATTGGCTTATGCTTCATTGGGCCAATATCAGTATGCAGATGGGAACAAAAAATACTCCTTGGTAGCCAAACTGGATTTCTATTCAGTCTTCGTGGACTTAAATGTTAAAAAGGCAATTAAAGGTACAGCCATATTCTCAGACCTTAATCCTTCTAGTGAATACAATTGGGAGCAGGAATCCTGTTAAAACACCTAGCTAATGAGTCCTGATTAAGTTTATTTTGAGCTAAAATCTGAATCAACTTATTTTTGCAATAGTTGGGACTACTTTAAAGCGGTAGTTAGTGGATCTTTAATGCCCTGTATGGCATAAGATGAAAATAACATCAAATACAGACTGAATATCTGACTGCCAAATTGAAAGCAGTTACTTCTCTAAAGGAAGAAGGGGCACCGCTCTGAGAAATTAAAAATATATG
The DNA here is from genome assembly GCA_963921515.1 of Calotriton arnoldi. Taxonomy (NCBI): domain Eukaryota; kingdom Metazoa; phylum Chordata; class Amphibia; order Caudata; family Salamandridae; genus Calotriton; species Calotriton arnoldi. The sequence continues at coordinate 2,097,176 of CAWUFW010002014.1, forward strand.
AAGAAAACAGCACACTAAACTCCCTGCCTGGCAGGCTAGAAGCAAGGCCACTCAAAATGAAGTCATGGTAATAGAAAACATCGAGACTGGCTTGGAAGTGAATGTGCTGCAAGTTATATATCGAAGGTCATAGTTCACACAAGAATGTATGTTTTGAACTATCTTCCAATAACATATGCATACCATCATCAAAGATGTATTTGTTCAGCTCTGCTTTAATTATCTAAGGTAGATAAGGCTACATAAAATGTAATCTCTCAGTCCAGATGGCATTAGTTGTGAGCCATGCAATTGATTCAAGAATTTTTTTGTTCTACGTCTGCTAAGACTATTTAAATGTATTATATTTCAAAGTATTCACTTCATGGAGAAAAATGTGCACTTTTTTAAAAACTTCAAAAGACCGAGGAAGTGCATCTTATAATAACTCATCAATCAGTGTTCTAAATAATGATTATAAGATATGCAAGAAAATCCTAGCTAACTGTCTTGCTGCGTGATCTTACATGTGGTTGAGTTGATCAAACTGGGTTTATTCTGGGGTGCATTAAAGTTGCTCACACTTATTGATTAGAAGAAGATGTTTAATCCCCTAAAGACTCAGGAATACAGGTCTTATTACTTTGTTGTATGCTGAGATATGGTGTCCGGTGAACTGGGAATACTTGTGGACTACCCTTGGTAGTATTGGGGTCCTTCCAGTTCATCATATCAATCACTAAGATTAATAAATTGGCCCAAGCAAGACCTTTGGGTAATATGAACCAGGGGCATGAGATGATTTGAACTCAGGGAGGGCAGGTACCTCTTCGTCGTTCATCTGTTTCCTTCACCTACACTGTAGATATCACTTACATGCACTGCTTGCAATCAAGGTGGGCACACAGCAAACTGACACTGACTTTGGCATCGGAACAAATACTAGACCAGGGGAACATGTACACTGGGACAGAGAACACACCTCAAGAAAGAGGACTGTACTTCTCTGAGGTAGGGCAATCTCACTACACCAATCCCCGGAGCTTAACAGTGTTTGATGCCATAACTCATTAACATGGGAACTAGGAAAACACTGATACACTCAACTGTAACATGTTCACCAGACTGAGGATAAGGTGACACTTTGAAAAAACAGGAGTGGCACTCAAATAATGGATCCATAAACTCACTAACACTAAAGCTAGAACAGAGCAAAATCTCCAGTACTTGTGTAGTGAAATCAAAGGCACATTGTCAATAAACCATACAGAGAGTTAAGATAGGAATCATCCAAAATGGGTCTAATAAATAGCCACACATAAAGGAAATACATTCCAGAGCAGTGAATATTCAAATCACAACAGCAACACTCAGTCCACACAATCTTAATTATGCCCCATGAAACATGTTTCATATATTTTCATATATATCTATCATATATTTTCAGTGCACTAAATCTCTGAGTTCTTTACATTTTTTACTTGCATGACTCATTAGCATTTCTCAACTAATCCAACTCATGTGTGACATAGAACAGCACTCACAAACATCTGTTCTCCCAACGTTTCAATACCTCAATTAAGGCATCAAGTAAAATTACATCTGCAACTACTTACCTATTTAAATACATACGATGGACTACCCCAACATATATCTGGAGAAAAGGCAACAATCTCTGAAAATCATCACATAGTAACAGATAGTGCCTGTATTAGGCACACATATAACAGATTGACACTGATGTGGCAATATGGTGAAGAAACGTAGGCTGTGAAAATGCTAATGCCACCACAGAGTACACTCATCCATGGCATAAAAGACACCTGAAGCAAGCAAGCCACACTTTGGTGCTGCAAATATGTAAACAAAAAGTCAAATCACATACAAACAAAAAGACTGAGATTGAACAGCAGAGGGCAACTTGCCTTAGAGCCAAGAACTTTATATGTAGATCTTTAGGACGTTACTCAGTAGCAGGAAGACCCCTTTCACCTCAACGGTGGTACATTCATTTTGCATTATCATTATTAATTCAAATAAAGAAACCTAAACGGATCTCTAATAGCAGACTAGATAGAATTGAATAGTGAGCACAGAGACGTATAAAAAACACTAGGGGACAAGCTTGATCGGATAGTATAATAGGTCAGGAAACACACAGTGTTTGTGAACCTACAGGAAAATTAACATTCTGACTGTGACCCTAGGAGGACGCCTTTGTTGTTCTCGGGTACATCATTAATATCACGGCCAAAGACAAACCGTGCTTACTTACTGGCTAGATCCACTGATCAAACTCACATTGAGTGGTGGAAGGTGGCAAGTCCTCACCACCCTATTCAGGCATGCTCTGGGATAACTCACACATTCACATTGTGTACAGAAAGAGTAAGCATGTGGGCAAAGGTGATGAGAAGAGTAGTCTCCCTGGCAAAGAACATTTAGATAATGGGTACTAAACTACAATGACAAAGAGAAAGTTAGAACTGCACACAGGGGCAAGGACCTTCCTAGTATTCAGCAAGAAAGCACAGCCACATTTGATTCGTGCATCAGCATAAGACAGGGCCTCTACTTAGATCAACTTCTTGAAGAGTAAGCTATGACAATGTACTCTTAGACAACCAACAGCATTAAAAAGCCATGGAAATTATGTATGCTGAACTACACAAAAACGCACATTATATGCAACTAAGGGAAAGAACAAGAACGTTTGCTGAAACAAAATAGAAATAAGACTAATGAAATTAATGATAAATAATATGTACATGTTTATCTACATGTGAAAGCAACTTTTACAAATATTTTTAACCCATCTTATATTTTATTTGCGAATTGAAAATTGAGAATGGTACTCCAAGAAGAACTCTGAGATGTTACATTGTTTTCAGAGTTAGTCCCAAAACATGTTTGACTAAGCTATATATTCACACCATTTCTTTCTGTACAGCTTTGGTTCAAAGAAAAAATAATTCAGAAATTAATTATATTTAAGTGCTTTCAAACGAGTCTGTCTTTACTGAAGATTAAATTGCTAGTTTTTCAATAACAAGCTACCAGAAGGCGAAAGGGCACGAATGCTGAGATTAGAAACCCAGCTCATGACACATTTACATTCATCTCAGTTTGAAGACCTGGGGCATGACTTACAGTCCAAAAAAACAATTTCTTAACAAATTTATGATAGAAAACTTTAACAAAATATTTAATAAAATGTACTGGATAAAGTTATTCACAGAAATCAAGCACGAATCTCTCTGCATATTTCGCCACTGTTAAGAATATTAGCAGAATAACCGGCAGGTTTTACTTTTAAACATAGAAAATCCATCGAGCAAAAACCAGACATCATAAAAGCATTCCGAAAATATTACCAAGAACCTCATTGAAATTATTCCAACAATTTGCCATTAAAATTCAACTTTATCTGGAATCACTTTAACCATTTTTCTTGATTACATTAAAATTGAGAAAAAGAGGTGAAGATATATACTGCTTACATCAGAGAAATTAAAGTGACAAGCTCTTATGGTTTAATCAACACCTTCTCTTGGGCATCTTCTCAGAGGCTAATTATAAACACCTACACTATGTGTAACTGATGCGTATAACATGTCAAGATAATGATAAATCCTATGGGACTCATTTATAACATTACCATTTGTAGCGTATCATAGGTAACAGAGACGATTAGGGAATTTCTCAGTGTTAATGAAATGACAATCGTACAGTAAACGAGCCAATAAATATGTAAATCCTCTTCTTCTCTTGTACATGAGGCTGTTATTCATGTAGAAAATGCACAGGTGCAGTATGATGGGAAGTTAGTGCAGATGTAGCAGTGCTCAGGAAAGTACATGTATGCAAAATTGCATAAATACACTGAGACAACACCCAAGGTTAATGTCCTAGTTCTACGTAATTTGGATCCTGTTTTCTATCTCACAGGTGATTCTAGTTAAAGGAAATTTTCAAACAACCAAAGGTGAACTGTCGAAATTTCGACCTGGTAACATGGACGTCGATTTACCAGAATGACAGGTGTAGCGGAAGTGACATCACATGCCCTATGACCCCAGTGACATCACAGCAAGTGACATCATATGGCCTTTAATATTTTCGCAGCAGTGATGCCATGTGACCCTTGACCCTGGTGATGTCACAGAAAGTAAATCACTAAAGGTACACACTCCACAATTAGTGCGCAATTGATACAATAGAGATATCTTTCATACTTTTATGAGATCACCCCATGTCTCTTCCATTAACCATCTCTACCTCTCACAACTCTGCCTCGCAATCCCTTTCAACTACATTGCTGCTATCTGTTTATTGCCTTCCATCCCCATCTTCCTCTAAACTCCAACTTCTCATGTAATACTCATCACTTTAACTGTTTTTAGGTCGAGCATTCGAGACCTCTTGTATATACTTTAGTATATACTTATTATATACTTATATGTGTATGTACTTTGTGGGCTCTGGAGATCAGCTCTAGGACTTGTCTGCTTCCGCTTAGGGACTTTTTTTTCTATTCAACTGCCTCTATTTAACTGTCTTGATAGAAAACGACCAGCAGAGGTCAGTAAAATAACAGAATTGCCTTCTGCTGGGGGACTTTCTTTTTTTAATTTTTCTGGCAACTGCCTCTATTTAACCTTCTTGATAGAAAACGACCAACAGAGGTCAGTAAAATAGCACAATTGCTTTCTGCTGAGAGACTTTCTTTTTTAAATTTTTCTTGCAACTGACTCTATTTAACTTTCTTGATAAAAAACGACCAGCTGAGGTCAGTAAAATACCAGAATCACTTTAGCATTCTCTAGATTCCAGTCCATAGAAATTGTCTTCCACAAGCACCCGTAGACAATAATATTTTTTTCAAATCTTGTATTTTCAGTAATATGACCACCGAAGGCCCTGATTTTATTTTTAAAACAATCTTTGGACTATACCATTTCCCGCTGAAAGGCAATATTTCTCTCCATGTGTTCCCATACCTGGCATGTTATGCAGTTTGGTGCTTACTTTCCCTCCATGTTAAAGAACAGTAGATGTTTCAGCACCCAGGCTAATGTGCTGCACAGCTAAATACATATAAGGCCCCAAAGGCGAGACCGATTGCATTGCAAATGCTTGTTCTACATTACCCTGTGTTGCGTTCTCCTCTCCCAGTTCACCTCTTAACCACACCTTTGTTATAACCAACTCTCTCTCTTATTCTCACAGTTCCATTACCTGTTCCCTCCCACTACCTCTTACCATTACTATTGTTCACATATTTCCCATCCTATCTCCTCTCATTCGCTCATATCAATATCAGATGGGTACTCTCTCTTCTTTTTCCTTTCTCTTCACGGCCTTTGCTCTCATTTGGATCTAGAATTGCCTCTTACTTCCAATTTCATCACTCTAATTTGCTCAAATTTCTCTCGCCCTATCTCATTTGAACCTATATCTTTCCCAGTTTCTCCTTCGTGGCCACCTCTCTCATTATCACCGCCGTCCCAATTTCTGTTAGACCAGCAGGTCTTGAGTTCCCTGCTTGCGCCCATACAATCTTCACCCTTATATTTGACAACTAAACATAGCTATTTCTTGGTTCACCCTCTCTAAACATCTGCTAAACCTTCAACAACACCCCATTTGCCTCAAACATTCCCTCACATCAATCTTGCAGATTACATCTTTCTCTGTTACGCTATTTCTTCAATAACTCCCCTCTTACCTCCACCTTCCCTAGTTTTCATCTCTGTTCACTCTTGCTCCTGTTTCATCTCTTACTACTCTAAGAAATTAAAAGTTTGACATCCGCAAATAGCACTGTGGTCTGGAAAAAGATGTCAGCCAGGATGCCTCCCCATCTCAGGGACACCCTGCTGAATGATGCAGGTTTATTGGGCTCAATGCACCCCCACACACATCCAAGGCAAGTGTTAGACTCATAGCATTATGACGACAGCTCCCTGCACCTCAGAATTACAGAAGCATGTTTAACTCCGTGGGTTAGGTATCATTACTGGGCATTATGAGGTGTAGACTGCTGGTACCTTCAGAAATGAGGAATTACGCAGGAAATAAGGATTATTGCACAATATTCGCCTGCTAATTCAATGTTTCTATATGACGTTTCATCCAGTCATTTCAGCTATTATCAGTGGCTGAAATTTGTGGCCCAACTGTACTGACACTGTGGAATTACCATGAATCTTGTAACCCCAATTAGGTTGGTAACTGCTGTTACTGGCGCCATTAGGATTACTGTGGAAGTTGGAATGAGGACCTCATAGATTTGCCTTTCTGGAATTTCTTTCATCTCCAGGCAGCAGAGAAAGTGAAAATGCACTGTCTATGTAGGTGGGTTATTGGCCACACTTCGGAATGACTCTGTACCTTCTTCGTAAGGCCATGCTGAGCATGGTGGTCTATCCAACACTCCCTGCCTCCCGCTCTTGATAGTGTTCTTTCCATTTGAATCAAAAGGGCAGCACTAAACAGTAATAACCAGTACCTTGGGGGCAGATGCTTATTACACCTCTGCATGGTACAATCGTGTTAGACCTGGTACCATTGGCGTGAGTCTCCCTTCCATTTTTTCACTGATTGTCTCCTCTGTTTTTGATATGGGTTGCTGGTTTAGATGCTTTGGGCACTGTGCCACTGCTATTCAGTGCCACAGTACAAGTGCTCCCTATTGTAAATTGATGTATGGATTAGTGACTCCATGATTGGATTATTTGATTTACTTGTCAGACCCTAGTATAGTGCACAATGGGTGCCCAGGGCCTGTAAATCAAATGCTGCTGGTGGGCTTGCAGCACTGGTTGTGCCACCCACAGAAGCAGCTTGTAAAGTGTAGCTCAGGCCTGCCATTGCAGAGCCTGTGTGCAGTCTGAGACTGCCCTGTCGACTTGGCAAGTGCACCCACTTGCCAGTCCCTAAACCTTCCCTTTTCTACATATCAGTCACCCCTAAGGTAGGCCCAAGGGCAGGGTGCATTGTATGTAAAGGTAGGACATGCCCTGATGTGTGTAGCATGTCCTGATAGTGAATTACAGCCAATTTTGTTTTTCACTATTGCAAGGCTACCTGTCCCCATAGGCCAGAATGGGCAGCTTGATTATAACATTTTATAATCCTAACTGACCCAGGGAACATGGTAGAAATTCGAATTTAGTATGCCTGAACTCAGAATGATAAAATACATCTTTTAGTGAAGTTGGTTTTAACATTCTGTGTTTGAAAATACCACTTTTAGAAAGTAGGTATTTTCTTGCCTAACCATCCAGCCTGCCTCTGCTAGCTTGTGTATTGTATGTCTGGTTTTGTGAGTGACAGGGGCTGGGGGACTCCAGGAGACAGGGTGAGTCAGCACTAGGCTGAATAGACCTATCTGCATGAGGAGTGGTGGGAGGATTAGCACCTGGGCCTGAATAGGGCTGTGCCTGCCTTCCGCAATGCTGGCTCCACCTCCTGTGGTGTGTCTGATGACCCTGGCCCACACGGACTAAGGAAGAAGTTGTGCACTGGCAGAATGCACTCAAAACTGGTTTGGACTAGGTACAGACACTCTCTGACTCCAGAGACAAAGGATTTATGGGTATAAAAAGGGGGACCCAGACCCCAGAACTTTAGATCACTTCTGGGAATACAAGACGAACCTTTGCCAAGGAGAAGAACCAAGGAAGCTGCAGGAGTTTGGACTGCCCCTCTGCCAGTGTGCTGTTTGCTGGGTTGGCCTGCAGTGGTCTTCATTGCCAAGGAAAGGAGAAGGAACTTTCAAAGAACTTTCATCATCTTGCAGAATATTTCTCCAAGGGCTTGAACTAGAGCTTGCCTCCTGCTGAAGTCTCAGGGCTACAAGACTTCACCACCAGCTCCCTCCTGAATTCCCTTGCTGGGGATTCTGTCTGCAGAAGCCTGCTTGTGGCTGGGAGCTGGAAGCGCGACTCGATGAGAAGAAGCGTGTCGCTGTCGCAGCTATTGCCGTCGCATCGCCGGAGAAGCGTGTCACCGCCGCAGAGGTCGCTGCCGCATCACCAGAGAAGCGTGTCTTCATCGCAGCTGCCTGCCGTTACATCACCGGAGAAGCGTGTCTTCGTCGCAACTGCCTGCCGTCGCTTCACCGGGGAAGCGTGTCGCCAGCGCAAGGGTCGCCGTCGCATCACCGGAGAAGCGTGTCGCCGTCGCAGCTGCCTGCCGTCGCATCACCGGAGAGGCGTGTCGCAGGACCTGTCGCGGCTCCAAAGGTACAGAGTTCGCCGCACGGCCGTTGGGCGTGCAAGCATCATCTTCACGTCGTCGCATTGCATCAAGGGCGCACTCTCATCGCATCACACCGGATCGTCGCACCGCATCGAGGCGCCTGCGTGCCACATCGCCCTCCCTGTGGACCCTTTGTTTGTTTTGCGTTACGCATCCAAGGTACTTTTGTGAGAAACGTGTCACATTTATCATCTTCTTGAACTAAATTACTTCTACCATCTTTAAGTCTATTTTGAGTACAGTATTGTGGATTTTTTGTCGTTTGTGGTCTTGTGTTAAGTCTATATAAAGAATACTTATTTTTATAAAACCTGTGTGGTGTCCATCTGTAGTGTTTTCACTGTATTACTGTATGTGTTCACAAATGCTTAACACACTGCCTCTGAGATAAGCCTGTCTGCTCATGCCAAGCTACCAAGGGGGTGAGCAGGGGTTATCCAGTAGTGTAATCCCCCTTTCCCTGACTAGAAGCAACGGTCCCTATTTGGTCAAAGGTGTATACCATTGCCAACTAGAGACCCCCAGTTCTAAGAAATCATTAAAATTCACTTGCAATTGTTTTGCTTTTCAGAATGTCTTTTTTGCAAAAAAAATAATTTTAGAAGTTTGTTGCACAGTCTAATAAATTAAAATGTTCCAGTTCGGGTTGGGCAGTCGATAGTAAACAGGACTCATTGACGCCCCGTTTTCTTTTTGTTCCTGGCACTGCTTTTAAATCTCAGGGGTTACAAGGTAAGTGCCAGGGGTTGCAAGGGACAAGGTCGGGTTAGAAGCAGCTGTCACTGGTGAACTTTATTGACATTCATGGAAAGTCTTACTGATCTCACAGTAGTCTTCCATATTGCTTTGCTATCTCTATTTTAGACTCACAAGAAGTGCTAAAAATGTAATCAAATCTTGCAAGGTTAAAAGAAATCCTACTCAACAGTAGCTCAATTGGTATTTCTGACACAAAAGACCTGACTCTCTAGGGTTGGATTTCCAGTTGCAGGAAAACTAGAGCATTGTTTTAGCAACATGAAGCCTTAGGGCATGCATTTTGTGCTATATAAATATTTTACTGAAGACTGCAGGCTGAGGCCACAAGAATGTCTCCCGCTATTGTGGAGGTTGTGTTTTTCTTCCCCTTTTCAATTTTTACAAAATCCTTACCAGTTGTTCATTCATGAAGCTTCCACAGTTTTGAAAAACATTCTCACACAGATTGATAAAGTGTCACTCACAGGCCCTGATTATGTGTTGAGTTGAGCACATTTCCTGTGTGGAATTCACTCCACTCATTCATGAGTAGGCTGTTGTTCCTGCACCTGGATTCATCACATGCTGGGACAACAGACCCTATTTTACCAGATGGAAAATCCTGCTGGCAAAACCACATTAGGGAAGGACTGCAAAATGTGGGGAAACATGTAATGGTCTCCCACCAGGCCACATCTTACTTTTCCCCTCCCACCCTTCCCAACACCTCAGAGTCCCACACTGGACCCAAAGTATATATTGGAGGCTCAGGGCAGGTGTTAAATGTGTGTGTTAAACCCTACTAAATAGGAACTGCTATGTAGAATTCTGCCCAGAAATCCCCCATTCCAGGGGTTTAACTCATAATTTCATGGTACTGGTGATGTGTTACCACAAGATACCGGAATTTACAGGTGCAGAGTTTGCGCCCTACCAATATCATGCAATTCAGAGTTAAAGCTAAAGTTTCAGAAATAAAGCATTGAAAAAAGAGAAATATAAGCACATAATGGTTTAAATGCAAAAGGTTAAATGGAACCACTTACTGGGACTGCAATGCTGTGATTCCTGGCAGGTTGCAAAAATGCTTCAATCTGCAAAAGTGCAGGTCACATACTACAAGAAACCTGGGATCCAGGAAAACTGGGAAGCACGGCAGGTCAGCCTAGTAACACACCATAAACTACAGCCTGCTGGCCCTGCAGACTTGCACTTAGTGGAGGCTGGGGCCTAGAGTCCTCAAAGGTGTTGCTAGGCAACAACTTAGGTGCTTGGACAAGTTGAATCATTTAAATGTTTCAACTTTCCTCTGTGCCCAGCTGCCGGCTGAAGTAGCTATTATAAAGGGAGAGAAACATAAAATGCCTGTTCCTCTATTTCTCTTGCTTCCTTTGCAGTCTCTGAGGCCAAGGGTTGCAAAGGAAGTGCCAGGGGTCACTAGGGGCAAGCCAGGGATTGCAGGTGCGACCCCTAAATGACATCCATGTCTGGTATTATATTTTTTCAGGTCTCGTCAGGACAGGTTCATCTGTCAAAAGCATCCTTTAAGTTTCATGGAGTAAACGTAAATCACACTTGATGTATCAAATACCCCAATAAGGCAGATTTTAAACCAGGAACCACTGCCGAGTAGTTGCAGAGTGCTTGCCCTGTATTGTACACTTCCTCCAGCTCTAATCAGTCAAATAATCCATAGTGAGGCACGGCGTAGGCACTTTCCATTGCATTTCCTCTGCAAGTGCTCATAACCTTATATAGAATAGGCTTTGATTATTTATTGGATCAAGCATTGTATGACTGTAATCGCATTAAAAAACTGAAAAACATTCCTTTATTCTTCAAATCTTCAGTAAGCAGTGTCCCACTACTCAGGTGATCTAAATGTAAGGTATGTTAGACCCTTTCAAAACTTGGAATAAATTATTGAACATCGGTGCAAGTTAAACTATTGCTCTCACTGGCAACCTTTTTTTCCAAGCTTACATCTAACTTACTCAGAAAATTATTTGTCTTTTAGGAATGTTTGATGGAGACACAATACACAAAGCACACACAATAAGATGATGGATGGAGTGCTGAATCTTTTCAGACACTCACCCCCAGTCACTATTAGATCTGGGTTAAATTCATAATCGTTCTTTTGCTCACTTCACCACCCCAGTTCAGACCCATCTGGCTTGGCAGTTCGGGCTGGAATGTTCCCATGAGGAGCAGGGCAAGATTGATTTGCATATGGCTGGGTCTGAACTGGGGTGGCGAAGTGAGCAAAAGAACGACGATGGATTTAACCCAGATCTAATAGTGACTGGGGGTGAGTGTGTGAAAAGTTCAGCGCTCCATCCATCAACTTATTGTGTTTTCTTTGTTCGCCGTAAGTTGGCAGGGTATGCTCAGAAGTGGGTCCCTTTCTCACTTTGCCACTGGATTCAAGCTAGCCTGACTGATACGGGGTGTTGCCCCGAAACCAGTCCCAGGATGCTTGTTTCTGGTCCAGGGAGGACCTGGTTTGGCAGTTCGGGCTGGACTGTTCCTATGAGGAGCAGGGTCATGACTGATTTGCATATGGCTGGGTTAGAACTGGGGTGGCTAAGTGAGCAAAAGAACAATGATGGATTTAACCCAGATCTAATAGTGACTGGGGGATGAGTGTCTGAAAACTGTCAGCACTCTGTCCACCATCTTATTGTGTTAGATACAATACACAAAGCCAGAATCACCTAGCATGTCTTATGCTTATGTTATGCAGTGCTGCATAACCTACCCACAGATAGAATGTAGATAGGTGAAAAGGTGTAAGCAACTGGAGGAATGAAAAAGGCCTCTACCATGGAAGAGGTCAAGGAGATATAATGTTCATGTTGGTAACATTAAGCCATTAAGAAAATATTTGCTGCATCATTTCATGAATATCTGAATTACAAAATATATATAGGATTTGCTGGCATGCATATGAACATTGTTTTTATTGGGTAGGTTGGAAGGAGAACAAAAGAAAATATAAAGAAAAAAGAAATGTAAAGAAAAAGTAAAATTGAACTGGCTGAATGTTTCATTTGTTGTGTTGTGCATAATACCTTATGCTTGCCACTTAATAAGTCTAGAAAAAAGGTTTCTGAGCAAGTTCTATAAATTATTACAGCTGAAATGTTCTTGTTTTTTTGTATTTAGCTTTCAAGACACAGGACACTGTTTTATTTCCATCAGCATTCTTCATTCTTTCTGTTGAATCTCTGTTGCACTCTCTGCTCCTAAACTTTCTCATAGTACCTCCTTCTATGTAAGTAGACTCATCTTTTTGACCTGTTCTTTGCTTACCTTTCCCTATGCTCATGTCATTCCTTTTAAATTTGTATGCTCTGTATCGCCCTCAATTTGTCATCTCCCTTTTTAATTTTTCGTTATGAATTCCCATCTTCCACTCCTTACCTTCTCTAGCCCCTCCCTGATTCTTTCAAGGGCCCCATATTCTCATTGCAACTTTCCAGATCAAGGGAAGAAGAGAAAGCAAATAAGCAGCATTGTGAATACAGCTCATAATCTCACATTCTACTTGATGAATTTTTGCTGTTAGTGCAAGTTTTCCTTGTTATAGGCTGGCTTCTGTAATGACAGAGTGCCTGTAAATCTATCCCTTTACAAAATGATCCCGAATCTTAATTGAAGATCTACAAATTCTATTGTTGGTTAAGGGTTTGAGGAGGAAAGGGTAAGAACCATTTTGGTTTTAAAAATATGAATGTATGACAAAAGGTAAATCTATAGAGCAGATTTAAAAACCTTTGCCTTTCCAAATACTTATAAATTAACTCAATATTTTAACACACAAGTGATATAGAATCTGTCTTCAGCAGCTAAGTTAGTTAGACTTAGGACATGGCTGGTGGAGGCTGTCCTAGTCTGTGTATGACTTGGTAGCTGGAAGAACTGAAGCAGCTCTTTGTTGATACATCATGTGGATAAGAAGTGGTGTCATGCTTTGACAAGGTAGAAAATGCTTTTTGCGGTCTTGGTTTGACATGAAGGGAAAACGAGCCTACAGTATTCGCCTCCTAACACAGATAACAGTGACCTTGGTGTGGCTGCAGCCACTTATGTGAGGCTCAGGAAACTTCACTATAAGGCAAAGGGGTTAGACTATACTAGCCCAGGATTGGCCACAGCACTGTAGCCATCATGATGACCTCTCAGGCTGAAGGTGAGACATGCGTCAGACCTGATTCTCATGCTACTCTTCTTGAATCCTGGCCTGACAATTCACTTTAATACAAATTTTGTTACTAGGCCGCACTATTCATTTTTTTCTACTCTATCCCTTTAAGAAAATAAATGTTTTTCATAAAATGGTGATTTAACGTTACAATCGAACTCTATATCTTCACTTTTTGTGAAATGTGCTGTTCCAGAAAAATGTATTCCTTCTTTCCTCACACCATATGACTTCACTGTATTTAGATTGTATTCTTTGCCACATGTACTTCATGACAGCACATATTAATGAAAAGGAAATGCTTACAACACCGTACATTTTGTGATCTAACCAGGGCATACCAGAATTTAAATGTTTCATTTCATAGAGTAGCTCATTGTTATACGATGGGACATCAGACAGCTAGCAGAGTAGGCTTGCAAAAGGTTCTCATGACAACCTTCATAAATGTAATTTTCTGTAACCATCTCTAACTGACTTCATGCTGACAGGAAAGTTTACCGTGGGAATCGAGGACAAAGATGACGGACCATCAAAAGATCTCTCACCTTTGGATGCCGATAAAACATTCATCTGTTTTTGCAACATGTTTAGCTGCTTTCTATATAGTGCGTGTTCCTAACTAGGGAGGCTTTCATTTGATGCATCACTACCCTGCCATTCCCCTTGGCAATTTGCTGTGCTAGCCTGACTTGCCATACGCTACTGCTTACAGTGATTTATTTGTTTTCCTTATGGTGTGGGAGCAGATTTTCTGTTTTATGCTGATCATAGCTACAGCAGTGATTCTCTCCTTCCCACCTGCATACACGGTTACTACTGCAATTGTCCGTAGAACTCAGCTAAGTCTCTAAAACTACCCTTTATGGAGAGTTTGATCTTTCGATTAGTTATCTGACTTTGCTCAAAAATCTACTTGCTCTTTTCCAGGAGGAGCTCTTTATGGGTTCTTGTTAGGATAAGATAGGTCCTTTAGTTTAGAATAGGGAGTATGCTCTGAATGGAACATGCTTTTTTTTCTCTATGCTTGCTCTAACCAATCTTATTTCTTATTATTTCTGTAATCGATTTGCCACTAATTTGAATAAAAAGAACAAAAAATACTGACTAATCTAATAAAAAGAGAAACTAAACTTTTAAAACTTCACCAACCCTCTCTTTATTACCTTAACGTCAAATGTAATAATTAGTTTCATTGTTCTGTAAAGCTCTGTTCTAAAATGATGACAAAGATTCATCGACCTAGAAAAGCACCAAACTTCCAGGTTCTCAAAGTAAGTTTTAAAGTGACATAATTCGTGGAACTTTTTTTAAGATTCCTGCGCTAGCACTCTTGTCTGTAGGACTGTGCTTAAAGTAAACAATAAAAATAAATTTGGGTCTAATGCAACACATTTCTTTGCTGCATTATGGTATTATAACTTTTTTGAAGCTATGATCAAAGTAATAATCATTCAGTAGTGTACTAAGGCACTCGTTGCCCTCCTACTTTCTCCCACAGGAGCCTTGTCCTTTTTGTTCAATGTATATTGAATAGTCTGCCTTCCAAAGAACTTCCTAGCCTATCTCTAGTAACATCACTATCAATTCTTAAGTTGTGAAGTGTGCAGGATTCAGTACTCCAATAATTAACTCACTTGTAAGTGGATTCTTGAGAATGGGAGTTGCATCACCATTTTTCTACCTCTGAATGAAGCAGTAAAACATCATAATAAAAGACATTTCACTTGAGGTCCTGAACGTTTACCTCTCATTCCCTGTAAGAATTATAAAACAATATGTCATCAGTTACACTATACAGTCTACTACTAGCTGTATAAATAAGAAAACAAAATTAAAACATGTTTTGTTTAATGAACAACTTCTAAACAAAATGGGGTTTAGGTCAGGCGTGCCCCAATCCAGTTGATCAGCAAAGTGACCTCTGGGTGTTTTTCTACTACTCCCCATTGTACTTCTATTGCTGCCTGTTCGAGCCAGTTGCAACCCGTCTCACCCTAGACTAGACTTGAATCAAATGTGTGGTGAACCAATACTCTGTATTTATCAGGTTATCAACTGTGTGCATGATGCCTTTTTATTAATAGACACATTGGCCACCTCTGGTATTGCCAATACCATTCTTCACTCAGTGGTTGAAAAGAAATTGTAGTTTTTATTGGTAATGTTGAAAAAACCCCATATGTTTATCTACGGACATCTTGTAAACTGTTCATCTCGATAGGAGTGAGAGTGGTGCACTTTGTGTGAGGGCCAGAAGGGGGATGTCTCTCACAAACAACTGATGCCCTGATGAATGTCCACTAGTGGACATAACAAAGCCACGTCAGCTTTGACGAGAGTATATACGCCGCTCGTTCACTCTATTGACATTGCATCTCCCAGAGTATCCTTTTTAATTCTTTCTGGAACTGACAAAAAGTGAAGACTTTGTTACTTGTGTCAGAGGTTTGGGTTTTATTTTTTGTTCCTGGTTTTCTTATAGAGTAAGTGTTCTGACCTCTTTTTAAAAACTCTGGTCTCTCTATTCATTTATTGAATGCAGTCATCAAGGAATACTTCCATTTCATTGAAAAATATTTCAAACTCTGTACATGACGGGACACTGAGGGATCTTTCTCCAGTAACAGTACACCACCCCTGTTGTAAAGGCAGTGTGTATCATCTTACCAAAATAACGACGGAGCTGAGTCTCTTCAACACATAAATCCAAAGACAACACACCATTTGTAATTCAATGGGTACAGTTTACACCATCATTTTCCTCTGCAATATGAGGTTCGTAAGAATGATGTGTCACAAAGCTAAGCTAAGAATTGGCGAACACAGGAACAATAATAGGTGTAATAGGACAGGCACAAAATTGCCAATCACTTCAATACAGAAAAACACATCAATAATGACGTGTACTGGACAATCTTGGCACAGGTGGTTCCGGATGGCACCAAGACGATCCTCAACCAAATTCTCTTGGAAAGAGAACAACGGTGGGTGTACCATCTAAAGACCTACCTATTCGGTTTAAATAATTACATCCAGTGGTCCTTTTTAGGTTAATTCACTCAAGGCTTTACTAGCTCGACCACCTTTATCTGACTTTCTCTTCCAGGTGTGTTATTTTGACATTTAGGACGAGCTCTTATTCTGAGGCGGGTGGACATGGCAATCCCAGTATTCAATAACACTCTAGTCCAGAGATTTTTGTCCCCCCTCTTCTGCCCCCCTTTTTCTTACACCAAAGGTGAGTCCATGAGCTCTGCATTATCATCTTGCTCACCTTGGCATATATGTTTTTTGCAACAAGCATATTGCTGTTTTCATGTTAGCCTTCCGACACATTGGGCCATATTCATGAGGATTGACACATGCTATTAAATTAAGTAGGCTAGCATTCTAGTCTTTTTTATGCAACCAGTTTGGAATTGGGCCGCGCTCAATGTGATCGTGGCACTTTGCCCACTACTTGGTTATTTATGAGATCTTCAGCTCCACAATTCCCTTGACATTTGGAGATGTGCGCCAGAGCTAGGCACACTGCGCTATGGTTCTCTTGACAAAGTGAATACATCTGAATGAGGATATGGATGAATGTTACCAGGGGTAGCACGTTATTTCTCCTTGCTTCTAATGAGTGCATATCATTCTTTTCAGATTGTGGCACAGAGACGGAGGCTTCAGCATACTTTTCAGGTTGTTTGAATGCAACTCTGGGCAGGTATATGTCCCCCATCTAAGTAACCCCTTATACTGAGGGCCACAACATGAGAGTGATTGTGATGAAACTCAAGTTTTTATCACGGTTATTTGATAAGGTTACAAGCACAACAGGGATATTTTATAACGGATAATTGATGGCAGAATGTCATTTCTTTTTATGACATTTTTTCACCTGAGCAATATAGCCTGTGCTGTGACATCTCAAGTTAATGTTCCTAAATAAGGCATAAGTTTTGAGAAAAGACTCTTTCTTTGTCATTTATATCTTCCTTTTGGGCTCCTAAATGAGGACTCCCACAAGAGTATAGTACTACAGGACAACCATAAATAGCACAGTTCAGTGTAAAAGTTTTTCTAGTTTGTGCATGCATATTTTTACACCAGTGTGAGTGGTTGCACGCTATAGCACAGGGCCCTCCTCTTAGGTGTAGGATCTGTTTTTAATCATACAATGGGGACCCCATAAAAAGGTATCCTTATACAGTACCCTATAAGTATTTTTAGCTTAGTTAACTTCTAAGATCCACTCAGTCAGCACAGAAAATATCAAAGAGCTCCCTCCCATTGTGAGGTCGAACTCATCTGGAGTTGATTTTCTCTCCGATGATGTAGCATGCCACATCATTAGCATTTCGGTGAGGGCCCTTGTAGACACAAAGGTGTCCTTGTGATACAGGTCTGGAAGACTTTTTGAAAGATTTTGTCTCTCTTTTGGATCGTCCCTCTCTTTATGATTGGCATATATTTGTTGGGGAACTGAGGTATACTCTTGTTGCTTCATTTTCCTGCAACCCCTCTTGTGATTCATTCAGATAGCCTTGGACCATCTTCTGAAATGCCATTGGTGCTGCCACATGCTGTCCCTGTGCCTCTGCACTTGACTTAGGTCCTGCTCAATAAAACCAGCCCACTGCATAGGTTGGCTGTGAACTTGAAGCAGTTGTTGCTGTGGGTTTTGGAGTAGCTGGAAATTATGCTGGCTGCTGCTTCAGAGACTGCAAACCAACAGCACCACCCTATGTAGAGGTAAAATACTGCACTTTAGAACTTCTGCCCCGGCCTCAAATTTGCTGTTGTTCTTCTTCTAGATCAGTTGCTTTACTGATCATCCAAGTCTTGAAAACTAAGACATTTGTTTCAATTAAAGAAATGAAAGTGGCCAGCTCTTTTTTGCAATGTGCACCCAGTATTGTGGCATGGATGGAGTCTTGGAGGACACAATCTTTTTTTGCAGACTTTGATTAGTGTTCATCTTTATCATCCCAAATGCTTAACAAAAGTGTTTCTAATTTTTCGCATGACAACATTACACAGAAAACGTTAGTTTGTTTCCAGCCAGAGCCATGGTGGGACCACAATAGGGGGATGCTGGAAAAAATATATTAAATACATTAAATAATTGCTGGTGCCTCACCGGTGCCCATGTCGACTCTATGAGAGGTAGGGTTAGGCAGGCAAAATTGAAAATAAATATATTAAATTTTTTTTAAATTTGTTTATTTAAACATTTTACAGTGTTACATGCACACATAGCAATATACAATGATAAAGGCTGGATGCTGTCCTGCCCCATATAGGGCACCTGAAGAGTAATTGTCATCACAACTAGAGAACTAGTACAATTTAGGCACTCAGTGACATAAAAA
The DNA here is from genome assembly GCA_963921515.1 of Calotriton arnoldi. Taxonomy (NCBI): domain Eukaryota; kingdom Metazoa; phylum Chordata; class Amphibia; order Caudata; family Salamandridae; genus Calotriton; species Calotriton arnoldi. The sequence goes on from CAWUFW010002014.1 coordinate 2,115,728, forward strand.
GAAATGTATACATTCATAATACGTATTATTGAATTCCCAAGAACACATTGGACCTCTCCCCCCAGAACTTCAGAGACATTTAGATTGCAATACAAATTATGGTTCAATCACTTTAATTATCTGCATTACCTTCCGGTTCTCCAGTTTCCTTTCCAACCAGATACTGCTGATATAGCCCCCAAAATCCTTTGGGATGGCTCTGAGGGGGCAAAAGCTCATTAAAAATGTCTGACTGTGTATTACAGTACAACATGTCTTTGGACCAGTCCTCAATAGTCGGAACTGGGCCGTTAGCCCAACAGATTGCTACTCTGCGTTTGGCAAGTAGGAGGCCAATCGCAACCAAACGTCTGACCTCCTTTTTTAGGTTTTTAGTGTAACCCAACAAGGCTATCAGGGGATCAAGTGTCAGCGAGAGGTCAGTGACTTCATGTAATATGTGAAAAACCTTATCCCAGAAAACCGCAATCTTAGGGCAATACCAAGGAACATGCATAAATCAAGCCTCTCCCTCTCTAGAACGAAAGCAGGCTGCCGACTCGCGCAAGCCACACTGATACAGTCTCACAGGAGTGTAATAGACCCTGCTTAGAAATTTAAAGTGGATTAAGCGGTGCCTGCCGTTTAATGAATTATTTTTAGTCATTTCGCAACAATACTGCCAGGTGTTATCATCAATAACTATACCCAACTCGGTCTGCCAGTCTAGTCTGGCTCGATCTCCTGACTTCCTGGGTCAATCTATAAATGGTGGTCACCGTCTTTGCGAGGGAGGAGGAGCGTAAGAGAGAAGAGAGAGATAGTAATTCAGGTGGTTCTTGCATGTCTTTCCCGAGTAGCTCCTGCAGAGCATGTCTGATTCTAAAAAAATGAAATTGTGTAAGAGTAGTGTAGTCATGCCTCTCCGCTGCAACGACTGCCCATCTACAAACCCTGCAGTCTAAAAACAAATCTCCCATTTTGGTGATGCTGAGTGTAGCTAGTGCTCGTGTTGCTTCCTTGTTTCAACTAACTGAGAGCCAGTGACAACAATGCAGCGGAATCAGAGGTGAATACATGAGTGCGCCCACTTGTCTGTTTAATAAATTATGCCATGCGTGTACTGTGGAGTTAATAGAGTCCAGTGTACCGGTCCTCCTAATGGGGGGCTGAAACAGCTTTTGTGGGAGAGTGTAAGGGTCAGATGCCACCTTTTCAATATGTAAGTGCGGGAGGTCTAGCAGACCATGAATCCAGTAGTGTGCATGCGAGCTCTGTGCTGCTCTGTAATATAATTCTAAATCGGGTGCGTTGAGGCCGCCCATGGAATAAGGCAATGTTAGTATGTCCCATTGAACTCTGTGTTGTTTCCCAGCCCAGGCTAGCTTAATCAATAGTGAGCGGAGGACTTTGAACATATATTTCAGGAGTATTATTGGAATGTTTTGAAAGAGAAATAAAAATCTGGGGAGTACTATCATTTTCATTAGGGAAATGAGGCCTAACAGAGATAATGGGAGACGGATCCATCTGTTCACATCGTCTTCAAGTTTAGTGATAGCCTTCCTATAGTTCTCCTTAAGTACCAGTTCCGAGTCTGTGTGCACCTGAATTCCCAAATAGTGAAATGGGCCCAAGGACCACTGTAGTGGGAAATCCATATCGGTAGGTGTCATGGAAGGGGTAGGTGGGAAAATGATGGATTTATCCCAGTTGACTCTGAGGCCTGATATGGCGCCAAATCTTACAACCTCGGTAAGAACTGGAGTGAGATTCATGCTCGGTTCTCGAACGTATAAAAGCATATCATCTACATATGCAAAGAGAATGAGATGATAACCAGGAAAACGAATTCCCCTATGACCATGATACTCTCTGAGTGCACACGCTAGTGGTTCCGCTACAATGGCATATAGTAGGGGGACAAAGGGCAGCCCTGGCTAGTGCCTCTAGATATGACTATGGGCGACATGATAGTGTCACCAACCCTAGTCCTGGCTGCTGGCGAGTTATACAAGACTGACACCATTTTGAGAAAGACATCTCCCACACCGACCCGTAGTAGCACTGCTTTCATAAATGCCCACTCCACAGAGTTGAATGCTTGCTCCGCATCCAAGAAGACAGCAGCGACTTTTATCTCCAGTTTTATATGCTGAATAGCCCAAAATACAGTTCTCAAGTTATACGTCAAGGTGCGACCCGGGACAAAGCCCGCTTGCTCTGGGCCGACCAGCAGCGGAATCAGTGGAGCGATTCGATTTGCTAGTATTTTGGCTAACAGTTTTGTGTCCACATTTAGAAGCAACAGGAGTCTATAAGAGGAACACTCCGACGGAGGCTTACCCGGCTTCAACAGTGTCACTATCAATGCCTCCCTCATAGATGTGGGCATCTCTCCCCCTTCCCCCATCTCTTCAAATAATGTAACCAAGTGCGGTATGAGTAGCTCCTTAAATGCGTTATAGAAGGACACTGTGAGTCCATCCTGGCCTGGTGCACTGCCATCACGCATCGTGTTAACAGTGGTGCGGATCTCTTTGGGGTCAAGGAGGCCCATGAGGTGCTCTCTCTGAGCATTAGTGAGCCACAGCATTTGTGTGTACCTTAAGTAATATTGTATAGCGGCATCGTTTGGGATCACCTTGGAGCTATACAGCTCCAGGTAATATCTGCGGAATCTATCTGCAATCTTTGAGGACTCATGTAGCACATTGCCATCCTCGTCTCGCAACTCAAGAATCAAGCTGGACTCTCTCTTATGACTCTGCAGGGCAGCAAGTACTGAGCCAGGATGTTCACCCTCGCCATATGTCTTAGCTGTGGCATATGTGCCCATATGATTCACCTCACTGTCCGCTACTTCGTGGTATTCTTTAAGGGCTTTTTTCAGTTCTTCGTGATTCTGGGCGTCACCTCCCTGTAAGAGAGCACACTCCAATTTGTCCAGCTGTTCCTCAAGAGTCGACATCCTACTCTGCAATGAGCAAAGTACTCCCGCATGTTTAGAAATGGCCACCCCCCTGATATACACTTTAAAAGTCTCCCATACTGTAGAGAAATGGTCAACTGACTAACCCTGGGCAAAGCACTACGCTACGCTCGCGTAGTTTGCGAAGTTTGCGCTACTTCGCACAACGCGAATTGCACGTAGCACAGTGCAAACACGCGTAGCGTAGCGTAGTGCAGCGGTCATTTTTTGCTTGCTCGCGGTCCTCAACGTCAAGTTGGCGACTGCGAGCAAGCAAAATGACATCCCGGCGAGACTTTTCCTCGTTCGCGATCAGCAACATCAAGTTGCCGATCGCGAGCATGGAAAATAAACATCCCGGCGAGATTCTCAACGCGGGAGGTCAGGTTTCTCATTGCGAGTGGTCGCGTATGCTCGCGACCGCTCGCGATGAGAAACTACCAGTCCGCGTTGAGAAGCTGCCGCTCGAGTAAAAATCTACTCGAGCGGCAGTAAACGACAGCTCGCACTGTGCAAGATGCCGTTTTCAATGATTGCACAGTGCGGACAAGCATCCGGCACTGTGCAATCATTGCGAACAGTGCACTACGCAGTTCGCGTAGTGCTACGCGTAGCTCGCGTAGTGCGAACTGCACTTTGCGTAGCTTCGCGTAGCGCTACTTCGCGAACTACGCCCAGGCTTACAACTGACCCAATATTGACGCTGAAGAAGTCTTCAATAGAGGAGGCCATCTCTGCTTTGAAAACAGAGACTAACAAGGAGTAGGGAGGGAATCTCTACATGAAAGGAGCGCTCCTCTTTGGGGGAATATCAATGTCTAACATTACTGGGGAGTGATCCAAATATGTGCGTGGAAGCGGTTTACAAGTGACTAACCATGAAATAAGTGATCTGGAGACTAGCCAGTAGTTAATTCTGGTGTGGGTATCATGTGGAGCTGAATAGTGCATGAACCCGCCGTCGACAGGAGATGTCACTCGCCAAACATCTAGAAGGCCCAGCTGATCACTTATGTCCTCTATCGCTCTAGCAGCAGCAGAGGGGTGCCGAGTACGGCCCCTAGAGCGGTCTAGAGATGGGTCAAGGATACAATTTAAATCACCCCCCTAAACCTGTGGTATGTCAGGTTTGCTCAACATATGGGTTGATAACTTAAGATAAAAATGTGGATCATCGAAATTTGGACCATATATGTTGACTAGGTGCACATTCAAACCATCCCTATGACACCTGGAGATCACAAATCTACTGTTGGGGTCAATATTTTATTCTTCCAATGTGATAACCGATCTTGGATTAACCCCTGGCATGTGTCATAAATCCAGCAGCATTATAATGACCTTGCAATCGTTTATTTGTGAGCATTCTGCTATTGGGGGGAAGAAGCGTTTCTTGTATAAACGCTACATCAAACATATATCTCTTGAGATAAGCTATGACTTTGCGGAGCTTCCTAAAGTCATTGAGGCCCCTGATGTTCCATGTTACAAATCTGACTCTGTTGCGTGTGTCGTGTACCATTTCATTAAAAGTAATTTAGTACGCCATCAGTCAGCATTCAAACACCACACCCTTTGCAGCATCAACCATATACGAGCATTATGTACATTTAGCATGTATACTGTGAACATGTAAACAAAAAGCCCCCCTCCCACGCCATGCAGCCCCCAACTTGGCATAGACGATACTATTCCCACCCTCCAATGACTAAACATTACCCAAATCAATACAATTACATAAACAGAAACAGAAAAAGGAACAGTTCCCTTGTCATTAAGTGAGTAACACACAGGGGCGGATGTTACCGGAACTGCATTATTCCTTTAAGCCGGCTTAAACATGAAAAATCTGACAGTCCACACTAAATCACATAACAGCATGAGACCCATGGAAGAGGGTAATGAGAGAACCCCACATCGTATCTGCGAACCAGTAACCAAAGGCAGTTGCCCAGAGAGCTGTTATAGAGAGCTGTTATAGAAGATCATTTTAGGGTATAACCATAAGTGTATCCACCAGATCACAGATTATCAGTATTAAAGTCATGCTGGGCTCCACCAAGCAGCAGTGCCACAACAAGTATGTTTAAGGTCTCTCATCCCTACTAAAGTTCTGCACCATACTACCTTATTAGGCGAAAATCAAGTGGCTACTACGGTATCTCCGGACAATTTCAGATATGTTGTCCGCACTGCCACGCACAAGGGGCTCCCAGAACCTGTTGCATTGACAGTGGAACTCGGAGGAGTCATTGTTCATCTTCGTCTGGATCAGCGCCCCCCCACAGGCCCGGGGGAGACCGCTTTTTCTTTACAAGGCTTGTCAAGCTCCCTTTTTTTAGAAAATGCAGAACCTGCTTCAGATCTGTAAATATGTGCGCTTTCCCTTCTACCCGAATGCGCAATTTGGCAGGATACATCATGTTATGGTCTAAGTTCAATTCTCGAAGCTTCCTCTTGATCAGTTGAAATTGGTGACGGACGTCCTGAACCTGCTGCGTAAAGTCAGGGTATATCGATATGTCCATGCCCTCATAGCTCAGTGACTGTAGCTCTCTTGCTTTTTGTAAGGCAGCATCGCAATCTCTATAATTAAGCAGATTTGCTATAATAGGTCTCGGGGGGCTCCCGGAATAGGTCTGGAGGCCAATGACCTATGGGCCCGCTCAATAATGAACACCGTTGAGAAAGTGTTTCTGCCAAAGAGTGCGACTAGTAGGTGTTCCACAAAGAGTTCCATGTTCGGGATGCTGGTAGACTCCGCAATTCGAATCAACCTGATGTTGTTTGCGCCTAGAGCGCGCTTCCAAATCCTCTGCCTTATATTGCACGGCCGGAAAGCTACAGTGGTTCTGTCGGGGAGAATGATCACTTTACATAAAAAGAATAAATCAAAAATCAAACAAATTATACATTATACAGAATCAAAAGAATTATATCAAATTGCTTTTTAGAAAATAGTATGTATGTTAAATGCAGTTGGAACACAAAATGAAGAACACTGGCTAGTAGATGTTTGCGAAATTATTATTTTATATGATTTGACGCTTTCAAAAGTATTTACAAAAATTGAAAAGGCTGTCAGAGTGAGTAAATTTACAAGTGACATATAATATAGTGACATTGGGTGCTCAGTGACGATGGTGTAGTGCATATCATATGTACAACGTGAGTTTATATACAATTTAACAGGGAGAAACTAAAGGTGGTCAGGATAAAAGAGGACAATGTCTCTGGCGAACAGCACTTTCGCTTGTTAATTTGAGCCAAGAGACTTGAAAATAGCTGAACCATGTGTTTTCGTCGACGTTTCGACCCTGACAGGGCGCTATTTGAATGTCATAGCGGGTCTTCTTCAGGACATGGGTGGTGGATGACAGCCTGAAAGTATTAAAGGAAGTAATCAAAAGTGTATTCCAACTAATCTGAGGAAGTGCTAATTATGCTAAACGGTTCCAACTGATGTGAGGGAGCGCTGGTAGTGCTGAACAAGTTATTCACCCAGCGTGGGGGTGTAAAATTGCCCCCAGGAGGTCCCTTGCAGATTGAGGGCTGCTCAAGGATCTGCAAAGGTCAGATCAGATAGGCTAGAGATGACGGGGACGTACAAACAAATTGTCTCACCAGCAAGTGTCAGGGAAATTCTCAGATAACGGAGTCCCTTGTATCATGTAGTCTTGGATAATCTACAAGTGAAAACAACGGATGTGGCCAGGGTTTAAGGGAACATGCTCGGCCAACCATACCACCAGTAAAGGCACAGTGCGAGTAGCAAACTTAGCCTTACCTAAGTGAATGTCGTGGGTGGGCCGTTGTGGGAGCAATCGGCCAGTGTGGGAGGTAAAATCCAATCCCAAGGGTTAGCCAGTTAACAATCCTGTAAGAGGAAGGTCAGGGGAGTTAGCGCCGAGACTCGTGATGAATCAAAGCGGTCAAACATGACAGTAGATGGCATTTACACGCTTACCTGGCACTACGCACAAGTATCGCTGCAGTCTAGAGGTCGACTGTCAAACTCGCAGTTAGGTACCTGACCCAGCTACGCGCATGGGAAGGTGTGCACGTAGTTGGCGTGCGCGGCCAGAGGCAGTAACTCAATGCTGTCTGGAACGTCAAGGTCGATTAACCAATGGGAGGGGGGGGGTTTGTGTATTCACTGGCAGCGTGCACGTAGATGGCGTGCGCGGCTGGTGGCAGCAGCTGAATGCTGTCTGTAGCGTCATATTCGGTTAACCAAAGGGAGGGGGGGCGTGGGGTTTTGGGTTTGTGTGTGTGTACACTGGCAGCACAAGAATGTCTACACCAGTCATTATTCATATTGGAGTTACATCACACGAGTTCGTTTTAGTTGGGATCGTGCCTGCTAAAATGATATTACATATCAAATAAAACGGTTTCAACAAATACGAAGTGCAATGAATGAATACATTTGCAGGTCGGTCTTGAAGCTGACATGTGTATACAGCATATATTTAATTCTGGTACATGTGAATTATTGGCACCACTGGAAGAAAATACTTAGATTTACATTTTACAAGTGTGGTGACCATATAGCAATCTGGTTTCACAAACAGTATTACATGTGGTGCAGCGGCCAGGGCAGCTGACTTCGGAGCACAGGGCTCTCACGGTTTGATCCCCGGCTCCGGCGGCAGCTCAGCTCAGCACCTTGTGACTCTCGGCAATAGCTCACTTAATTTCCACGACGGCCCCCAGCGCCTTGAGACCCGTAAGGGTGAGTAGTTCGCGCTTTACAAATATGGATTTACATATTTACATTTACAGTTATTGCCTCAAGCTCAGGTCAGCTGGGCCCCTTGTACAGCGCAGACTATGTCGGACTGCACGCAACACGGCTACAGCCTGAGCCGCGTCCCGCGATAACTCAAAGGCCACACTAGGCCAGCAGCACGGTGTAGAATCGGCTCGCAGCTGGTCTCAAACCGTTGGAAAAAATGAGATTTCCGTGCTCCAATCGTTCCTCAGTGTATTTCAGTAGGACTTGCCGATCCTGGCAGGACTGGAAGGCAGGATATTGAAGGATTGTATGCCATGCTCACAGAGCCCCTTTAGAACGCGGCCATCTTGGAGCCAGGCAAGCTCCGCCTCCCAAATATATTAAATAATTGCTGGTGCCCAACTTGGGCCTATGGCAACTCTATGGGAGGCAGGGGGAGAAAGGCAAAAATAAGAAAATTGTAAATTGTAAATTAAATAGCTGCTGGTGCCCCACAAGGGCCCGTTGTGATTTTATGAAAGAAAAAAACAATACAAACAACAACACTGCCCTACAATCAGCCACAAGCAAAAATAAATATATCAGAAAAAAGCATAAAAAATAAACAAAAATGTCAGAGTCCTCTTCTATCAATGTTCCTAGGAAATGGCTTTTGAAAGTGGAATTAAGGAATTCAAGCACACACTGGCTGCACAAAATAGCGGAAGCTAGCTCATCCACCACATGGCCACTGAAGAAGGAGGCATGGAAGACACGGGCAAAATGACCACTAAACACATCCAGACTAACTGGCTCCACAAAATGTGGTCGCAGCATGTCGAGCAAAGTAGACGGCATAGAGAACAAAGACAAAATGACTACCTGACCACACATACACTGGCTACACAAAATCGCCACTGCCACATGGCCAGTGTTAGGCCTGTCAGCCTTAGTGTGGTCTTCCCCCAAACATTGTGCCTTCTCTCCTGCTGCTATTTTGAATTCGTTTTTTGTTGGCCTTAGTACTCTGTGTAATTTACCATTTGTAAACAGTGCCAAGGTGCCTGTTCTCACTTCCAAAAAACCTGGTAACATTTGCTTGCACCTGATTGGCATATTTAGTCTACTTATAGGTTCGTAGTAAAGTGGCATACCATATACCCAGGGCCTGTAAATTAAATGCTACTAGTGGGGCAGAATCACTTACTGTGCCACCCACTTAAGTACACCATTAAAACATGTTTCAGGCCTACCATTGCAGCCAGTGAGCAATTTTAAACTGCAAGTTCGACTTGGCAAAATAAAACCCTTGCCAGGACTAAAAACTCCCCTTGTAATACAAATACAACACCTCTAGTTAGGCCCTAAACAGGCTATAGGGCAGGCTGCATTGTATTTAAAAAGCTCGGCATGTACTTTTAAGTTTTACATGACCTTTTCTTGGAAAACTCACAAATTTGTACGGCCAGGGTGCTGTGTGCCACCCTCATGACCTTTATTTGTGGCCCCCTAGGGAACAGCAGCACTGGGCTTCTGTTGACTTGACAGAGAGGAACATTCATGAAGATGTGAAACAAACATAATACTTTGTTTACACATTAACTAAAGTAACAGTATAGAAGATCAGAAGGTGTCCTAGACAACTTATCTTTAGGAGCACCTTCAGTTTTAAAAACATCTTGCACTAAACTTGTAAAAACATAATAAACTCTGTGCAAACTATATCACTACATTGAGAGGCATTTATTAGCAGTGATAGTTTTCAAACATAATCTTAGAAACATTCAAGCTGCCCCCATTCTGAAAACAATGCCATTAGTGAACCAAGAGGCAAGTCATTTATCTGATGCACCTTGTGTGTAGCCTTGGGTGTTATATAATTGGAAAAACATTATAGTTTATTAAATATAACACAATAGAATGTTTTGTGCAGCGCACAACCGGAACTTGTATATTTTATGGGACTCTCATATGTGGTAATGAAGAAATAGAAGGTAAAGTAAAATTAACCAATTGCCTAGGATAACACAATTTTTTCAAGTGAGGAATCCAGGACTGATACCAGGTATTCTGGTATCACATTCTGCAATTCAGCCACCAGATGAGTATCTCTTTCCCTCCCACATTTTATATTAGAAGTTTATGCTTTGACTTTAATTTTTGGTGCATGATAATAGAGCGTTGGTCGCAGACAGATGTCACATGAAGGCTCAGTTTGTTGTCCACACCAGGCACCTGCTTCACTTCCCCCTACACCCACCTTTCACCACCCTGATCCTCGCATTGTTTGCATCAGTGCAGCCTACAGGCATTGCGGCCCCAAGGCTAATGTATGTGAGTACCCATGCCTTATTGCATTTAATAAGTGATAACTTTTGTTTGGGAACAGGTAGAAATATCATGTTTGGAGGCTATGGAATTGCAATTTAAAATCCTCTTTAATGTTAAAGTCAGATTTTAAGTCACAATTCTTAAAATGACACTTTTAGAAAGTTGGCAGTTTCTTGTCCTAACCATTTGGTGGTTGCAGCCTTTTTCCTGGGTCACATGACTAGGTGTAGTTGGCAGTTGGCCTTTGTATATACCTCTTAGACAGTGACACAAAAGGGGAACTGGGAGTTGACAGGATGGGCCACCCAAGGCAATATGGGGGGGTAGAGCTGTCCACAGCCCTACTTGTACTTCAAAAACCCTGCCTCAGCCCACAAACAAATAACTTCACACTAGCCTCTTGTGCCCTTAAACATCCTGGGACCAGGGCAAAGAGGAAGGAAATTCCAACACCATTTGTGGGGGGGAAACTCTAGAAGCGTCTTTCACTTCAAAGCTGGCACCAGGTATAAATTTAGGACCCTCAGACCTATTCTTTAGTACATTCATAGACCCATGTATGGAAAAGAAAAAGGACTACTCTGCTGCCAGAGGACCGCCCTGCTGTGTGAGGGCTGCCCTGTTGTCTGAGAAGGAAGAATGGACTTGCTCCCTTCACCCCAGCCTACCTGAAGTGACTCTGAGGGTTAGATGACTGACCTCCTGTTCAGAGCTATAGGGACATACGCTCCAGTGGCCTCCCTGCCCAGCTGACCTGCTGCTACTGGACATTCCTAGACCTGCAACTTGATCTGCATGAACCCTGCTGACTGCTGTAAGAGTGAGTTCCTAATCCCCAAGAGATGCTTCCCCAGGTCCTGGACCTTTGGTTGGCATCCGACTGCACTCCTCATCTGAAGAAGAAGAAACCCTGAAGTTTTTGGCTCTTTGTGACCACAGATATGCCAGTTTGCCCCGAGATCTTGCCCCCCCTCATGACCGCCAATTCGTAGCTCTGGTGGACCTGACTCTTTGAGCTACAGTGACAACCAGACACGATCGGCAACACAAGGTCTGCACTTCAAGCTACAGCTTCCACAGCCTGTGATGGCCACCAACGCGAAGCTCCAGCAACGACTGTTCACAACCCCAGACAGGATCTTGGTATTACATTGACCAAGGCCCATCATGCCCTTCCTGCTCTTTGCATTACAGCAATGACAATCTGTGACGCTCTCCCAGTTCCTCGCAGCCTCCTCCACTGCAAACAGGACTCTTTGCCTCAGACTCTGTAAAGGTAAATTTTTCAGCTGGACTAACCTGGTCCCTGTATCCAGCCCACAATACATCTCAGTCAGCCTCAACTTGGGTGTAGCACGACCAAATAACCATAAGTGGCTATTTGTGCCTTTAAGAACTATACTAAATCTTTGAAATTTCATATCTCCTGTTCTACAGATTGGATATTTGTTATTTTGGTGTCAAATAATTTATTAGATTTTACTTTATTTTTCTAAATTAGTGTAGAGTTTTTCTTCTGTTTAAGTGTTGCATAAATACTTCACACATTGTCTCTAAGTTACACCTGACTGCCAAGCTACTAGAGGGTTAAACAGAGGTTAATTTAGTGACTTCTTGTGGTTCGCCTTCACAAGGATTGTAGCTGTTGCTTAAGAAGGGCTCACACCCTCCCCCCCCTCCTTATCCAACATCCCATTTTTTCACAGCCAGCAAAGAAGAGGCATAGAGAACAAAGGACAAACTGCTGCCTATTGCTTTCGCAAACACACACACACACACTGGCAAAACTTGAAAAAAATACATCAAATAATTGCTGGTGCCCCACCAGGGTCCATGCTCTATGTAAGGTAGGCAAAAAATTGGAAAAAATGAATAAAAACAACAACACTGCACTGCAAACAGCCACAAGCATAAATAAACATATCAGGAAAAAGGGAAAAATAAAGTCATAGCCTCTTCTGTCACCCTTCCTAGGAATTGGCTTTTAAAAGTGGAATAAAGGGATTGAAGCAGATTCTGACTGCACAAACTGATGGACGCTAGCTTATCCACCACATGGCCACTGAAGAAGGAGGCATGGAAAACAAAGACTTCAGACATCACAAATACTGATGCTGCTGCACCTCCCCACGGCCCACTATAGGTTCGTTCTCCAGCATCCACTGCTTCTGCTCCTGCACCATCAGATTGACCACCAACATGCCCTCCACCACCACACGAACAAACCAACACAACACACCTACTTCACAGCAACTTGCCAGCCTCCTCCTCAACACACGCTTGCTTTGCAAACATGCTACTGAGATCTGTGACGTCATCACCACCTTCACCCCTGACTTCATCTTCCTCACCAAAACCTGACCCCCACGTCCGCTCCTGACATAGCCACAGCAACACCAGACAGATACAAGATCTCACACCGAGACCTCACCAACAAACCCAGAGAAGGGACCACCATCATCCACAAAGATAACATCCACTACACCAACAAGACAGAAGACTCCATCCAGACCATGGAACATCTCAACTTCATACTTAAACAGACAACAAAACCACCATCAGAAGCACCCTTGCCTACAGACCACCTGGACCATGCCCCAGCTTCTGCACTGGCATCCCTGACTTCATCACCCCCCTTGCCATTGACTCCAAAGACTACATCTTCCACGGAGTTCTGAATTTCCACCTCAATAACCTTACCAACACCAACACCACCAGCCTCCTAGACAGCATGAATAACATCGGACTCACCCAATTTGTCACTGACCAACCACATCGCAGGACCTACGCTGGACCCCATCTTCACCTCCAGCAACAGGGTCAAGTACAGCCATGTCACCAAGCTCACCTGGACTGACCACTCCATCATACACTTCAACATCTCCATCCCCTGCACCTCCATCGATGAGTCACCCAGCTGCTCCAACCGCACTTGGAGCAAAGTATCAGAGAGCCATAAGACAATGCCTTCAACACATCATACCCCAACACTGCATCACACCTGGACCAAGCTGTCAAAGACTTCAACTCCTGGATCACCAACTGAGCTGACATCATCGCTCCCATCAAGACCAGCAGACACATAAGATCCACCAAGCAGGCAAGATGGTACACCAAGGAATTGAGGACAGCAAAACACCACTGCAAGCAACTGGAAAGGAGATGGCGCACAAGCAAGGACATCTCAGACAGAACCACCTTCAAGACCTCCCTCAACCGATACCATCAGCTACTGAGAGGGACAAAGAGGAAAACCTTAGCCATTCATATTGAGAGCAGCTCCAACCACAGCAAAGAGCTCTTTAGCATCGTCAGAGAGTTTGCCAACCCTGCAGCCACAGAAACAGCATCACCCATAGCAAGAACCCTGAGACAGACTAGCTGATCTTTTCCATGACAAGATCAGAACTTCAAACTCCAGCCCAAGCCCTCAGTTCCTTCACCTTCACACACTCACCGAAACCAACAAGGACCAATGACAGACCACATGGGACCAGCTCACACCCAGGACACCACCACCATGAACTCCGTTCACTCAGGGGCCCCCATGGACCCCTGCCCGCACCACATTTTTGACCTCCGAAGCTGCAGAATCAGCAGTGAGCTCACCACCCTCTTCAACTTCTCACTTGCCACGGACACCTTCCCCGAGGACTGGAAACATGGAAAAGTCAAACCACTCCTCAAGAAACCATCTGCCGAACTGAGCAAATTCAAGAACTACTGTCAAATTTCCCTTCTCCCCTTCCCTGCCAAAGTCCTGGCAAATCCATCAACTAACAACCTATGAAATATCTGGAGCAGAACCTTCTCCTAGACACCTCCCAATGCGAATTCCATGGCAACCACAACACCAAGACAGCCTTGATCTCGGCCAACAGTGACATCAGAGCCCTACTCGACCATGGAGAAACAGTAGTTCTGACCCTACGTGACCTCTCATCAGCCTTCAACACCATATCTCATCACACCCAGATCAGAAGACTGTATCATATTGGTATACAAAGTAACGCCCTTAAATGGATTGCCTCTTTTCTCACCGTAAGAACGCAGAAGGTCCGCCTACCTCCATTCACCTTCGAACCCAAGGACATCATCTGCAGTGTCCCTCAAGGATCCTGTCTCAGCTCCATCCTCTTCAATACCTACATTACCCCTTTGCCAACATCGTCAGATCCCACTGATTAAACATCATATCCTGTGCAGACGACACTCAGTTCATCGTCTCGCTTTCAGACGATCCCGCCAGCACAAGAACCAACTTCCAAAGTTGCATGAAGAGTGTCGCCAACTGGATGAAGGACAACTACCTGAAGTTCAATCTTCAGCAACAACACCACCCCTTGGAATGATTCCTGGTGGCCCTTGGAACTAGTACTATCACCCAAACTGATCGACCATACCAGAAACCTTGGCATAAATCTGGACAGCAAACTGAACATGAAATTCCCAGATCAATGCAGTCTCCTCTGCCTACTTTCTCACACTTTGCATGTTACAATAAGTCTTCAAATGGCTCCCCCTGAACACCAGACATACCATCCCTCAGGCCCTTATCACCAGCCCATTAGAATATGGCATCGCACTCTACGCAGGGATTATTGCACACCTTCTGCATAGACTTCAGACCATACAGAACTCCACCGCCAGAGTCAACGTCCACCTCCTCAGACAAACCCACATCACCCCCACCTCAAAAAACTCCACTGACTCCCTATACAGGATAGATGCCAATTCAAGGTGATGATCTACGCCTTCACAGCACTGTACAACCAAGGACCAACCTACATTAACCACCACAAGAACTTCCCGCCCCTACCAGATAACTAAGCTCCGCCTTCCTCTCACTCACCCACATTCCTCGCATCCATTGAAGAAACAGCAGAGGATGCTCCTTCTCCTACTTCACAGCGAAAGCCTGGAATAACCTCCCTCTGCAGCTACTGACCTCCACCTCGCTACTGAAAATCCGGAGAGCACTTAAGACCTAGCTGTTCGATTGAGTCACCTGAACCATCATTACCCTCAAGGGCCTCTTGGATGATTAGATGTGCTATATAAATCCACTGATTGATTGACTGATTGAAGGGCAAACTACCCAGCAAACACACACTAATGGGCTCCACAAAATAATGGTCATCACATGGCCAGCAAAGAAGGAGGCATAGAGAACAAAGACAAAATGACCATTGTGGCCACTCAAACACACACTGGCTACACCAAATGGCCACCGCTGCATGGACAGCAAAGAAAGAGGCATAGAGAACAAATAAGACATTTGCCCTGCCTTGCCAGAAGCACCTCCCCCCAGAAAAAAACACATCTTGCAGAATTGCAGGGAAATGGTTGTAAAAATATTACCAGCAACAGGCCCATGTAGACAAAATGTATAATAACCATTTTTTTACAATTAATCCACAGCCATCCACAATCCCCTAAATGTTTTCAAAATGGATACAGCACAGCAGCAGTGAGAATGTGAAACGTACATCAAAATACACCCATACCCTAGTGTGGGGCAGACTAGGCCCCAAACAGCACAACAACATCACATTAAAATGGTAAACAAATCCGTATACAATTCAAAAACCCACCCAATATAATGAAATGCATATTTAACTCTAGGCCTAACAATCAAAAAGTGCAAACATTTCACCTTAAGAAAATGTAATCCCACATGCCCCCTACTCCTGCCCTAACCCCAGGACACCCATCAACAAATACCCAAAATAAAATTTAAAAAACACAATAAGGAACAAAAAATACTGGTACATGCCCTCCCTCAACAAGAAAATGATACTTACTTGATTTCTCCCAAAATGTTACGATTCCAGTTGTGTGGAAGCAGCAGGGGTTGCAGGCAAAGAGAGAGACTGATGCTTTCTCTCCAAAACGTAAATCCAGAGTGGCCAAGGGCTGGGCAAAGCAGAGGGAAGCAGGAAGAGTAATTTTCAATTGTATGTACAGTAGCCTCCCAGTCTCATTAGCACTTCTCTTTCCTGTTGAAAAAAGTGCATGCTGCGTTAAAAAGATAAATAAATAAAAAATAGTCTGTTTGGCTAAAATACTAACTCAAAAATTCATTTCCAATTGATTTTCTGACGACTTAAGTAAAAAATCCCTTGAAATGCTGCCCAGCATCCAACCACGTTGAAGTACTGCCGCTCGCATTCAAAACAACCACTGAACATTCTGACTGAGTTCTCCAAAAAGACGGATGTGAGCGTTCACGCTCTTGCATTGTTTCAGTGCTTCTCGCAATGTGATTTCCTCCAAATGGGGGAACCAGTTACGCAACCTGGCATAAAGGCATTTCAAATCGATATCACCATGCCACAAGAATAATTCAGAATTACTGAATTACTTCAATTGCTCCGGAGTAAATAAAATTACGCCCAGGCCTGTTAATTGGGTTGTTTGACATGAAAGGGTTGATTTAGGATACTGTGAATTTAGGAACGACTGGGAAGACATATTTTCAAAACAAGATGATTATGCCATTGTTCCTCTAGTAGATCACAAGAAAGAGAAGGATGTTCATTAATTGCTTTTAACATGGCAGGTCACCTTAAGCATCTTTACTGGCCTCACTCCTCAAGGCCTCAAGGATATGAGATCTGGTTTGCTGTAACTTAGATTAAGTAACAGATTCCTACTTGAGATAATTGTAGACATAATGGAAGACAAAGTGGAGGAAATAAACTCATCACTGACAGCGGTCAAGCAAAGCATTTGGCACAAAAACTAACTTTCACAATGCACATTTTGGATAGGGGCACCTTCCAGTCTGCAGCAACATTGTAAATCAGAAAGCAAAAGCTAAACCCCTTCGGGAGTGGGCATAGGTCACACACATAGCAGGACTAGTTGATAACAAAGGACAGCTTCCATGCTACATATGTAAGGACAAACATTACTGGTTTAATATATGGCACACATCTCTACACTTAGAAACCCCCCAACTCAAATGCATTGTAAATCTATTACCCCGAAATGGTCTTTGCAGATTCCTGGAACTGCAGAGAGATGTCATTTGAAGGTTCAACATTGTGGGCCATCATAATGTTATGTTATGTTATATGATTTGTAAAGCACATGGCTATACTTCAGCGACGGAGTGTCCCAGTGCTAGTTTCTTTAAAAAGCCACAACTGTGAAAGAGAGACCTGGAGAAATGGAGGAGGCCCAGCAGAAAACTTAGATGATAAACAACCAGGTCTTCAGCGATTTCCTGAAGGACAAGTGGTTCTGGATATGCCTTAAAGAAAGAGGGAGGGCATTCCAGAGGGCAGGGGCTTTAGCGCGAAAGGCCTGACCTACCACCCTTGCTCTTCTAATACGTGGCACACAGGCTAAAGTAAGATCAGCAGAGCGCAAGGACCATGGAGGGAGGTATGGAGTGAGCAAATTGTATAAGATGGGGGCCCCCTGAAAAATGAAAATCTTTTGGGCCATGCACAGAGCCTTAAACTGAATATGCTTATCAGCCTGAAGCCAGTGTAATTTGTAAATGGCATTCCGCAGCTGAGCGTATTTAGGAAGGGAAAACAACAACCTTGCAGCTGCATTTTGAAGCAACTGTAGTCTTCGAATCACAGGCTTGTTTACTACCAGGAAAAGGATGTTATAATAGTCCAGCCGGGAGAGGATACTAGCCTAGACGATGACTTGACGAATATAGGGATCAAAGAAACCCAGAATGGGTTTGAGCCCACGTAGCAGCCTGAAACAGAAGCCTACCACCATTTTCGACTGTGTTTCAAAGGTTAGGGCATTATCGACCCAAACACCTATATTCTTAACCACCGACTTGGGAGAGGGAGGAGTCCCAAGGGAAGAGGCCCACCAGTGTTCTCCCCAGGCATGGATGTCCCTGCCTAAGAGAAGAATTTCCAACTTGCTAGTATTCAACTGCAAACAATTAGCCTCCATCCATTCTGCAACAGCCTTCATACCTTTTTGAAAGTTTACCAGATCTGATGGAGTGCCGGAAAAAGAGAAAACAAGCTGGATGTTGTCAGCATATGACACCAATGCGAAACCCAGAGCTTTCACAACCTGAGCCAATGGCTGAATGTAGATGTTAACTAGCGTGGAGCTCAGTGAGGAGCCCTGGGAGACACCAAGGTATTAAGTTGTGCCAGTTGGAGCTAAAAGGCGGAGACACCACCTGAAAAGAGTTGTCGGCAAAGAGGAAGGAAAACCAGTTAAAAGCAGAGCTACCAACCCCAATCTCTTGCAGGCACTGGAGCAAGATTTTGTGACAGACAGTGTCAAAAGGGGCACTTAGGTCGAGTAGAACCAGTACCGATAAACTGCCTTCATCCAAGATGCCACAGAGTTGCTCGGAGACAGCACAAAGAGCTGACTTAGTACTGTGATGTGACCTAAAACCACTCTGGGAAATGTCCAGAATGTGATTTTTGTCTAAGAAATTGGATAGAATGGCATTAAAATGAATCTGTGTTACTTTTGCATGGAACGGCAAAAGAGAAATAGGCCGACATATTCCGGCTTTGAAGCGTCAAAAGTAGTTTTTTTCAGAAGAGGAATAACTTTGGCATGCTTCCAGGAACTAGGTAAAGATGCCGATGTCAATGAGCAATTAATCAATTCAAGACAGGGTGTAGAGAGGCAGTCCTGTTGTTTCAGGAACAGGTCAGGCCATAGAGGTTCGGCTGTTGAGCCTGATTTAACCTTCTTCCATAGTATGTTCAACTCTGACAGGGCCATCGGAGTTAGTGAGTGTAGCTGTTGCAAGATGGTACCATGTCTGGACAGGAAACAATAATATTAGGGACAAAGCTGGAGTTGATGTTTTCTACTTTGTTAATAAAATACCTTACCAACTTCTCACAGTTGTCATTAGATACTTCCATATGCTCCACACCAAGTAGCGGTTTAGTTAGACTGTTAAGAAGAGAAAAGATTACTTTAGTGGGATTATTGCTAATCTTTATTTCATTGGCAAAATATTCAGTTTTGGATCTCTTAATCAATTTATGATATGATTTAATGGCAGCTCAATATAATACTTTTCTTGGCTAGTCATATGATTGCCTCCAAGAGCGTTCCAGAACCTTACAGTTCTCTTTTTGCCAATACCAGAGATTCAGTAAACCAGGGTGCAGCCTGCTTTTTCCTGCTGGGGATAATCGTTTTGTAAGTTCAGTTCATTGCCAAGCAGAGAGATGGATGCTTGCTAGCAGGAGTGTGAACACTGCAAGCCACAAAGGAAGGGCTGCCTGGCACAGGTTTGGTAAGACTTTCTACAAATGTAGTGGTTAATGTTGCAAGTAAGGTCAGGCAGAATGAGAACGCTATACTGGGTAGAGAGAATACAGCACGGCTTTTGAGATAAATGACACTTCGGTTGCCAGATGAAAAAGTAATTGTACAGAACACTATTTTTATTGATAGCTTTCAAAATAACACCATCAGTGTGGAAGACAACTTTCAAGATAACAAAACCAACTGCAGATATACTCTGTTCATTATAGGTCCCTGAAGTTAGAGCACCCCATGAACATGTGTCATATCACTGCCATTACAAATTTGCATTCAACCACTGCTAATTAAACCATCAGCGATGGATCTAAACTGCTCATCAATTTTCTGATTCGCTTAGGCCTCAACCCAAAAAAAATGACTGAAATAATCTAAGGATATGTACACATTATGGGGCTTATTTACAAGAAACTGACGCATCTCTGCGTTAGAGCAGAGATGTGCCAGTTTCCTTGAGCCGGGCAAAGAAACCCTTGCGCCACCATGGATGTGTCGTATTTACAATACAGTGCACCATAGCGCAAGGATTGACAGATGCGTCAGAAATTTGACGCATCTGTCGGTGCAAAAGTCACACATTGCTGGAGTTGTGTCACAAGCATGACGCAATTCCAGAAATGCTTTGGGGGAGGCCTATACTCAATACACTGCATCACTCCTTACACCTACTCCAAGCAGGTGTAAGATTTTGACCCACCGGCATCCTAGAAGTGGCACAGTGAAATCTTCTAAATTTCCCTGCATCACTTCTACGAGGCTTTCCTGCGTGGGAATGCTCACCATGAATACAATATACCAGACGCAGGTATAATGTGGCGCAGGGCTTTACAACATGACACATCTCCCTGGATGCGTCACGTTGTAAATGGGCCGCAACGTGGTGCATTATTTACGCCGCCGCTGCGTCACAAAAACTGATGCTACAGCACCTCAAAAGTTTCGCAAGGGGCTTGTAAATCTGCACCAATATTTCTATCTCCAGTGAAAACAGGTAGACTTTAAAGCCATAAAACCGAACACCATTGTTAATCCCCCAGTCTCAACCTGGACATGTGCTATTATAGAGCTTGTCACAATTAAACATTCCCGTGCATGCATGGGTCAGAAGGTTTATGGCAGTACAGAGTGGCCCACATGGATAGAGGACCAGGCCAAATATCCAGGTGTAGTGAATCAAGTGGGACCTCCGAAAACACTGTTGCCATATATGTGTCAAACTGCCCATCTGGCACTATTTTGCTTACACTATAAAAACAATACATTGTCGTATTAGTTTCCAATGTGCCCTTAATGTCAACTAGAAACGAGTTAAGGATATTCAACATTCCCAAATGAACACATCGCTAAATCAGTCTTCCAGACACAATCGGTATGTGACATTCTGCCACCGAGCTATTCAGGAAGCACAAGATTTTCAGAGTGTATTGGCAACATGATTACTTCTTGGGAATTTCTGCTTGACATAGAGGGGTGATACCAAAGACCATACCAAGCCAATATTAAGAGCTACTGTATCCAACCATTTTTCTATGTGCATCACCCATACTGTACTAAACTGAGAGGGCCTTTGTCTGTATGAAAAGTAACTTCTTATGCAATTTATTTTTTCACATCTCCACTGCATCATTGTGCACTCCCGATTTCAGTCTGATAGACTGAAACTATACTCAGCCAGCAGAACCTTTCTTCTTACCACTTTTTGTCGCCACAGTTTGGCTGTATTGCATAGCACACTTGGTATCTAGGTTAGATGTTGAAAGTTACATGCACAGGTTATGGATACAGTATAACGTATCAATACCTATTCTTCTATATTTAATGCAGTTGACTCTCTCTTTCCTTTATAGCTGCATCTGTGGGTTGCAGTTCAGTTGGCATGGTACCTGCAGGTGCAGTCCGCAGCCTACGCGTCCTCAATCACCCTTGGGACCTGACTCTTGTGCTGGCGCAATGATGTGCATGCTAGCAGCCTGATTGCCTGTGTTATCGTGATGCTGCTCCCTAGCTGTGTACAGTGGTTGCAAATGTTGTGGCTGTAGGAACATTTCCAATGTGTTTTCTTCATCTGCTTGACCCCTCAGTTTATGGTTCCACAAAGATAAGCTCTATTTGCCATTTTACGCATGAAGCTCAACCTAACCAAGCCATTCCTTGGTAAGGAAGAAGTTTGGAGTTTTAATTAAACATTCCTTAGTACAATAGAGTTTGTAGATATGAGCAATTGAATGTGTGGACACATTCGGAATAGGGTGCTCGCATACAGTTCTTCTAGTGATAGGCCCCTGCAATAGCTGTGTCCCAATCAGTAAGACCAGTGTGGAGGGTTAGAGCTCTGGGCTTTTCAATTGGAGTTTGCTGCTCCACCTATGTTCATTCATAAAATGGGTTTGCAAAGGAGGGGATTCGGTGCCTGTTCACTGACGTCCCATGCCTTAGGATATGTTACACATTTATGTATAAAAGACTCAGAGTTCCTTGCAGTAGATTATTCTGTGTCTAGGGCATCATCACCGTTGGTGAGGCGGCTGTCATGGGAAGTATGTTTGATGTTTTCATGGTTAGCCTCTGCAATCAGTTGCTTCTGTGGACAGAAGTCAGCAGTGACTTTGTTCTCATTAAAATGCATGCCAAGACATCCTTAGTATTACATTTGAAGGTGAGTGCACACGATGCGCCTTGCCATTCTGGAGGCTGATGTGCAATTAATACAAGCACTAGGGGCAGGTTTAATGGCAAGTATCCCCCACCATGTGAATATCAAAATGTACAGATTGAGTCGCCAGCAGACATATGTAGACATGGGAAATCTCATGAACACGCCATAAACAAGGCATTTTACTTATTGGGTGTCCATTCTGATTTAAAATGAGGTGGTGACTTACACACCTGAGTTCAGAGGTGTACGGCATAGTACAGGCCTAGACAGGTCAAAGTTGATCATATGATTGTCACTGCTATATCACACTTTTACTTCCCCTTCCACTGAAGAGCTAAAGAAATACATGACCACTGTTAGAAATTGGGTTTCTGGTTGGAAGAAGTAAGCACCCTGTCCAAGCAGGAACCCCGATCCTAGTCAGGGTCAGTCACCACCGCATCCTACATTAACCTGTGATCACCCCTGGTAGTTTGGCACAAAGCAGTCAGGCTTAATTTAAGAGGCAATGTGTACAGTATTTGTGCAACACAATACAGGAACACAGGAAAAACACCACAAAAAGACACCACACCATGTTAGATGAATAGAGTATATTTTATGAACAAAACAAGACCAAAATGACAAAAATCCAATGAGTATAACCGGAGTTATGAATTTTTAAATAATGAAATGTAATACTTAAAAGTCAATAGTGCCAACTGGGGCTATCTGGTCGTGCTAGACCAGGTGAAATCCAAAAGTTCAGGCTGACCGCGAAGGACCATGGGTCGGATACAGGGACCTGGCTTGGCCCCCTGAGCAGTACCTTGGATGCGTCAACACCAAGGACAATGCGGGGAGCAGAGGAGTTGATGCGTTGTCATCCATCCTGCAGATGTAGGCGATGTGTCAGTTCCGAGCTGCACACTGTCGAGGATGAGTCAAGAGTCATGAAGCAAAGAACACTGTGGCGATGCATTGTAGTCGAACTGCTAGGCTGAAGGTGATGCAAGCAGCATGCAGCAATGTGTCAGCTCCGAGCAGCGCATAGTCAGAGATGCAGCGGATGATGTGTCACCCAGTTTACGATGCAGTGTCCGTGGTCCGGGAAGCAGCGACGATGCGCCAGCGTCGAGTGAGATGCGCTGGTTCAGATTGCAGCAGTATCAACAATGTGTGGATTTAAGCAGATGCAACACTTTCTACCCACTTTTAAGTGCCCAAGACTAGATAGACACCACTTGGCAGGGCAAGACTCACAGCTGACAGAGCCTAGATGCTCTAGATGAGTGGATTGAAGTCTTTGATGTCCCTGAGACTTCTAACAGGAGGCAAGCCAGCTAGCTTATGGAGTCACTTTGGTTCTGGGTTGTAGAGATGCAGGTCCACTCCTTCTCACTCCCAGGCAAGAAGGGCAGCAGGCAGCAAATCAACACAGCAGAGCATGAGTCCATCAGAGTCCAGCAGAGTGACAGTCCTTTTAGCAGCACAGCAGACCTTCTTCCTGGCAGAATGTCTACAGGTCCAGAAGTGTACTGAAGTGGTGGTGTCTGAGGTCCAGTACTTATACCCAGTTGTGCCTTTGAAGTGGGGAAGACTACAAACAGAGGCCTTTGAAGCGCACAGAGTCTATTCCCTTCCTTTCCTGGCTCCAGGCTTACTACAGGGGGTATGCAGCTCTTTGTGTGGGGACAGGACAGTGGCCATTCAGGTATAGGTGTCAGCCCCGCTCTCCCATCATGCCCAGGTTAGCCCATCATATTGTGGATGGCCCATCAGTCACACCATAGCTCCCTTTCTGTGTGGCTGTCTAGAGGAAATGCACAAAGCCCAGCTGTCACCCACCCCAGATGTGTATTCAGAGACAGACACAAGGCACCAAATGGCTAAAGTAAAAAAAATGCCAACTTTCTAAAAGTGGCATTTTCAGAATTACAATTTAAAATCCAACTTCAATATCAGTTAGGATTTTAAATTGTGATTCCAGAGACATCAAACTTGGGGGTCACATCTCTTCCCAATCAGGAATTACCCTTAAAAGATGTAGTAAAGTAATCCCAATGCTAACCTATGGGAGAGATAGGCTTTGCAGTAGTGAAAAACAAATTTAAGAGTTGTTCACTACTAGGACATGTAAAACTTAAAAGTACATGTCCTACTTTATAAATGTGCTGCACCCTGCCTGTGGGCTATCCAGGGTCTACCTTAGGGTTGGCTTATATGAATTAGAAAGGAAGGATTGGGCTTGGCAAGAGGGTTAACTTTCCAGGTCGACATGGCAGTTTAAAACTACCCATACAGGCTCTGCATTGGAAGGCCTGAGACATGTTTAAAGGACTACTTAAGAGGGTGGTACAATCAGTGCTGCAGGCACATTAGTAGCATTTAATTTACAGGCCCTGTGCACATGTAGTGCACTTTCCTAGGGACTTATAGGTAAATTAAATATGCCAGTTGTTGATAAGTCAATGTTACCATGTTTAAAGCAGAGAGCACATGCACTTTAGCTCTGGTTAGCTGTGGTGAGGTGCCCACAGTCCTGAAGCCAACAAAAACGAATCCAGCAAAAAGAGAAAGAGGAAGGCAAAAAGATTGGGGGTGACCCTGAAGAAAGGGCCATTTACAACAACCGCAATAACACTGGAAGAGGCAACATATTTTAGGAGGTGGGCGTGGTCTGGCCATGCAACAAGATGGCCGCTTAATTCTGGATATCCGCTCTGCGGGGAGTCCCGGACCGTGGCGAGGGAGCTTTCTGGGAATCAGATGCTGATATAGCCCCTGGCTGCAGATGGCGTAGAAGTCAAGGGTTGTACAATGGTGTCTTGCTGTCAAAATAATGCCCCCAAACAATTTTTCTCGAAGTGAGCTGAATGCTGCCTAACGAACGGAGGCCTGCGACCTGCGCAATGCGTACGGAGCTGAGGAGACAAACCTGTGAATGGTGCGCGCAATGACTTTGGGCTTCTCGGCGATCCTTTAGCTGAGTGTGCTGTGGAGTGTGGTGTTTCGGCCCGGACCCTTCTACGGTGGGTGCAGTGAGAACAGACTGCGCCGCTGCCCGACCCGAGGAGCCTGGCTGGACTATCTGGGGTCCCTGCTGAATTTCGTTCACTGTCGACTCCAGGGCGGAGCCGGCCCATTGTCAAGGTCAGAACAGTGCCTCACGGTGTCTCAACTTAGAATAGGCGGACTGGGCCCATGCAATCGAATGGAAGCTGCGGTCGGCAGGCGTCTGAATTGGTGGGCAGGTTGTGGCTCTCCTGGCTCACCTGCCTCAGAGAAACTGCGCTTTGCAGGCCCCCGCCACCGAGTTGGTGCTGTGTTTGACAGACGTCTGCATTGACGAGCGGACTGCGGTTCATCCGACTCTCCCACCTTAGAAGAGTTATGCACTGCCTTGTATAGGCACTCCCCCTCCTTGATCCCAGTCGAGTACTGAAGTCTTTGAAGGCCGCTTTCCACATGAGCGAGCCCCGATCTCCTCTCTTCACCCCTGGTGACAAGGCTGTATGGATGCTGCACTGTGACTGATCATCTAAAGTATGATTCTACAGTGGTGAATGCAGAAACGGTCTGAAACCAAAATATCAACTCATCAGAGGAGGACCTGCGGAAAACTGCCCTTTCCCATTGCACCTAGTTATGACCTAAGCTATAAAAAGCCTGTCACCAGTTGCAATATCTGACAGATGTGGGACTCAACATCACAGACTTTACTTTTCCTCCTTTGGTGCTCATACTCTGGTTGCAAGAAAGGGCTTGAGTGCACTGATCACCAGCCCTTTTCTAAGTGGTCTCCGAAGCGTCCCACCCATGAAGAGCAATCCTGGATTGAATCAACCAGTCTGCCTCATGCTTTGGGAAGCCCGCCGACACCACTATTGAGCCCCACACCGGCCAAGTCCGGCTACCGCCACTATAGGTGGAATGACCCTCAATAGCAAGCACCTGTAGCAAAAAAGATAGTCTCATCAGAGACCTGGATGTGTGAAAAGTGATATGGAGATATAATCCTAGACTCCTCCAGAAGTTACTACTCGCTACCCTCTAGCAGCCTTTCCTGCCATATATCCTCTCTCTCTACCCTTTTAATTTGAGACTCGCTTGGGCCTTATCATCTGCACTCTTGGAGCAAAATATGAATTATCTGGTCTTTTTTGAGAGGAGGTCTCCCCTTATACTTCTAGAACCTCTGGTGTAAGCTCTGGCCCTGCAAAATAGCTACCAGCCTCTCTCCATACAGTTGGTTCACTACCGGGTCCAACCGCATATTAGGGCTGAAGTGATATCATTACATCAGCCCTCTTTCCTCTGCCCGCTACACACATAATTAAGCTCACTGCATTGTAGACACTAGAGGAACGACACAGAAGAGCTGGAGATCCCTTCTGGCAAGACGTCTGGAAAACCCACTAGACAGCTTCTTTTTTCGGAAGCTCTAAATCAGGGCCGCTCCACCTCAGATATGCATAGCGCCACTCCCTCGACTCAGAAACCACATAATTCTATGATGAAGACCTCACCGGACTCCACCATGTCAGGATAATGTCCGCCTCTTTGGCTTTCCCAAAAAAATAGAAGGATCAGACGCCAAATCCTTTCTCAGATCAACGCTCCCAAAGCTCACAGGTCTCACTTTTGACTCACTATTAGAGATGCAGAGAGCCCATCACATCGAACCGCTCTACGGGGGGAAAAATGAACGGCTGCGTGCACTTATTGTTTGCTTCCTACAACATGAGCAGGCTCCTCAATTGATCAATGCGGCTCATACCCATGGCCCATGCACATTTGAAGGTCATGAGATCAGAATGACAGCGGACTTCTCAAGAGAAACAAATGAACGTCATAAAGCCTTTTTATCTCTTCGACCCCGCCTGAGGCAACTAGTATGAAGAGAACATCAAGTATGGACTCTTGGTGCCCGCATGTCTGCGGATTACGAAAGACGGAATCTCCCAAAAAATTTTTAATCCAGAAGATCTTAGGCAATTCTTGGACAGTCTTGCTCCTCAAAATATGGACTGTGTTGTGTCTCTACCCTGAGATCGAATCCCTACATACATCACTGAATTCTACGATGTCATCTGCCGGGTCCCAACGAAACTCAGGCTGGTCCAAGAGTAGGGGACGAGATCCAGACTGACCAGTTCGTTCCCTGGGAGATCGAGCACAGGTACTTTAGGCAGTGGCTGCCCTTACACAGGAAAGAGACAGAGACAAATCACGCTCTCCTCTAAAGCCCCCTTTATCCGAGGAGGGTGTATCTTAAACTTTGGCTGAGTGATTTACCTTCCCACATTGAAGAGTTGATGGAAGTTCGCTGCCTTTTTGTCTGCCGAAGAAGATAATTGGATGAGTACCTGAATACTTGCTCACTTTGTTATGCATTACTTGCTTTATAATGTTCCTATTTTATCCAATTCCCTTCCCCGTATCCCCCTCTCTTTCTTAACATGTACTTTTAATTGTCCTCACAGCGTTTTTTAAAGCCTGTTTGCTTGTACTTTCTACATTGTAAATTTTATATGACATGAATTAGGACGACTGGCTATATACCTGAACTCCTGCTTACTTGTTATCTATTGTATGCTCTATAATGTTTTTCTTCTCTTGTTCCCTTCTAGCACATTTCTCCCTCCTCTTTCTCTTTTCAACAAAAATGTATGACAATATTTCACTATAACAACATTTAACTATGATAATATTTAAATATGATTACATTTAACTATGATAATATTTAATTATGTTAATATCTAACTATGATAATATTTAACTGTCATTACTATGTAATGCAAAGCTTATTTTATTATACTCTGCATATGATAATTTTACATGACACAGACCTTTCCCCTTCTTCCCCCTCCCTCTCCCCTGATTCCCTCTTCCCCTTTCATGCTGCACTCTTACGATGCTTGTCTCTTCCCCTATTCCTTCCACTTTTTAACCCGACTTTATATTATGAGTCGAATACTTGAACACTTGAATACTCTCATACGCTCAACCTCAATACTGTCAATATTGTTACATAGGTGCGTTCTCCTGTTGACTTTGTCGCCAGATGGGGCTCCCCAACGTGAATAGCCAGAAAGCTTAGACCCATAGAGAGCAGTCCTATACCCCTAGTGCTGCACCTTTACTACGCAGCACATTTGCTCCTTCTCTCTCTCACTTCATCTTCCTTCCAGTTCCTCTAGAACCTCGCCTTTTCTCCTTCTCACTTGCCCTCCTGCGCATATACAAGTGACTCTCTTATTTTCCCTTCACAACCCTCCAATGTCTTAGGAACTATCTGAGAGGGTTGTTGCCCTTATCTTTGATCTTTCTCCTTGCCTAGAGCTTGCTTTCTTGCCCCACTTCCCCTCTCCTTTTCTCCACTCCCCTTCCCTTACATAGTTTTTCCCTTGTTCCTATCCATATTTGTCCCTGATATCCCCCCTTACCTGTGCAGCTTTTACCTCTCTATTCTACTTCCTTCCTTGCTTTTCTCTTCATAATCGAACACCTCTCATTCCTTCCATCAGCTTTTCCTTCAAAACCAACCTCTCTCGATTCTCAATGGACACATGGCAGAAAACATTTCCTCTCCCTCTCATCCACTACGCATTATCTCATGGAATGTAAATGGTCTCACACATTACATTAAACGTAAGAAAGTACTCTCTTATCTTCAAACGAAAAGAGCTGATATTGCCCTTTTACAAGAGACACACCTTGATGCTTTGGAATCATCTAAGCTACGACGCGAATGGGTGGCAAAAGTCATTCATTGTGGATTGACAACACAGTCTCTTTCTAAGGAGATTCAACCACGGAAATGTGGAGTGGCCATCCTCTTGCACAAATCCTTACCCCTCACAACTGTCAAGACCTGGGTTGATCCAGATGGCAGATATGTGTTTGCAAAGTTAAAAATAGGAGATAGGACCCTCTGTGTTGGCTTAGTATATGCTCCAATGGGAGCTAAACGCTTCTATCTTCTAAGTCTGAATCGCTTGTTAGTGGAAATTGGGGCATCCAGTTATGTCATTGGTAGGGACTGGAATCTTACCCACGAAGCAGTTTTAGATAGAACAAGTCCCTTGTATAGATGTAATGAGGGGGACAGAGCTTTACTAGGAGACATAACATCGGACCACGGACTGGTGGATCATTGGCGACTTTGTCATCCCACAGATCAGGAGTATACCTTCAACTCCTCTGCTCATGGCATCCAGTCTAGGATAGATTATTTTCTTATATCCCACTCGGTAGTTGCAATCACTAGTGAATACCATATTTTGGAAGCTGCTCTCTCTGATCATTCTACAGTTCTCCTTGCATTAGACATAGGTTTAATCCCCCCAGGTTGTAAACCATGGCGTATGAAAATTCAGAGATATCGTTCACCCCAGGGTAAGACTCAACTATGTTCTCATCTCTCTGACTATTTAATCAATAATAAATCATCAGTTACCTCTTGTAGGACCATTTGGGCAGCTGCGAAAGCAACCATTCGTGGGCAACTGGTTAGAGATGCAGCCGAGGCCAATAAGTCGGCATCCCTTTGTCGTATTGAACTCGAGGATCAAATTATCTCTCTCACATGCCTATATTCATCCCATCCCACAGTGCCCAACCACCGATGCCTATAGCTAGCCAGAATGGTGCTCAATAATTTGTACACTTCTAAAGGTGAGTACGCCCTTCAGCGTCTAAAAGGCAGACATTATGAACAAGGGGAGAAAGCAGGCCGCTTACTTGCATCACAGCTGAAACAGCGTGAGGCAGCCATGGCTATCACTGCCATACGGACAGAAACAGGTGTGATACTCACTAAACCACAAGAAATAGTAAACACTTTTGCATCATTTTATGAGAAACTTTACACCCCTGAGACCCCGGCAACTGAAGATCAATTAACCGCCTATCTTGCGGATATTGATCTTCCACGCCTCATAGACGAAGGTAGAGATTTACTTAATGGTGACATCAGCAAAGAAGAAATTGATGCAGCCATTGCCAAATTACCTTATCACAAATCCCCAGGAGAAGATGGATTTCCTGCGGAATATTATAAATGGTCTGGGGAAGAGACAATTGATACTCTATATTCCACCTTTCATGAGGCTGTTCAGACAGCTTCACTAGGTCCTATTTCTGGTGAGCAGTCAAAATATCGAAAATAAAATATCGATATACAATAATATTGAAGTTAAAATATCGAAGGGACAGAATATCGATGTGAAGAATATCGATGGACAGAATATCGACCCTAAGGTAAGTAATATCGAATTTTTTAATATCGATGTAAATAATATCGATGTTAGTAATATCGAAATCAAATATATCGATGTTACTAATATCGATGTTACTAATATCGATATTTGTATTATTGTTATGTATTTTGTTATGTTTTTAATATGTATGTGTTATATATGTTTTTGTTAAGTGTTCTACTTGTTTAAAAATATATGTATACAATTTTTATATGTTAATAAATATTTTTTTAAGTTAATTTTTTTTTTTGTACTGTAGCGGGTTGTGGGTTTATAGGGAATAGGGTGGGAAGTAATTTAATTATACTAAATTAATTATTAATTTTTAGGAATTATAAATTAATTTTAATTATTTTTTGCGTTTAAGTTCTGTAGCGGGTTGTGGGTTTATAGGGGAAGAGGGTGGGAAGTAATTTAATTGTAATTAAGTCATAATTTATTTTAATTAATTGGTATTGATAATTATATTATTGTTAATTAATTAATAATTGGTAATTAATTTGTATTAATTGGTTATTAATTTTTATTAATTGATTAATTGATCATCATGTAATTTAAATGTAATTAAGTTATAATTTATTGTAATGAATTGTTATTGATAATTATATAATTGTTAATTAATTAATAATTGGTAATTAATTTTTATTAATTGGTGATTAATTTTTATTAATTGATCATGTAACTTAAATGTAATTAACTTATAATTTATTTTAATTAATTGGTATTGATAATTATATTATTGTTAATTAATTGATAATTGGTAATCTATTATTAATTGGTAATTAATTATTATTCATTAGTTATTAATTTTTATTAATTGATTAATTGATCATTATGTTAAGTGTATTATTTTATCATTGGAGTGTGTTGTGCGTTTATAGGGGAATACTTTTGGAAGTAATTGAAATCTAATTAAGTAATTATTACATTTATTTTTGGGTATTGATAATTAATTTATTGGATATTAATTATTAATAGGTAATTTTTTTAAATTACAATTTTTTGGTTCTAAAAATTAATTTATTGTTATTTTATCATTAATTGGTAATTAAATATTATTAAATATTATTTATTGATAAATGTAATTAATATATTAAGAATTATTTATTAATTGATAATTAATGTTTAATTATTATTATTATTGGTATAAAAAAGTATTTAATTGTTTAATATTAGTTAATTGGTAATTAAGTTTTAATAATTTATATGTTTTTTGTTATTAAACATATTTTATTGTTCAATATTTATTATTTAGTAATTAATATTTATTGATTATTATTTATTGGTATTTATTATTAATTTATTGTTAATACATTTTCTATTGGTAATTATGTTTTTAATAATTATTTATTGGTTTTGGTAAATAGTTTAGAGTTATTTAATAATTCATTAATTATTTTAAAAAAATTATTTATTTATAAGTATGTTATTTGTAACTTCTACGCTATCCAACACTTCCCCTACTGTTGCACTCTCTGGAGTTAGAATAGTAATTTTTACCCCTACGCTATCCAACACTTTCCCTACTGTTGCACTCTCTGGAGTGGGAATAGTAATTTTTACCCCTACGCTATCCAACACTTTCATTACTGTTGCAGTCTCTGGAGTGGGAATAGTAATTTTTACCCGTATGGTATCCAACACTTTCCCTACTGTTGCACTCACTGGAGTGGGAATAGTAATTTTTACCCTCACGCTATCCAACGCTTTCCTACTGTTGCACTCCATGGAGTGGGAATAGTAATTTCTACCCCTACGCTATCCAACACTTTCCCTACTGTTGCACTCTCTGGAGTTGGAATAGTAATTGTTACCCCTACGCTATCCAACACTTTCCCTACTGTTGCACTCTCTGGAGTGGGAATAGTAATTTTTACCCCTACGCTATCCAACACTTTCCCTACTGTTGCACTCACTGGAGTGGGAATAGTAATTTTTACCCTCACGCTATCCAACGCTTTCCCTACTGTTGCACTCTCTAGAGTGGGAATAGTAATTTTTACCCCTACGCTATCCAACACTTTCCCTACTGTTGCACTCACTGGAGTGGGAATAGTAATTTTTACCCTCACGCTATCCAACACTTTCCCTACTGTTGCACTCTCTGGAGTTGGAATAGTAATTTTTACCCCTATGCTATCCAACACTTTCCCTACTGTTGCACTCTCTGGAGTGGGAATAGTAATTTTTACCCCTACGCTATCCAACATTTTTCTTACTGTTGTTTTTTGGGGGTTGTAATAGTAGTTTTATTCCCTACGCTATTTAATATTTTTAGTATTATTTTAGTTAATATAGTATATAATTAATTTTAAAAATATTAAAAGTAAATTTAATTTTTTTAATTTGTTATACATAATTATTTAATTTTTATTTATGTTATTGTTTTATGTGTATAGATGTATTTGTAATGTATAATATTTTTTAATACTTTATAATTTATTAAAATAATTATTCAAACTGATTATTAAGTAAGTATATATATTATATATTATATGTATATGTTTAATTAATGTTTTATTTAATTATATATGTTACTTATTAATTTTAAAAATTATAAAATATTTTTAACTATGTTTATTTTAATTATAAGTATTATTTAGTTTGTTTTACATTTTTTTTTTTTTAAAACGATATTTTTGATAACGATATTTTTGACATCGATATTTTTTTTTCGATATTTTTGTACTTACCATGTTGTAGATAGGATTTCGATATTATTGACATCAATATTTTTGTTGCGATATTTTTGTAGGTCGATTTTTTGACCTTCGATATTTTGTCAGTGATCCCCTATTTCTAATAGAGCGTTGATTGCGGTAATCGCCAAGCTGAGCAGTGACCCACTTGCTTGTGGTAAAATATCGTCCTATCTCCCTTATAAATGGAGATGTAAACATTTTGGCAAGTATTCTATCGGCACGACTTCGCAAAGTCATTCCATCCCTCATACACCATTCACAGGTTGGTTTTGTCCCAGGCCGTTCCTCCAGGAATCACCTTCGAACACTAGCCCATACTTTATGGACTGCAAAAGAGATGACGGAAGATGCGTGGCTCTCTCCTTGGATGCAGAAAAGGCATTTGACATCATTGACTGGGGTTATCTCTTTGCAACCATGAAACGCTTTGGCCTAGGCGATCAGTTTATTTCCAAGGTCCGCCTGCTATACGACAATCCTGTAGCTCAGGTCATTTGTGGTTGATTTCTCTCGGATCATTTTCCAACCCGAAGGGGTACCCGTCAAGGTTGCCCCCTCTCCCCCCTTTTATTCCTGCTGGTGATGGAACCCCTTGCTTCACTTATCCGCCACTCATCGGGGATTCAGGTTATACCTATAGTGGGAGGTGTATCCAAGCTATATTTATATACTGATGACATCCTCCTTACTCTAAAGGATCTCTCTCATTCTTTGCCAGCCTTGCTCGAGATTATTGATGGGTTTGCAGCCCTTTCCGGTTATAAGGTAAACTGGGATAAAAGTGAGGCTCTTCTACTCTCTTCGGGCACCACAAAAGCATCAATTGAGGGATACCCCTTTTGCTGAAAATCGTCGGAGCTAAAATATCTGGGAATTCTGGTTAATCGAGGCTTGGAAGGAATGGTCTCGGACAATATTTCATCCCTTATAGCACAAATGGAAACTGATTTCACTAAATGGTCTCTTTTGGATTTTCCCATGTGGGGAAGAGTGCAGGCTGTAAGGATGGTCACTTTACCTGAAATGAAATGAAAAGACCATTTATTAAGCGCGATAGCTACCCTCAGGCGTCCTAGCGCTACGGACAACGCGTACAGGAAAAACAATTGAAGGTTATTCAGGTTTATTAAAAAGCAGGGTTTCTAAGTGTTTACGGAACAGAAGTAAGTTGGGCTCTGATTGCAGATGGAAGGGGAGGGAGTTCCAAAGTTTGGCTGAGTTATAGGAGAACGACCGGCCCCCACATCTGGCTCTCTTGATCCTGGGTACTGTCGTGAGGAGAGAGGATGCTGATCTGAGCTGTCTGTTCGGGTGGTAGGGGGTGATCAGTGAATGATTGATGACAGCACCTGTTTTCCAGAAGGCTTGGTGGGCGATGTACAGGGTCTTAAATTCGATTCTTTCCCTGACTGGGAGCCAGTGAAGGCTCTTTAGTCCGGGTTTGACTGGAAGTCGACGGGGGATCTGAAGCAGTGTTCGGGCAGCGCAGTTTTGTATGATCTGTAGCTTGCGCAAGGTGGTTTGGGGGGCCCCTAAGTAGAGGGTGTTCCCGAAATCCAGACGAGACAGAATGAGACCCTGGACCATAATCTGTCTCGCTTGGAAAGGCAGTAAGGGGAGAATCTTCAGCAGAAGCCTGAGTAGACCAAAGCAAGTGGCTGATAGTTTGGCTGCTTGACAATTGAAATTAAGGGACTTATCCAACCAGATGCCCAGGCTCTTGATTGTGTCCTTTGGCGTGGGAGCAGGGCCAAGGCAGGTGGGCCACAATGAGTTGATCGTGAGCGTGGGGGGGTTGCCTAAGAGCATCAGCTCAGTTTTGTCTCCATTCAGTTTAAGACATGACGATGTCATCCATTTGGTCACTTCTTCTAAGCAGTCCCTCAGGCTGTTATGCACGGTGTGTGGCTGATTGAGAGCCACCACTAGCTGAGTGTCGTCAGCATAGGTGATGATTTTTATCCCGAACGGACGGACTATCTCAGCTAGTGGGCTCATATATATATTAAATAGCGTAGGGTTCAAAGAAGAGCCCTGTGGCACACCGCAGCCAAGAGGCTTGCTGGGGGAGGTGATGTCACCCTCAAAAACCTGGAAGGAGCGGTCTGAAAGGAAAGATTCAAACCAAGCAATTGCTTTTCCTGAGACTCCTAAACTGGTGAGTCGATGTAGTAAGATGTTGGGGCTTACAGTGTCGAAGGCGGCACTTAGGTCAAGGAGGATGATTGCTGCAGATCCTCCCTGATCCAGGATCTTCCTGGCCTCCTCCGTCACTGCAACCAGAGCGGTTTCGGTCCCATGCATGGGACGGAATCCCGTCTGGGAGGGGTCGAGCAGGTGGTTGGTCTCGAGGAACTCTGCCAACACAAAGGGGTCGATTCCGATCTCGGTCGGAGACGCACCCAACGCCATTCGGTCGGGAAAAAAGCCATGCAAATGCCTGTTTCCCGACCGATCCGCACATTAATCCGAACGAACAAGTACGATGCGCACAACAGCGCAGATTCCGACCGAGTCGTACTCACCCAATACAGGTCCTGATCCCCGACCGAGCCGGATCCGTAAACGCAGATACGAGTCGCCTGGAAGCCAAAAAGCAGCCCCGTCCGGCCGGACAAGTACGATGCGCTTCCCGTACGCGCCAAACCCGTCGCTACGCACGGCACGTCAAAGCATCCGGGAGAGGCGCACATAAGCTCCGATTCGCGCCACAACACGATCCACGGCTACGAGACGAACACGCCAGCGACGAGGAGAAGCAACGACGAAGACGAACCAACAATGAATCCCATCGTTCCGATCCTACCAATATTCTACATCTACTACCGGAACAGGCACGGACGCGTACGGCGCAGAAGGTAAGTCAGACACCAACCACAAACACAAACTACACGCACCCGACATATCACACACACACACAGGGATGCAGAAATTACTTACTCCAGAAACAGCAGCACCATAGGGGCGGGATGCCCATCACCAATGCCACATATACACATAGGGGCCCGGATGCCTGTCACTACTGCCACCTCTACCCAGGGGGGTGCCAGGTGCCTACCACTACTACCACCTCTACCCAGGGGGTGCCAGGTGCCTACCACTACTACCACCTCTACCCATGGGGGTGCCAGGTGCCTACCACTACTACCACCTCTACCCAGGGGGTGCCAGGTGCCTCCCACTACTACCACTTCTACCCAGGGGGTGCCAGGTGCCTCCCACTACTACCACCTCTACCCATGGGGGGCTGGATGCCTGTCACTACTGCCACCTCTACCCAGGGGGGTGCCAGGTGCCTACCACTACTACCACCTCTACCCAGGGGGTGCCAGGTGCCTACCACTACTACCACCTCTACCCATGGGGGTGCCAGGTGCCTACCACTACTACCACCTCTACCCATGGGGGTGCCAGGTGCCTCCCACTACTACCACCTCTACCCAGGGGGTGCCAGGTGCCTCCCACCACTACCACCTCTACCCAGGGGGTGCCAGGTGCCTCCCACTACTACCACCTCTACCCATGGGGGGCTGGATGCCTGTCACTACTGCCACCTCTACCCAGGGGGGTGCCATGTGCCTACCACTACTACCACCTCTACCCAGGGTGTGCCAGGTGCCTACCACTACTACCACCTCTACCCAGGGGGTGCCAGGTGCCTCCCACTACTGCCACCTCTACCCAGGGGGTGCCAGGTGCCTCCCACTACTACCACCTCTACCCATGGGGGGCTGGATGCCTGTCACTACTGCCACCTCTACCCAGGGGGGTGCCAGATGCCTACCACTACTACCACCTCTACCCAGGGGGTGCCAGGTGCCTACCACTACTACCACCTCTACCCATGGGGGTGCCAGGTGCCTCCCACCACTACCACCTCTACCCAGGGGGTGCCAGGTGCCTCCCACTACTACCACCTCTACCCATGGGGGGCTGGATGCCTGTCACTACTGCCACCTCTACCCAGGGGGGTGCCAGGTGCCTACCACTACTACCACCCCTACCCATGGGGGCTGGATGCCTGTCACTACTACCACCTCTACACAGGGGGTGCCAGGTGCCTGTCACTACTACCACCTCTACCCATGGGGGTGCCAGGTGCCTACCACTACTACCACCTCTACCCAGGGTGTGCCAGGTGCCTCCCACTACTACCACCTCTACCCAGGGGGGGCTGGATGCCTATCACTACTGCCACCTCTACCCAGGGGGGTGCCAGGTGCCTACCACTACTACCACCTCTACCCAGGGTGTGCCAGGTGCCTCCCACTACTACCACCTCTACCCAGGGGGGGCTGGATGCCGACTACTACCACCCCCACTCACAGGATGGCAAATACATGCCACAAGAAGCACACACCAGCAGAAAGAATGCAACACAAAGACATCCCCCCAACACCATGACAAGCGTGTGTAGACTGTGTCAAATGCCTACAACACTGAACAGGACTGTGGACATACAATGTGACCCCCTATCACAAGTGCCACACATAAATGTGTGTGGCACCCACAATGCAAGCAGGCCATGACCATTGTGGCAATGGGGTCCAAACCCCCATCATCACAGTGACCAAAATGTGAGTGTGGGGTCCATAGCTGAAGCACATATTGACCATTGTGGCAATGGGGTCCAAACCCCCATCATCACAGTGACCAAAATGTGAGTGTGGGGTCCATAGCTGAAGCACATATTGACCATTGTGGCAATGGGGTCCAAACCCCCATCATCACAGTGACCAAAATGTGAGTGTGGGGTCCATAGCTGAAGCACATATTGAACATTGTGGCAATGGGGTCCAAACCCCCATCATCACAGTGACCAAAATGTATGTGTTGACAAAGAATAAGCTGCAACTGCCAAACTGCATGGATTATTCCTGGTCACAGAACAACAAACACATCAGTGGCAAAGTAGTGCTTGTGTCCCATAGCAACATAGAATGGGGGAGGCAAACAGTGCAGTGCAAACAAGACATACCTTTGGCCATGTGCAGACAAACATCACCCATGGGGGCTGACACTGTCAACACTCATCAATGACTCAATGACACAAGTGACCATCAGAATGCAGACCCACATATTTGCACCAATGGGCACACAAATTCAGATACCCAGTGGAGACTGTAGAAGGGAGGTGAACAGATACCATACCATGGCAGCAATGGGGGACACACACAATGATCATTGTGCTGACTGATGACCTAGGAGTCCCAGGGACAGCAGGGCAAACACACCAAACAACATACAGCCAATGGCACACTAAAGATATGCCAATGCAGTGGTGCAGATGCACAAACACAAACAGGCAGACCCACACTGCACATCAAACACAACAGGTGAGGGGGGTACCAGTGTCCCCAGGCAAACACACAACACATGAGGAGGCCTGAATACCAACTACACAGACGTGCATACAGTGCCACACAAAGGTAACTCATGGATCCAAATCCCTATGTGGGCAATCAGGCATTGTCAGATGAGTGGGAGCACAAATCACACATGTCACACAAGCATGTAGGAACAGCAACTGACACAGCAAGACACACAGACACCACAGCACCACACCCAGGGCCCCCACAATGTGGTGACCCTGGGCTGCATTACAATCCCACTGTGATGACAAAGCTAGATGTCGTTCACACTGTGAACCACAGTCATGTGTCCTGAGCAACAAACTACCATCACACCTACACAAGCACAAATCAACCAGCACGGCCTGTCAGCCAAGGCCAACATGGAGGCAGGGGTCTAGCCGGGCAACAACTCTCATCTGCACACACTCAACACCACACACCTCGACCTCCAACAATGTGCAGCAGTGAAGCTCACATGCACTGGTGACATTGCACATGCACCCATGACAATCCCAGGGGGGTGGTGGGAACCAAGGTGCAGGAACACATCACACATGGCCACTCTACCAGACTCCTGAATGTCTGACACACTGCACACTACGCTGTACATGGACATGACGCCAATACCACACCAACCAATGGGATCCCAGCCGCAGTCACACACCTATGAAGAAGCCAAGGTCACCCACAAAGGACACACATAGACAACTACCAACATTGCAGCCCTGAGGAGTGCCAGCAGTCACACACACAACGTGTCACAACCAATGAAAGCTAACACAAACCAGAAATCACATGACAGTTGTCAACAACAAGTGCAAAGGGGAATCCGGACTGTGACACATCAGCGTCTGCCCACAAACTCAGCCCTGACAGCAAACACACCTATGGGTGACACCCTGATGACCAGTAATGTGCCATGCACCCACATCACAGAGAACCCAGGGAGAAGACTTTGGGGGAACATAGCTCAACTCAGCAAGCATCACAAACAGGAACATCACTAGGGATCCCAGCATGCACAGCAACATGGAAGTGAACACACACACATGCTCATACAACACACACCTTGGGCGCACGAGATGTCACAGGAGTACACACTGCCATTAGGGGACTCCACTCCTGTGTGAGGAAAGCTGTGCCATATGTCGCATCAGTAGGGCTCCATCATGTCAGCAGAACACTTGGTCACACAGTCAACAATTAGCACCAAATGAAGGCTCCCGTCTTATCAGCCTGGTCATGGGAATGTCAACGAAATCAACAGCACAGATCCAACACACATGTATAGCAAGTTGCACTGACAACACAGAAGAGTCCTTCCCCATTGATGCCCAAACCTGCATGTCCAGTGGAGATGGCCACACGGTCAAGGAACTAGACTAATTGAATAATGGCAAACACAACAGATGTGCATGGGTGGAACCCACAGATGTGACATTGCTAATGTAAGTAGGAAATCCCATTGCCAAATATTGAATACATGACACCCTCAGATGCTGCTAAGGACGACATGGATTCACCACAGGATAGGACACTGTCCCCCTGGAACACATGGGTTCATGCACAGTAACACTTCATTTTCATGAGTCCAAAAATCACCATCACTGCAGCAAGGGCACGGTTAGCATCATCAACATCATGTACATCAGAAGCAAAACCACTAGAGAACAGAAAGTTGCTTTATTCAGCATGTGGGTTCAAAACTTGGAAGAACTGCAAGGTATCAACAAAGGCCAATGGCCAGTCCATCAAGAAAGTCTATACAGGGTGACAGTGGCAGATGTCACCCTATGCATGCCTGCACTGATCACAACCGGGGACAATCCCCTAGGAGGGGCATACGGGGGGCAGGCCAGGCACCGCAGGGACAGGATCAGGGCTCACCAGGAGGAGGCAGGGAAGGGGTGGTGGGTGCTGGAGAGCCACTGACAACTGCAGTGGAGGTGTCTGACATGGTGTGTGCCGGCACAACTGGGGGCATGACTCAGATGTTGTGGGTGCCGGCACAACTGCAGTGGACCCTGCAGATGGAGTGGACAGGTCCGCCACTGCAGCGCCCAAGTCAGACAGGGTGATAGTGGACTCCACTGCAGTGCCCACCTCCAGGGGAGGAGAATGGGGATCAGGAAAGGTGGGCAGGACAGAGGGGGAGGACACCCTCACCACATCAGTGGTACAGACAAGCGCAGCGGGGGTGTGGGGCCGGAAGAGCAAGTGGCAGGGGAGAAGGCCTGACCCTTCTGGGGATGGTGTATCTGTGGGTGGGGGAACCTGGGGCAGGGTGTGGTGGGGGCACCTGTGGAGTGGGGGCCTGAGGGATGGAGGAAGGAGACTTGGTGCCTGAGCTGCAGGGCGGCGGCGGGGTCTTGCTTTTCCGGCACCGGGGGGACTTGCGGGTGGGGGCCTCAGTCGGTCCGCGCCTGGGGGATGGTGTCCAGGGGCACTCCGCTCCATGTGGGTGGGCTTCCTCGTCCCCCTGAATGCTGGATCAGCTGGGTCGGAGGGGGAGAGGCCAAGGTCACAGAGGAAGAGCCGCTGTGTGTATGGGGTTGCAGGTGAGGCAAGGGAGGGGTCTTTGGAGGGAGAGGCAACTGAGGACTGCGCAGTGCTTGTGGATGCGTGTGTTTGTGCCTGTGCCCCATCCCCTCTGAGTGTGGTTGCAGTCCCCTGACGGTGCGTGCGTGTGCGTCTTGTTTCTGGCGTGTGTGTCCGTGTGCTGCATGTGTCTGTGCTGGTGTGTGCCTGTGCCAGTGTGTGTGTGCTTGGGACGGGTAAGGTGCTGGGGAGTGTGGATGGAGCAGAGGCAGGAGGGGTGAGGGACTGTCGGAGGAGGGACACTGCTGCCGTCAGGGAGGAGTCCATGGACCTATTGCCCCTCTGTAGGTCAGACATGCCTGATGAGATGCCCTCCATGAATGACACCAGCTGAGTCAACAGACTGGTGTGTGCATGGAGGACACTCAGCATCGCTGTCTGTCCTACATGGAGCTGGCGGAGGAGGTACACAGACTCCTCACTCAGGGCAGCAGGGGACACAGGTGCAGGGGGTGCGGTGCCTGGCCCGAAGGAGACACGCTCCCGAACATGGGAGCCTCCACGGACCTCGGGAATGGGAGCCAACGGGAGGGCGGTGGTGGTGGTGGTGGTGGCGGGGACAGCAACACTAGCTGGGGTGTGGTGGCTGCTGACACCCGCCTCCATAAGGGAGTCATCGTCCGAGTTGCTCTGGTCCTCAGCTGAGGTGGATGGTGCTGAGGACTCCTCGGTGTGGCTCCCCTCGCCCTCCGTGCCACTGGGTCCCTCCGACCACTCCTCGGCTGCTGACCCAGTCTGGCTCTGCGGCTCCTCCTGGTCCGTGGAGCTGTCCCCTCCTGTGGCCGTGGATGTATCTGCAATCAATAGGGAAACAGACAGACATCAGTCACCTGCACCGAACGCACACACCACAGTAAGTACAGCACATTACAGAGCAAGCCCTGGCATCCTTAGTTGAACATTGCTAAAACTGCACAAACAGAACAGGAGAAGTCAATTGTCAGTCTGATGGTCAACCATGGCACTCACATCCCACCTGGCCTTGCACCCATCTGTATGGTGTCTGTGGGATGGCAATACCCCAGTGTGAACACATGCACCACCTACACAGTATTTGGACAGTGCAGAGAACCCGGTGAAGCATGTGGACATGCACACATAACAGCTCTTGCCACTGAGTCAGTGCAGGTGTCCGGATGAAAGGGATGCCCAGAGTCAAATAGGAAATGCATGTGATGCATACCAGCGACAGACACCATGATGCACCCATGTCCTGATAGCCATTGCCACAATGGTGTGCATGTAGCAAATGTCACTCCCCTGCAGGATCACTAATAGGAAGTCACATGCCAT
Source organism: Calotriton arnoldi (assembly GCA_963921515.1). Taxonomy (NCBI): domain Eukaryota; kingdom Metazoa; phylum Chordata; class Amphibia; order Caudata; family Salamandridae; genus Calotriton; species Calotriton arnoldi. The sequence goes on from CAWUFW010002014.1 coordinate 2,157,860, forward strand.
GGCACAGCCATGCCTGCTAAGTCATACATAACTGTCTCCAGTCACATGGGCAGGGCAGCCAGACAACAACACTCTGCACTGTGTCACAATAGTAGATCATGGGGAATGCAAGTCCTGGAGCTGAACAAGTGCACATGTACATCCCCCACACACCACATCATCTGTACCCTCATCTGTCCAGGTTATACCCATTGTACATATGGGAGACCTGTAACACTACCCTCTGCACCTGAGCACATCACAATCTGCTGTGTATGGGAAACAGCTGCCTGAACCTCATATTCGCATACCCCAGTCTGCACGGTCAGGTGATCAAACACCTATGTGTCACACATGTATCATCTCCTATGGTCACATCTCCGGTGGCATGCGGAGCCCCAACCGAGGAACACCCCAGCAGACCTGACAACGAAGCCACAGCACACTGACACAGAGGCAGACACCTGAGGGGACGAATCACTGAGCAAAACGTGTCAGCTGATACACGGCAGTGGGAGTACAGAGTGTATTGTATGGCCTGGAGTAGGCATGACTGTCCTGTCCCACATGAATGAGGGATGAGCCCTGGACAGTAGGCAGCTGGCTAAGTATGTGTGACACACGTTATATACACACTCCTGGGGCACAAACATTGTTCCCACCCGCAGCATGGGTGTGTGCCAGATACCCCAGGCACATGTGGTGGATCAGCTCAGCAATTGGGCCACATATCAAAATCACATGCAGAACACATGTCAGAACACAGGCAATGTGTAAGCAATGGACCCACCCATGATGCCCACCACAGAGTCAGGGAAACATATGCTGTCCCCCACCTTGAGTCAAGCAAACTGCAAGGACACAGTACCCAAGTGACACAATACCCTGACTGTAAGGGCCACACCTGGGTATCAGATGAGGAGTGGGCAGTGCACAATAGAGGGACATGGGTCCTGGACCACAAGACTGATGTACTGTGGAAGTTTAACCAGGCCAGAGGAGGGCACATAGCATGGCAGACATAGTTCACAATGCAGACATGGACTCACCCCCTCCTTGCTGCTCTCTGGCCTTCAGCTGCCCATCCAGATCAGGGAAGACCACCGCCAGGATCCTCAGCATGTGGGGGTCAGGGTCCGGTGTCCGCCCCTCCTGCGAGGAGGCGACAGCTTCAGCTGGACCCGTGCGATCCTCCGGGTCCAAGCCCCGAAGGTCCTGCCACCTCTTCTGGCAGTTGCGGATCCGGCGCTTGTAGACCCCCACGGATCTCACTGCCCGGACGATGGTCAGCCATATCTTCTGCTTCTGGTGGGCATCAACCTGTGAGGATAACAAAGTGAGAATGCCATTACTACACATGCAACATATCCGTGCATTACACAGTTGGATATACATGTCTCAATCACAGGGGCACATGATGTACACAGGCAGTGCAACGATGGCTATGGACAGTATGCCAGCAGTTACTACATGGTATCATTGCCTGGGAAGTAAAACCTAGTTTAAATGCACTGTCACTGCACTATACCTGTCCAGTGCATGTAACTACACACTATGGGGGTGACAACTACTCAGTGAGCCTGCTAGCCAGTGGCGTGCAGACTGTTAGCCTTGCTAGTCAGACAACATGCACATTTAGAAAGGCAGTGGACAGAACACTCACCTGCTCCCCTGCTTTCCCATACAGCTTGCTGTACTGTGGAAGGAGGCCATCCAGCAGGGCCTGGTTCTCCTCAGTGCTGAAGGCTGGGGCTCTCTCCACAGTACGTGCCATTGCAGGGTCCAGAGGGTGCAGATACAGCAGCAGTGTAGTGGCAGATGTCGTCCTGGAGCATGTAGTGCAGGCAAGTGAGCTCTCAATCAATCAATCAATCAATCATGTCACTTATAAAGCGCACTACATACCCGCGAGGGTCTCAAGGCGCTGGGGGAAGAGGGGGGTGGTGCTGCTACTGATCGAAGAGCCAGGTCTTGAGGAGTCTTCTGAAGGCCAGTAGGTCTTGGGTCTGTCGGAGGTTGGTGGGGAGGGTGTTCCAGGTCTTGGCGGCGAGGTGGGAGAAGGATCTGCCGCCGGCGGTCGTTTTCCGGATGCGGGGGACTGTGGCGAGGGCGAGGCTGGTCGAGCGGAGCTGGCGGGTGGGGGTGTAGAAGCTGAGTCGTCTGTTGAGGTAGGCTGGTCCGGAGTTGTGGAGTGCTTTGTGTGCGTGGGTGAGGAGCTTGAAGGTTATCCTCTTGTTGACAGGGAGCCAGTGCAGGTCTCTCAGGTGGGGTGTGATTTGGCTGCGTCGGGGGATGTCGAGGATAAGACGTGCAGAGGCGTTCTGGATGCATTGCAGCCGTCTCAGGAGCTTAGCCGTCGTTCCTGCGTAGAGGGCGTTTCCGTAGTCCAGCCTGCTGGTGACGAGGGCCTGGGTGACTGTTTTTCTTGTTTCGGTGGGGATCCACTTGAAGATCCTGCGGAGCATTCGGAGGATGTTGAAGCAGGATGAGGAAACGGCGTTGACCTGCTTAGTCATGGAGAGGGTGGAGTCGAGGATGACCCCTAGGTTGCGTACGTGGTCGGTGGGTGGCGGGGCTGTTCCCAGTGATGTTGGCCACCAGGAGTCGTCCCAGGCTGAAGGGTTGGAACCAAGGATGAGGACCTCCGTCTTGTCCGAGTTCAGCTTCAGGCGGCTGGTCCTCATCCATTCGGTGATGGCCTTCATTCCTTCGTGGAGGTGGGCTTTGGCGGTGTGAGGGTCTTTGGTGAGGGAGAGGATCAGCTGGGTGTCGTCGGCGTAGGAGATGATGTTGAGGTTGTGCTGTCGGGCGACGTGGGCGAGGGGTGCCATGTAGATGTTGAACAGCGTTGGGCTGAGGGAGGAGCCTTGGGGTACGCCGCAGATGATCTTGGTGGCCTTGGATCGGAAGGGGGCGAGGCAGACGCTTTGAGTTCTGCCGGAAAGGAAGGATGTGGTCCAGTCCAGGGCCTTCTCTTGGATCCCGGCATCGTGAAGGCGTGTTCGTAGTGTGTGGTGGCAGACCGTGTCGAAGGCGGCTGATAGGTACAGGAGGATGAGGGCTGCTGTTTCTCCGTTGTCTAGCAGGGTCCTGATGTCATCGGTGGCGGCGATGAGGGCGGTTTCGGTGCTGTGGTTGCTGCGGAAGCCGGACTGGGAAGGGTCCAGGATGTTGTTCTCCTCGAGGTAGCGGGTCAGTTGTTTGTTGACGATTTTCTCGGTGACCTTCGCGGGGAACGGGAGCAGAGAGATGGGTCGGAAGTTCTTGAGGTCCTTGGGGTCTGCCTTGGGTTTCTTGAGTAAGGCGGTGATCTCGGCGTGCTTCCAGCTTTCCGGGAAGGTTGCTGTCTCGAAGGAGATGTTGATTATTTTCCGGAGATGGGGCGCGATGGCTGTACTGGCTTTGTTGAAGATGTGGTGAGGGCACGGGTCTAGCGGTGAACCGGAGTGGATGGTGTTCATGATCTCGCTGGTGTCCTCGTCGTTGATGTTGGTCCAGGAGAGCAGGCGGTTGGTGGTTGTGGGGGCAGTGGTCTCGGTGGTTGCCGGGGCGGTCGTGGTGTTGAAGCTGTCGTGGATGTCGGCGATTTTGCGGTGGAAGGAGGTGGCCAGTGAGTCGCACAGGTCTTGCGACGGCTGGATGTCGTTGGTGTTGGAGCTGGGGTTGGAGAGTTCCTTCACGATGTTGAAGAGCTCTTTGCTGTTGTGTGCGTTGTTGTCTAGGCGGTCTTTGAGTGAGGCCCTTTTGGCGGATCTGATGAGGTGATGGTGATTGCGGGTGGCGCTCTTGTGGGCGGCGTAGCTGTCCGCTGTCCGTTCGTGGAGCCAGATCTTCTCCAGTTTTCGGCATGTTCGTTTGGAGGCCTGGAGGTCTTCGGTGAACCAGGTGGCTTTCTTGCTGGTGTGGCTGTTGGGCGGATTCTTGAGCGGGGCGAGGGTGTTGGCGCAGTCGTCGATCCACTGTCTGAGGTTGCGGGCGGCGGTGTCGGGGTCGGAGGGTTCGGCGGGTGGGCTCAGGGCGAGGGTTGTGGTTAGCTGGTCTTCCGTGACTCTGCTCCAGCAGCGGCAAGGCATTTGTTCGGTGCGGTGGTGCGTGGTGGGCTTCCTGTAGGTGAAGTGGATGCAGTGGTGGTCAGTCCAGTGGGGTTCGGAGGTGTGGTTGAAGGAGACGTGTGGGCTTGCGGAAAAGATGGAGTCTAGCATGTGGCCGGCGGCGTGGGTGGGTGTAGTCACGAGCTGTCTGAGTCCGAGGGTGGCGAGGTTGTCGATCAGGGTGGTGGAGTTGGTGTCCTTGTTGTTCTCGAGGTGGAAGTTCAGGTCCCCGAGGAGGATGTAGTCCGTGGAGGCGATGGCGTGTGTGCTGACGAAGTCAGCGATGGAATCGCTGAACTGTGGTCGGGGTCCGGGGGGTCTGTAGATGAGGGTTCCTCTGAAGGTGGTGTTGGGATCGGTGTGGATCTGGAAGTGCATGTGTTCGGCGGTGCTGAGGGTGTCGTCGGTGTTGGTTGAGACTCTGAGGGTGTTCCTGTGGACGATGGCGATGCTTCCTCCGACTCCGTTGGTGCGGTCCCTGCGGGTGATCTTGTATCCGTCCGGGATGGCAATGGCGATGTCGGGGGCTGAAGCGGGATTCAGCCAGGTCTCCGTCAGGAATGCGACGTCTGGGGAGGTTGAGTCGAGAAGGTCCCAGAGTTCGATGGCGTGTTTGCGGGCGGAGCGGGTGTTGAGGAGGATGCATCTGAGGTAGTTGGGTTCTTTCCTGGGCGGTGGTTTGGCGGGGCGGGTGCTGGCGAAGCTGCAGTTCCGGCAGGTGAAGGGCCCTTGGGTGCGCTTCGGGGTGGCCTGGTAGCAGGCGTGATCTTTTCCGGGGTTGAGTGCGTGGAGGGTGCTGGCGTCGTATCGGCGTCTGTTGATGTGGCGGGCGCGGGGGATGCCTGGACCAGGGGGTCTGGCGCTGGGCGCGGCGCGGACGGGCGCAGACGGGCTTGCCTTATGCGCGCCAGCGGCGCGGCCGCGCAGCGGCCGCCATAAATGGGGAGGTGGGAGGGAGGAGCAGGGAATGGGCAGTGAGGGGGCGGGGCCGCAGGCGCAGCGGCGGGAAACAGGCACAGAAAGGAAAACGATCACAATCAGGGGCAGCAAGGGGGCACAGAAAGGAAAAAAACGATCACAATCAGGGGCAGCAAGGGGGCACAGAAAGGAAAAACGATCACAATCAGGGGCAGCAAGGGGCACAGAAAGGAAAAACGATCACAATCAGGGGCAGCAAGGGGGCACAGAAAGGAAAAACGATCACAATCAGGGGCAGCAAGGGGGCACAGAAAGGAAAAACGATCACAATCAGGGGCAGCAAGGGGGCACAGAAAGGAAAAACGATCACAATCAGGGGCAGCAAGGGGGCACAGAAAGGAAAAACGAGCACAATCAGGGGCAGCAAGGGGGCACAGAAAGGAAAAAACTATCACAATCAGGGGCAGCAAGGGGGCACAGAAAGGAAAAACGATCACAATCAGGGGCGGCAACGGGGCACAGAAAGGAAAAAACAATCACAATCAGGGGCGGCAAGGGGGCACAGAAAGGAAAAAACGAGCACAATCAGGGGCGGCAAGGGGGCACAGAAAGGAAAAAACGAGCACAATCAGGGGCAGCAAGGGGGCACAGAAAGGAAAAAACGAGCACAATCAGGGGCGGCAAGGGGGCACAGAAAGGAAAAACGATCACAATCAGGGGCGGCAAGGGGGCACAGAAAGGAAAAAACGATCACAATCAGGGGCAGCAAGGGGGCACAGAAAGGAAAAAATGATCACAATCAGGGGCAGCAAGGGGGCACAGAAAGGAAAAAAGATCGTAATCAGGGGCAGCAAGGGGGCACTGAAAGGAAAAACGATCACAATCAGGGGCAGCAAGGGGGCACAGAAAGGAAAAACGATCACAATCAGGGGCAGCAAGGGGGCACAGAAAGGAAAAAAAACGAGCACAATCAGGGGCAGCAAGGGGGCACAGAAAGGAAAAAACGAGCACAATCAGGGGCAGCAGCAGGGCACACAGACGGAGCTGTGTGGTGGGGGAGCGACCTACCAGTCAAGGTCAGGGTCGCTCTCTTCACCATGCAGCGGCCGCCATAAATGGGGTGGTGGGTGGGAGGAGCAGGGAATGGGGCAGCGAATGGGCAGTGAGGGGGCGGGGCCGCAGGGGCGCAGCGGAGGGAAACAGGCACAGAAAGGAAAAACGATCACAATCAGGGGCAGCAAGGGGGCAGAGAAAGGAAAAACGATCACAATCAGGGGCAGCAAGGGGGCACAGAAAGGAAAAACGATCACAATCAGGGGCAGCAAGGGGGCACAGAAAGGAAAAAACGATCACAATCAGGGGCAGCAAGGGGGCACAGGGGGCACAGAAAGGAAAAACGATCACAATCAGGGGCAGCAAGGGGGCACAGAAAGGAAAAAACGAGCACAATCAGGGGCAGCAAGGGGGCACAGAAAGGAAAAACGATCACAATCAGGGGCAGCAAGGGGGCACAGAAAGGAAAAAACGATCACAATCAGGGGCAGCAAGGGGGCACAGAAAGGAAAAACGATCACAATCAGGGGCAGCAAGGGGGCACAGAAAGGAAAAAAACGAGCACAATCAGGGGCAGCAAGGGGGCACAGAAAGGAAAAAAACGAGCACAATCAGGGGCAGCAGCATACTGTCCCATGTGTCCAAAGTGATAGGTCCAAGTCGTTTGCATCATCTGAATCTGGCCAATCCATGGAATTGCACCACTTACACACGCCCCCAGCATCCTTCAAATGTTCAACTTCGTGACACCCATGAAATTGCAACATTGTTGTGGGTGACCAACTGAATTTACAGCATCAGACTCGTTCAAATTTTGAAAACGCGTCCGTTGCCAGTCCAGGCCTTAGCCAATGGGTGCGCACCAATCGGACCATTGCTGTTCAACGCGTACATGGGAAACAACGCGTACCCGCACACATTGAATGCAATGGGCCGGCCGGGCACACCGATCGGACCATTGTTGTTCAACGCGTACATAGGATACAACGCGTACCCGCACACATTGAATGCAATGGGCCGGCCTGGCACACCGATCGGACCATTGCTGTTCAACGCGTACATGGGAAACAACGCGTACCCGCACACATTGAATGCAATGGGCCGGCCGGGCACACCGATCGGACCATTGCTGTTCAACGCGTACATGGGAAACAACGCTGCACCCGACACATTGAATGCAATGGGCCGGCCGGGCACACCGATCGGACCATTGCTGTTCAACGCGTACATGGGAAACAACGCGTACCCGCACACATTGAATGCAATGGGCCGGCCGGGCACACCGATCGGACCATTGCTGTTCAACGCGTACATGGGAAACAACGCGTACCCACACACATTGAATGCAATGGGCCAGCCGGGCACACCGATCGGACCATTGCTGTTCAACGCGTACATAGGATACAACGCGTACCGCACACATTGAATGCAATGGCCAATGTGGCGCACTGATCGGTCCATTGCTGTCCAAGGCGTATTGCCAATACAACGTGTACCAGCGCACATTGAATGCAATGGCCAATGTGTGCGCACTGATCGGTCCATTGCTGTCCAAGGCGTATTGCCAATACAACGCGTACCAGCGCTCATTGAATGCAATGGCCAATGTGTGCGCACTGATCGGTCCATTGCTGTCCAAGGCGTATTGCCAATACAACGCGTACCAGCGCACATTGAATGCAATGGCCAATGTGTGCGCACTGATCGGTCCATTGCTGTCCAACGCATCCCTGTACAAGTCACTGGCATGTCACCATGCCTGTCACAGGTGAACATATGCCAGCCACATATACTTCCCAGGCAGTGAGGGGCACACCTACAACACCACAGCCTGTCCAAACTGTATCCTAGGGCATGTAAGGCTGCATTACCTATTCCGTGTATGGGGGTGAACATGTTGTTCTGTGGGTGTCACTTGGGGGCAGCCACCCCAGGCTGTGCACGTGTTTATGGGGACAGAATCCTTGGTGTTTTGTGTACATGACCACTGTGATGTGCAACTGTTCATATCTGTGCATGTGGCATGGTCACAGTTCACGGTGGTGTATGTGTATGTCATGTCACATACCCCCCGAGTCCCATGTGGGACGTTATGTTCAACCCAGGGTGACCCATTGGCACAATGTTGATGGTCCTCCACAGTCTGTGTGCATGTTGTGATTACAATGTCTCTGATTTCATGTGCACAATGGGAGGCAGTCTCCACATCCACGTTGTTTGTGCATGAACTTTGATGTTGTGCGTGTGTGTGTCACAGACGTCCATGTCTGTCCTGCCGAGGCAACACGGACCACTACCTGTGGGGCTCATGGTTGTTTTGCTGTGGTGTATACATGATACACCATGTCATGCCAGTGTCCATGTGGCAATACAGGGTCCCTGGGAATCTACCTGTCGTTGAGCTGTGATGCCTGGGGCACATCAGTCCTCACATGTCACTGTGGCGTGTGTTTGTTATTTGGCAGCAGGAGATGGGTACTGGGACACGGCCTCATGGTATCCGATGGCATGACCTGGGACTTCTTGATGCCACTTGTTGGACTGTGATGTTAGATATTGGCCATGTATGTGCCATGCATATCCGTACGGAACTGCACACATCATGTACTTGTGCCTCATTATGATGTATCATGTGATATTGAGTATGGTCAATGCCACATATGTGGGGTGACTGACAATCTTTCTTTCTTCACCTATGCACTGCAGGGCACCAGCTGTCCATAGACCATTGCCTGACCTGGCAACGATGGTGGAACGGGACAGCATCCGACGGTACCGCTTCTCCAGGCAGCTGATTGAGGATTTGGCAGTGCGCTTGGCACCACATTTGCAACCTGGCCGTCCGTACCCTACAGCGCTGACCCCCAAGGTGAAGGTGATGGCAGCCCTACACTTCTTTGCCACTGGTACCTTTCAACACACTCTGGCGACTGCTGGTGGGATGCCACAGACCATGTTCAGCCGTGTGCTCCGGGATGTTTTGGAGGCTATGTTGATATACCTGAACCAGTACATCTATTTCCCTAGACTCCAACGACTCACTGGCGTGAAGAGTGACTTCTATGCCCTGGGGAGGATGCTGCATGTCATTGGCTCCATTGATGGGACACATGTGGCGTTGGTACCACCACAGGCCCAAGAGCAGGCCTACTGTAACCGCAAACACTACCACTCGGTCAATGCACTGGTGGTCTGTCTTGCAGATATGAGCATCACACACGTGTGTGCCCGTTTCCCTGGTTCTGCACAAGATGCGTACGTGATGAGGAGTAGTCGCATCCCGAGGATGATGGCACAGATGCGGAACCAGCGTGCCTGGCTTGTAGGTGTGTACTGACTTTGTACCATTGTGTGTGTTCTGCTATGTAGTGTTCCACCCTCTTTTCCAACTCTGCTAATGTGCAATTGTCTGTATGTAGGTGACTCCGGATACCCCAACATGCCGTGGTTGCTGACGCCCTCAGGAACCCTGTGACACCAGCCCAGATGCGCTACAATGAGGCACATGGTCGGACCAGGAGAGTGATTGAGCGGACATTTGGTCTCCTGAAGAGCCGCTTCCGCTGCCTCTACAAGACAGGAGGGTCCCTCCCATATGCCCCAGCAAAGGTGTGCAAGATTATCATCGTCTGCTGCATGCTCCACAACCTGGCAGTGCGGAAGGAGTTGCCTCTCATCCTGGATGACGATGACCAACATCCGCCACCTGTGGAGGATCCTGGCCTGGACCACAATGCCAGTGATGATGATGATGATGATGATGTTGAGGGTGATGTCCGCACACAGCTCATCACCAACTTCTTCAGCTGAATGTGAGTATCCAGAGATGGCATGTCAATGATGTGAGTTTGCATGATATGTGTTGGTGGTGCTCTGGTGCTGTTTGAGTGTGTCCATGGGCTACATGTCTGTATGCGTGTAGCGATGTGTCCTTGCAGGTAGTCTGTACTCCCCAACAGTGTTGACATGCAAACTTGGTTCTGGGTGGGTATCTTGTAACATGTATTGTGCATGAGTATTGCAGTTCTGTCCTGTTCTTCAGTACTTTTGACTGTGTGTCATTTCTGTCCTTAACAGGGTACTTTCAGAGTCGTTTGGTCAACTGTGATCCCCAACACCGTGATTCGACTTCCCGGGTGGTAGCTGTTGTGTCCCTACAGGTGATGCACCACACCCATGGACTTCCTTCCTTCTTCACTTGTTGACTATGTGCCCGCTGCCAGGTGGGATTACCTTGCATCTGTGGTGGTTTCAACATGTTGCAAATGTGTAATAAACCTGTGCTTCACTATGTGATGTGCGTTGTCTGTGGTCACACATCTGACTGACATTTGCTTACTGCACCAGTGGGCTAGTTAACACAGACTGTGAATAGGTCTGTGCAATGCAACGTATTTCCTGGCAACACCAGTGTAGGCGATGAGTCAGATGTCCATGGTGTGTATGTGTTTTGTAGCCCTGATGGTGTGCCTCCCCCATATGTGTGAAGTCGCCATGACTCACATGCCGGTGTTGTACTTGCTGTAGCAGTTAGCATGCACAGTGTCATTTCCCCGATCATCATCGCAACTTCTGAGACAACATTGGAATCACAACAGAGGCAAGTATGGTGTATAAGTGAGTTTATTGACATACATGTGTGAGTATAGTGCACAGGTTGTTGGGTGCTGTACATTGTGATTGGGATCCAAAGTTCCTAGATAATTTGGAAGTCCTGGTAGCAGAAATGTCCAGAGTAAAGTCCACAGTAATCAGAGACATTGGTCCAACTTGAGCTCCCCATGTCATGTGGGAGAGTTGTGTTGCAGTCAACAGGGTGAACAGTTTGCGCCCAAAGGTTATTCTCCAGAACAGGTTTTGGCTTCCTGGGGGTTGCACATGGCCATCGGCCTCTCACTTGCCCCTCCTCGGACGGCCCCTCTTCTTTGGGGGGGGGGGATCCTCAAGTGCAGGTTGCTGCGGTGCAGGGGACTCTCCGCCAGAGTCATCCTGCCTCCCTGTGGCAGTTGCAGTTGTTTCAGCAGCAGATGTTGTGGGCACACAGGGAGGTGTTGACTGGTTGCTGCTCATCTGGCGGAGGCATTGTAATATGTCCCTATGCACCGCCGTCATCTCTTGCAGTGTGTCCCACTTGGACTCCACGCGGGACATGTGTGAGTCCAAGCGGGCATGATGGGCAGCCTGCTTCTGTTTGATGTCCCTGAGGAGCCCCACTACCTGGCTGAACTCTCCGGTGCTGGACTGGTACGCATCGGCTATGCGTGCCAGTTGTGGGTCATCATGCAGTCCAGACCCCTCTGTGAGCAGCGACCTATGTCTCCCACCCCTCCCACCACCCCTGGCGACACGTGCAGTACCTGAGGTGGCAGGCACAGGTGACCCTGGGCCACCTTGTGGGTTGTTGGTGGTGGTGGTGTCCATGGCCCCACGTTGGTCCAGGGTCCCTGTGCTGGTGGTGGTGCTGCTCCTTGGTCTGTCTGTGTCAGCAGGGGTGGTATGTGTGTTGACAGTCGTTGGAGGGGTGGGTGCAGGGGGTGCAGCTGGTGGTCCTGCTGGTGCTGCATGATGACTTGCTCCGGAGGTGCCAGGTAAGTCTTCGTCATCCGAGGAGGGCAGAGGCTGTTCCACACCAGTGAGCTCCGTATCCTCTTGAGCCTGGGACGAGGACTCCTCAGCATCTGCTGCTGTGTCCCCATCATCACCTGTTTTTGGGAGACACACACAATGTATGTTATGTTTCTGCAGGCATCAATGGTTGACACACCTGACAGTTGTGACTGTGCCTCTGGATGCGGGCCTGTACAATGCATTGTCCTAAGTTGTCACAGTCAGGGGTTGATATTGGTGTAGCACATTGTCCTGCATTATTTGGGCATTTCTATGTGAATGTTGGGGTGTGTACATGGTCTGCATTGGTTGTGTTTGGTTGTCATCCGCTCCTCCTTCCCACCCAGCCAGATATCCCACCATGGACCGTGCTTCCATTGCAGGGAGTGCAAGTTGTCTTTCAGGATGTCAGTCAGTGGTGTCCTGCTGTTGGTTGTTGCACAGTTGCCAGCAGGGCCTTGTGCTCCCCACAGCAGTAGCCAGTGTCAGCCATCTTGTCAGTTGTTTTCCACTCCCTGTGATGTGTGCATGGTTCAGGGTGGTGTTGATGGGACAGTTGTGGGGGTGACCAATATCTGTGACTACCACTCCCATCATGCTATTGCCTCCACCCCACTTCCCAGCATGCCCATACTTACTTGCTTTTGGGTGGACTTCAGTGTGTGTGAGTGTGAGAGCAATGGCAAGATGGCTGGCAGTGGTGTCCTGCTGTTGGTTGTTGCACAGTTGCCAGCAGGGCCTTGTGCTCCCCACAGCAGTAGCCAGAGTCAGCCATCTTGTCAGTTGTTTTCCACTCCCTGTGATGTGCGCATGGTTCAGGGTGGTGTTGATGGGACAGTTGTGGGGGTGACCAATATCTGTGCCTACCACTCCCATCATGCTATTGCCTCCACCCCACTTCCCAGCATGCCCATACTTACTTGCTTTTGGGTGGACTTCAGTGTGTGTGAGTGTGAGAGCAATGGCAAGATGGCTGGCAGTGGTGTCCTGCTGTTGGTTGTTGCACAGTTGCCAGCAGGGCCTTGTGCTCCCCACAGCAGTGCCCAGTGTCAGCCATCTTGTCAGTTGTTTTCCACTCCCTGTGATGTGCGCATGGTTCAGGGTGGTGTTGATGGGACAGTTGTGGGGGTGACCAATATCTGTGACTACCACTCCCATCATGATATTGCCTCCACCCCACTTCCCAGCATGCCCATACTTACTTGCATTTGGGTGGACTTCAGTGTGTGTGAGTGTGAGAGCAATGGCAAGATGGCTGACAGTGGTGTCCTGCTGTTGGTTGGTGGCCAGTTCCCAGCAGGGCCTTGTGATCCCCACAACAGACCACCAGTGTCAGACATCTTTGATGGGGCTTTCCACTCTCTGTGGGGTGTGCTTGCTTGAGTGTGAGCTTGCTGGGCCATGTGGGTGGGGGATGTTGAGCTGTGACTACCACTCCCATCATGCTATTGCCTCCACCCCCCTTCCCAGCATGCCCATGCTTCCTTCCCTTTGACTCTGCTTCCCTGTGGGGTTGTGTGCCTGTGCTGACAAGATGGCTGACAGTGTTATCCTGGGGTTAGTTTTGCTACAGGTCCCATGTGTGTCCCTGTGCTTCACTCAGCATGACCCAGGGTTGTGGTTCTTTGTGGGATATTTGATTGGAGTGTGGGGCAATGCATTCTCCCAGGTGAGTTTTGTGGAGTTTGTGTTAGGGGTGTGTGTGAGAAACGCTGCTGGTAACTATGGTCAGGGCTGTGAGTCCTCCTTCCCACCCAGCCAGATATCCCACCATGGAACGTGCTTCCATTGCAGGGAGTGCAAGTTGTCTTTCAGGATGTCAGTCAGTGGTGTCCTGCTGTTGGTTGTTGCACAGTTGCCAGCAGGGCCTTGTGCTCCCCACAGAGTGCCCAGTGTCAGCCATCTTGTCAGTTGTTTTCCACTCCCTGTGATGTGCGCATGGTTCAGGGTGGTGTTGATGGGACAGTTGTGGGGGTGAGCAATATCTGTGCCTACAACTCCCATGATGCTATTGGCTACACTGACTTGCCCAGCATACACATATTTCCTTTCTTTCAGTGTGCTTCACTGTGTGCTGGTGTTGTAGTGGTGGCTACTTGTCTGGATGTGTTTGTCAGTTATATTTGTGCCACTGCCTAGCTGTAGTTGTAGTTGTGTTTGTACATGTGATGACACAGTTAAATGTCACTTTGTGATGGCATGTGTTGTGTTTCTCTGAGTGACATATACATTTTGGGATGATTCTGTTCTGGTTGCTGTGTATTTGCTAAGAGTGCATGGTTTGACTCTCCCTTGACAGTGATGTGTGTGTGTAGTCGCAGATTATTGTGTACATTTGTTGTGTACTCACCAGGCTCTGGGATGTTTTCTAGTCCATAGACGCTCACTGGTGGTAGGATGGCCCGCACCTTCTCCTCCCAGGGCCTGAGGTATACTGGCTTGGCAGGAGGGCCACTGCCGGTGTATTGGCTCAAGATGTAGTCCTTCTTCAGCAGCTCCTTGACCCTCCTGCGCACGTCATACCACCTGTTCTGGATGTCTGTCTTTGTGCGCAAACATGGTGATTGTGCGTTCACCCTGTCGACGATCCTCTCCCACATCTTTGTTTTCTGTGACATGGGTGTCTGTTGGACCAGTGTACCAAAGAGCTGTGGCTCTACCCTGAGGATAATATCTACCAGGACTTCCAATTCACTATCTAGGAACTTGTGATTCTTCTTTGGGGGCATGGTGATGGTGAGTGATGTGTGTGTTGGTGTGCAGGTGAAGGTGTGTGAGTGTGTGTTTTGCTAGGTGTATGTGAGGTTTCTATTTGTTGTGGTGCTGATGGTGTGTGGCTTGTGTGATGGATGAGCTGTGGGTGTGTGGTTGCTGTCTGTTGAGTGCTGGCAGGTAATTTGAATTTGCAAAGGATCATGGTAGGGATTTGTGTCCTTTATATGGGTGGAGTTGTGGGTGTGTCTTTGCTCCCTGCCCCTCCCCCCAGTATTTATTGGCTTTGTAATTGCTTGTTTGGCCTTTTTTTGTGTATTTTCCCTTTGTACTTTTCGTGCATGTAGGAGACGTTCTTGTGACCGAGTCGGACCCTGCAGTTGTCTGGTACGGGCTCGTCTGTTTCGTTCACGCTGTGTTTGTGCTGTTTTCTATCCTGCGTACGTGTCGGTCGCGGTGTTTTGGGTTGCAGTTTTGTATGCGTGTCGGTCGTACGGCTTGTCCTCCGTGCGACTCGGTCGTGTTTACCACGCCTTGCATCGTACTTGGCGGGTGGGAGTCCGCGGGTACGTCTCGTTCGGTATTGTTCCGGGTGCGAGTCGGTCGGTTCAAAGCGCGTGTTTGTCCGGCCGGATTGCAATTTTCCGCTCGGCTCGGTCCTTCGGCTTGTGTTCCGTACGAGTCGGTCGGGTTTTGCTCGCTTCTCATCGTACTTGGCGGGTCGGGCTGCACCGGTACGTGTCGGTCGGAATTAATTCCGGCTCCGAATCGGTCGGTACGTTTTCCGGCCGGAATCGGAATCGGCCCCTAGGTTGGCATGTTTCTCCAAGATCTTGCTCAGCCAGGGCAACAGGGAGATCGGTCGATAGTTACTAGGGTTATCTTGGTCTAGATTGGGTTTTTTAAGGAGGTCTTTAACCATAGCCCGCTTCCAGGGAAGCGGGACAGTGCCTGCGGACAGGGAGGCATTAAGCAGTTCAAGTATGGTGGGAAGGATGTTGCCAGTGGCTGACAGCAGAGTGCGCGGGGGTGCCGGGTCGTTGGGGGAGCCGGATTTCACCTGATGCATAATGGATTCTAACATGGTGGGATTAAGTGGGGGGAGGGATTTGAGTGTGGCCAGGGGCTGGGTCCCTGATTCAAGTGATTTGGTGAGCGGAAGGTCAGTCTGAGTGGGGGAAAAGGAGGTATAAATGGTTTGTATTTTTTGGAAGAAGAACTCTGCCAGGTTATTGCAGCGGGTTTGCGCATTGATGGAATTTGGGGTTTTTTCTGGGAGCTTAAGGAGGGTTTTCGCAATGCGATATGTTTCTTTAGGCCTAGAAGCAGCTGCATTAATTTTTTCTTCGAAGAAGGTCGATTGTGCGGTTTTAATTTCATTTTTGTAGGTCTTTATCGCTTCTCTATATGCAGTTTTACTGGAAGGGGAATAGTCCAGTCGCAATTTCCTTTCTAATTTTTTACATTGACGTTTCATTTCCCGTAATCCAGAGGAATACCAGGGGGCAGTCTTTGTACTGCGCTTAGGTTCGGTGCATTTCATGGGGAGTACGGAGTCTAGCGATTTGGAAATCCATCTGTTGTAGTCCTCATTGGCTAAAGTAGGGTCAGGGTTGTTGGGTGGTCTGGAGGTTTCAAGAGCTGCCAGCCAGTCCTCTAGGGGGAGTTTTGACCAGTTTCTTTCCCTACGTGTAACTGTATTGGAAGGAAGGTGGGGGTCTGGGGTGACCCAGGAGAGGGAGATCAGGAAGTGGTCCGTCCACGGGAGGGGGGAGGGAGTTCCCACTATGAGATCTGCGCAGTTACTAAAAACAGGGTCAAGTAGGTGACCTTTGGTGTGGGTCGGTTTAAGCACAAGTTGTTTCAATTGTAGTGCGGAGAGACTAGTGGTCATTTCTAGGGCGGTATGGTCAGAGGTGTTGTCAAAATGGATGTTAAAATCCCCTAGTAGTGTAAAATTGGATGGACTGCATGCTAGGTTGGCTATAATGGGGGGAAGGGTATTGTGGAATTGTCCCAAAGTTCCGGGTGGGCGATATATAAGTATCCCAGAAAAGGTGCTAGTGGGGGAGAAGTCTATGGCGAAGGAGAGACTTTCGCAGTCTGGTATCGGGTTGGGAGAACTGCGGCACTTATAACAATCTTTATGGATAACTGCTAGGCCACCTCCTTTTCCCACTTTGCGGACTTCACGTAGTATTTGATACCCTTGGGGGAGGGACTGAATGAGATCGGGTTCTGACTCTGTATTGAGCCAGGTCTCTGTCAGGTATACGACATCTGGGTTGAGCTCTTCTAAAAGCATGAAAATATCTGTAGAATGTTTAGGGAGTGACCTACAATTCAAGAGGTACATGTTTTGCTGGATTTGTTTGGTTAGTGGGGCAGAATGGAGCTGAAAACCACAGTGTGAGCATGTGGTGTGTGGGTATGCTAGATTCCAAGAGGAATGGCATAGAGCGGGGGTTGTTCCTCTTAGTTTAAGAAGAGAGTTGGGGCTATAGCTCCTGATATGAGTGGAGAAACGGGCAGGGGTTGTGGCACCTGGCCCCGGTCGGCCGCAGACAAGCTCAGACGGGCTTGCCTTAGGCGCGCCAGCGGCGCGCCCGCTGCGCATGTCTGTTTGGGCATGTCCTCTTATAGTGGGGGTAGTCTAGAATGCTAACCTCAATAGTAGTGGAAGGCGGAAGTGGATAAACCTGACTTCCGGTGGGTGGCACCTCCCTCCAAACAAACGGAAGAATCCGCGCTGGAACGGGGAGGGACGCTGAACCCAACCGGCAGGTAAGCCACAAGTGAAGGGTATCAGGGTTTTTAAAAGTATTGTTTTCTTTTGTATTTTAAAAACACAGTATACACAGTATACCTCACTTTACTTATGCTCTTGGAATGCTTCCGATTGTAGTTCCTCTATCCACACTACGTCGCGTGAATGCCCGTATACGGGCCTTTGTCTGGGGATCTATGCATCCTCGTCTAGCAGCTGCCAAACTAATTGTTCGCCGCTCCAACGGTGGTTTGGGTTTGCCATCTCTGGAACATTATTCTTTAGCCCTGCACCTCTCACAATTAGCCTATCTACTCCCAGGCACAACTGACCCTCCACAATGGGTCACAGCGGAACACTCACTACTTAACCGTGATGACGGGCTTGTATTTTTATACGGAACCCATAATCCACGAATATCCCCTCCGCGTCCTGTGATTCGAGCTACATATCAAGAATGGCACTGTGCACACCGTCTTCTAGGGGTTGCCCATCGTTTGCACTCTAAAGCTCCACTTTGGGGTAACAAGAGCATTCAAACAAATGGTATGAGCTTCACTGGCCGAGTTGGAGATCAAGAAGAATCCAGACACTAGACCAGGTCATATTAAATGGGGAATTGAAATCCTTTGACCTGCTCCGTGAGGAATTTAATCTCCCATTGCACCAGGCTTCGCGACACTTGCAATTACAGCGCTGCCTGAGGCGATGCCGGGGTTCTCATACTTGGTAGTTAGAACCTTCACCGATATTAGAATACCTCTTTATTTGGGGACAGCACAAGGGAGTGATGTCGGGACTATATGGTGTACTAAGTAATCACTTATACTCACAACCACTCCTTAAAGCTCTCCGCGAGAAATAGCAGGAGCACCTACACATTAACATTGAAGAAGATGTCTGGCTGGACATATTGGAAGCCCTAGACAACGGTACTCATGAGGCACGTTTGAAATGTTGTTTTTTCAAAACTTTACATGACTTGTATTGGACACCTTTGAAAATACAATGAGCAGGATTATTGCCACACTCTAAGTGTTGGAGGCGTCCAGGAGTTAACTGTAACCTTCCTCATATACTCTGCGAATGTCCTTCTATACAGTGTTTCTGGGCTCACGTAGGGGATACCCTGAAAAAAACAATTCCCCTCCGACTCCCCCCTATCCCTTCCATTATTTTATTGCATGATCTTAGGAATTTGCCTGACATTACAGGCCCACAACATTGCCTTTTGCATACTGCACTCTCTACAGACAAAATTTGTATCTTAAGACAATGGCAATCGTCCAACCCCCCGCGCAGGAGGATTGGATGGTAGCAATGATTCAGATGGCATCCCATGAACGTGTAATCGACTGCAAGACCAGGAGGAAGTGTTCCAAAAAGTATGGGTTCCTTTTCTCCGAGACTCCTGAATGTTGTCTTCCTTCACCTCACCCCTCCCCCCTATTTCATCCTTCCTCCTTCTCCCCCCTCTTCTATCTCCTGTCTTCCCTCCCTCTTTCTTTCTTCTCTTTCTCCCCCATTATCCCTTCTTCCCTTCTTTTTTCTCTCATTGCGCATTCGCCTTTCCCCCTTCCCCTTTCCTCCTCTTTCCTTCCCCTCTCCTCCCTCCTTCTCTCCCTCCCCCCATCTCCCTCTTCCTTCCTTTAATTCTTTCTTTCTCTGGGTAAGTAGCAGTCGCAGCCGGCATGACTCACGGGTGGGGGGGCGGGGGTCGCACGGGACGAGGGTCGCGGGGGAGGGTTAATTTTAAATTTTAAAAAAACGTACCTTCCGCAGTCCGGTCCCGCATCTCCCTCGCAGGAAGCAGCCGCAGGCAGCGTCCCTCCCCTAAGCCAATCACAACACTGCAATGGCAGAGTTGAGATTGGCTGGGACGCCGACTGCACAGGCGTCTATGGGGAGGCTGTTTTCTCCATGCAGGCTGCATACTGCCTACATGGAGAAAACTGGAGAGTGTGCATGACTGGTTTGGTCTGCCCTGGGGCCAACCAAACAGTCAGCGCCCACAATATTGGGCTAGCCATTCCTCCCCGACACGCACGCCCGCCCACCCACCCCAACCAAACCCTTCTTCTGCTGTCTCGCAGTGCGAGAAGCAGAAGCATAAAATTGTATTTTTACCATTTTATGTTTTTGCTTCTCGCACTGCGAGAAAGCAGTGGGGTGACGCTCCTCCGCCCACATGGAGGAGCCACCCCTGGTAAAGAGACGGTAACACTTCTCATTTATGACTATCCAATATCCTCAATGTCCATCCCCTCTTACATATGCAATATTTTGTAGGTCCAACTCTGTTCCCCCATCCATGATCCACTCTGCCTAAGTGATTCCGTGGCTATGAGCAATGAAGGTTGTGGGTTACTATATATACTATGCACAATATTCTTTTCTTCCACTATTTGCTCCTCGTCTTCTATTTTACGCCTTCTTTTCCCTTCCTCCCTCCTATTCTGTGTAGTTTTCCTCCTTAATAGCACACTAATATCTGTATTGACAATAGACTCCTGTGAGTCCATTACGTTGTGCCGAACATTTATGCATATGTTTGCCTTTAATATTTAATATTTCAATAAAGAATTACGAAACAAAAAAAATATATATATATTTTAGGTGTCTGTCACAATGCAATAGGAGTGCAACATAAGTCTACCATTATATTCACAGGGCACATAAGAAACCTTTATTTCATCCAACCATGTTAATGTCTCCCATATAAGAAATGGGCCTCTAATGAGGTACAACATGTGATAACATACAATTTGTGGGTGGATCTACAGTTTTGGATAGGAGTGCACACATTTTCAATAAACATAGCACATAGCTCCCTGTAGGAGGAACGATATGTGTCTTGTGGAGAGACATTTCTCACAAGTTGTAAGTTGTAACGATGTCGGATGTGTACCTAGAGCAGAACCATTACACACAAGTGGACTACAATCTAATATGAAATAATACATTCTTTCAAAAAGGTTCAGATGAAGGATTTGAGATTTGAATTGTGTTGATTCTAGGTTTGTACAGGGCTGCATAAAAGTGACACCTGTAATTAATGAGCTATTTGCCATTGACTTTCATGTGCTTTTTGCTTACCTTGGCCAGCTGAATTTAGAATGTTTGAAACTAAGCAAAATTTAAAAAGGGGGCTTAAGACAAAATTCAGAAATTGGTGAAAGAAAGATTCATTCTCTTTTTGAACAGTCCCAGAGGAACATTTCTTCTTCACCAAATTCCTGGTACTTTACTGATGGATTAGGAGCAACAATCAAACTATTAAGTGATTCCATTATAGCAGCGTGAACTTTGAAGTGAGGATCACGCTCTTAAGCTGGGACAGGACAGCTTATTTCCGGCAGTCTCACGCTCACTGTTTGTTCGCCATTACCCGCACAATATTACAGATGCCCAAACAGAGGTCTAAATGTGGTGTGTAGATTTCTCACATTTTCTTCATGTCTCCGTGAAACCTCAACCGATCCTTCACCATCCCCTACGCTGCAGAGGTCAAGTTATGTCCAGGTTTATTTTTGAGAAAGCATGTTTTGAACAGTTTTCTAAGTACTTTCCCACAGTGCACCATCTTTAAAAAAAAAATCAATGAGTGTGGGAGCACAATACATATTTCTAATATTCTTGGGTGCAAAAGTATTTTCCAGACTTCAGCAAGGTGCTGTTGTGCGGTGGCCTTCTTTGAAAGTCCTTCCTCTTTTTCAATGGTTAATAGCGCGGGGGTGGAATGTGCACACAGCACATGAACTGGAGTCATTCAGGAAAAGTGGAATCCTAGCCAAGGTCACACAATGGAAAGTATGACCTTTGAACTTCTTGAAAACCTTCTGGTTGGGCAACGGCAGTGGACTCGAAGACAAGTGCTTGTTAACATTACTGTGGCAGTGTCCGTAATGGAATTTCTGTACTGGAGGTAAAATAATGAGGATAGCTACCCCTTTACCCAACATGATCCGTGCACTGAAATTGATAGCCTTGAAAAAGCCCTCGGTCTGTCAGCCACTGGGCGAAACACGTGTTGTCTGTTTTTCTTCGTTTTGTTTGAATGTATCTCTGGATTAAGAAACAAAACAACAAATTTTGCACTGAAAAGCACTTTGGCAATCATTATCCAGGATATTAATTTTGATCAGTAGGCACAGACCTCCTCCCAGGTCGAATTTCTTCTTCCAAAACAGTGGCTCTTGGGTGTAGCCATTTGGGTAGCGTGTGCCAACCACAATATTTGGGTCCTGATTTCTTTGGCGTGAACCCTACCACCATCCACCCATTGCCTACAAAATACATTATTTCAGGACGTCTAGGATTTGCCTCACATCATTACGACCCATGAATACATCTAAATTAACCTGAACCTCCATATTCTTGAGTTCCTGACCTATGGCAACTTGGGGAGATCTGAGAGAGCACTGTAACCGCTGAATACATGAAGTATAAACAGTACAAACCTAGCCCTCAATCTGCAAAATCTACCTTCCAAGCACTAGAGAAAGCACTCAAAAAGGGAACAACCAAATGGTGGGAAGCGGCCAGACTAAAAAAATATCTGGAGGCAGATAGAATACCAAGAGGACTTCACATCCTAATTTTCCCCAGATGAAACCACTAAACCAGACCAAATTGCAAAATGGGAAGGAAACCTAAGGGAAGCATCCAATAACATGATTCGACAATTAATCAACATTGCGGAAGAAGAACATAACAAATACAAATCGGAAGTGGACGATCCGACTAAGAAAATTGAGGGCTCAAACTGGGGTGACATCACAACCGAGAATTACGAAATATTGAATAGAATCATTGATGAGTATGAAGATGATCTGATCCAACGTAAGAACAGGAAATTCCGACGTGACCAAATTGACTGTGAGTTAGGGAGAGTTTATACATTTGCGAAACGCTACGACAATATTACACAAGGGGCAGTATCTTCCCAAACTCGGCAAACACAGGATTCAGTAACAAGTTCTGAAGCAGAATCTCCAGTAAATGAAATCTCAGCTTCAACAACCAGATTAGGGATACATTTTATAGAGGAAGTTTTAAGACACCGTCTAGGGTTCCGGAATCAAACAACCCAAGATACCAGAACCCCTACCGAAAACCCATCAAATATCTCAACACCAAACCCAAGCAGAGGAGTAATAACACGAGCAAGGAGGAAACAAGAAACTGAATTGAAGAACCAAATGACTTAATGATCAACATATCTGGCAAGCAGAATACCAAATCACAGGAAAAGATCATAAATAGGGGATTATTCTTTTGCTCAACAGCCTTCTGGGACCCAATTAAAACAATGATTGACCTTTTCAAATTTACACGTAAACTGAAACTGACCTCCTTCTTCTACAACAAACCAGCTGTTCCGAAAGTAATAAGACCACCTATCACCAGTCCTTTAACCCCTTCGGTGCTCATGACGAGCTGGACTCGTCATGGCACACAGTGCTCGTGTGCTCATAACGAGTCCAGCTCGTCATGACTCCCTGCACAGGAAATCCCTCTGGTGCGGGCACCAGAGGGATTCCCTTTTCTTCCCTAAAGCCTCGGGAGCTGGGGAAGAGCTTCCCCAGCTCCCGAGGCCCCCCTGGTTTCCCTGAAATGACGATCGGCGCGCATGTCGCGCTGATGTCATTTCAGTGAAACTGAAACTGAAATGAGCCAAGAGGCTCATTTCAGTTTCAGTTTCTACGATGCTCAGGGGGCTATCTCAGCCCCCTGAGCACGTAGAAACTCAGGAGAGGTATTGTTGGAAAGGGGAGAATCTCCCTTTCCAATGGTACCCTCCCTAGTGGATCCCTGCTTGGGGATCGCCCCAGGAGGGCGATCCCCAAGCAGGGATCCACCCACTAGGCACCAGGGAGGGGGGAGCGGCCCCTTGGGCAAGGGTCTTTGCTCCCCCATTATAAATTGGCATGATTAGTCTTTCTGCCCCCCGGGGGTAGAAAGCCCACTAGACACCAGGGATTTTTTAATGCGATATTTATTAGGGGTGGGGGCTGCCCAAAACGGGCATGCCGATGCCCCCACCCCCCGGCCACAAAATTAGTCCTTCTGCCCCCCCTGGGGGGCAGATGGGGCAGTAGCCCCCAATCTGCCCCCCCCGGGGGGGCAGAAAGCCCACTAGATACCAGGGATTTCTTTTTAAATTATAGTTAGGGGTGGGGGCTGCCCAATATGGGCATGCCAATGCCCCCACCACCCCGCCACAAAGGTACAGTCTTTCTGCCCCTCCTGGGGGGCAGATGGGGGCAGTAGCCCCCAATCTGCCCCCCCGGGGGGGGCAGAAAGCCCACTAGATACCAGGGATTTTTTTTAATATTATAATTTGGGGTAGGGGCTGCCCAATATGGGCATGCCAATGCCCCCACCCCCGACGCAAAGGTACAGTCTTTCTGCCCCTCCTGGGGGGCAGAAAGCCCACTAGACACCAGGGTTTTTTTTCCCCTCAATAAATTTAGGGGTGGGGTTGCCCAAGATGGGCATGCCAATGCCCCCACCCCGCCCCCCACAAAATTCCAGTCTTTCTGCCCCCAGGGGGGCAGATGGTGGCAGTGGCCACCAATCTGCCCCCCCGGGGGTTCAGAAACACCCTAGATGCCGGGGATTATTTTTTTTATAGGCCCGGGGTGGGGGCTGCCCAGAATGGGCATGCAAATGCCCCCACCCTACCCCCCAAAGAAAAAAAAAGACTTTCTGCCCCCCCAGGAGGCAGATGGAGGCAATAGCCCCTGATCTGCCCCCCCCGGGAGGGGGCAGAAAGCCCACTAAGCCCCAGGGATTATTTTTTTATATAGGTAGGGGTGGGGGCTGCCCAGAATGGGCATGTTAATGCCCCCACCCCCAAACAAATGCTACAGTCTTTCTGCCCCCCCCCCCTGGGAGGCAGATGGGGCAATAGCACCTTATCTGCACCCCCGAGGGGGCAGAAAGCCCACTAGCCACCAGGGATTTTTTTTTTTAAAGTTCGGGGTGGTGGCTGCCAAGAATGGACATGGCAATGCCCCCACCCACCCCAAAAAGATGCCACTGTCTTTCTGCCCCTCCCAGGAGGCAGATGGGGGCAGTAGCCCCTGATCTGCCCCCGGGGGGCAGAAAGCCCACTATGTGCCAGCGATTATGCTGGCTTTTTTATACGCAGGGGTGGGGGCTGACCAGAATGGGCATCCCAATGCCCCCGACCCCCAAAAAGAAAGCCACAGTCTTTCTGCCCCCTCAGGGGCATATAGGGGCAATAGCCCCTAATTTCCCCCTCCCCAGGGCGGCAGAAAGCCCACTAGGCACTGACATTTTTCGGAATGTGCCTACCTGTTGAATTTGGTTCCTAGCTCTGCCGGCACCTAGGGAAACCTTGCAAACCTATACATTTTTTAAAACTAGACACCCAGGGGAATCTAGGATGGGCTGACTTGACTGGCTCTCACCAGGTTCTGTTACCCAGAATCCCTTGCAAACCTAAACATTTGTCCAAAAACACATTTTCCTCACATTTCTGTGGTGGAAAGTTCTGGAATCTGCGTGGATCCACAAATTTCCACCCATCCCGCGTTCCCCAAAGTCTTCCGAGAAAAATGGCACCTCACATGTGTGGGTAGGCCTAGTGCTCGCGACAGGAAACGGCCCAAATGCAACGTGGACACACCACATTTTCACAGTGAAAACGGACCCTTTTTTTGCAAAGTGCCTAGCTGTAGATTTTGATCCCTAACACTGCCAGCACCTAGGGAAACCTAGCAAACCTATACATTTTTGAAAACTAGACACCCAGGGGAATCCAGGATGGGGTGACTTGACTGGCTCTCACCAGGATCTGTTACTCAGAATCCCTTGCAAACCTAAAAATATGTCCAAAAAAACATATTTTCCTCACATTTCTGTGGTGGAAAGTTCTGGAATCTGCGTGGATGTACAAAATTCCACCCACCCCGCGTCCCCCAAAGTCTTCCGTGAAAAATGGTACCTCACTTGTGTGGATGGGTCAAGTACCCGCGACAGGCAAGGGCCCAAAACCTATTGAGGCGACATCAAAATTACCTATCACAAACCAACCTGGTTTTGCAAGGGGGGGTCCCATGAGTTTTTGGCCCCGGGCTCGACGGCCATCTAGGGAAACCTACCCAACCCACACATTTCTGAAAACTAGACACCCGGGGGATTCCAGGGAGGTATGGCTTGCGTGGATCCCCCAACGTTTTCTTACCCAGAATCCCCTGCAAACCTGAAATTTGGCTGAACAAATCACTTTTTTCACACATTTTTGTGTGGTAAAGTTGTGGCATCACGGGGCTGACACAAATTTCCTACCACCCAGCGTTCCCCCAGGTCTCCCGATAAAAATGGTGCCTCACTCGGGTGGGAGGCCCAAGTACCCGCGACAGGCAAGGGCCCACAACGTATTGAGGCGACCTCAAAATGGCCTATCACAAAACGACCTGGTTTTGCAAGGGGGGTCCCATGACGTTTTAGGCCCGGGGCTCGGCGGCCACCAAGGGAAACCTACCAAACCCACACATTTCTGAAAACTAGACACTCGGGGAGTCCAGCAAGGTATGGCTTGCGTGGGTCCCCAACGTTTCCCTACCCAGAATCCCTTGCAAACCTGAAATTTTGCTGAAAAAATCACTTTTTTCACACATTTTTGTGTGGGAAAATTGTGGCATCACGGGCTGACACAAATTTCCTACCACCCAGCATTCCCCAGGTCTCCTGATAAAAATGGTGCATCACTCGGGTTGGAGGTCCAAGTACGCGCGACAGGCAAGGGCCCAAAACGTATTGAGGCTGACATCAAAATTGCCTATCACAAAACGACCTGGTTTTGCAATGGGAGTCCCATGACTTTTGGCCCGGGCTCGGCGGCCACATAGG
Organism: Calotriton arnoldi; assembly: GCA_963921515.1. Taxonomy (NCBI): domain Eukaryota; kingdom Metazoa; phylum Chordata; class Amphibia; order Caudata; family Salamandridae; genus Calotriton; species Calotriton arnoldi. The sequence continues at coordinate 2,183,870 of CAWUFW010002014.1, forward strand.
AAACCTACCAAACTCCACACATTTCTGAAAAGCAGACACTCGGGAATTCCAGGGAGGTATGGCTTGCGTGGATCCTCCAACGTTTTCTTACCCATAATCCCCTGCAAACCTGAAATTTGGCTGAAAAAATCACTTTTTCACACATTTTTGTGTGGTAAAGTTGTGGCATCACGGGGCTGAAACAAATTTCCTACCACCAGCGTTCCCAGGTCTCCCGATAAAATGGTGCCTCACTCGGGTGGGAGGCCCAAGTACCCGCGACAGGCAAGGGCCCACAACGTATTGAGGCGTACCTCAAAATGGCCTATCACTAAATCGACCTGGTTTTGCAAGGAGGTCCCATGACGTTTTAGCTCGGGGCTCGGCGGCTACCAAGGGAAACCTACCAAACCACACATTTCTGAAAAGTAGACACCCGGGGATTCCAGGAGGTATGGCTTGCATGGATCCCCCAACGTTTTCTTACCCAGAATCCCCTGCAAACCTGAAATTTGGCTGAACAAATCACTTTTTCACACATTTTTGTGTGGTAAGTTGTGGCATCACGGGGCTGACACAAATTTCCTACCACCCAGCGTTCCCCAGGTCTCCCGATAAAATGGTGCCTCACTCGGGTGGGAGGCTCAGTACCGCGACAGGCAGGGCCCACAACGCATTGAGGCTGACCTCAAAATGGCCTATCACAAAACGACCTGGTTTTCAAGGGGGTCCCATGACGTTTTGGCCCGCTGCTCGGCAGCCACCTAGGAAACCTACCAAACCCACACATTTCTGAAAAGTAGACACTCGGGGATTCCAGGGAGGTATGGCTTGCATGGATCCCCAACGTTTCATCCAGAATCCCTGCAAACCTGAAATTTGGCTGAACAAATCACTTTTTCACACATTTTTGTGTGGTAAAGTTGTGGCATCACGGGCTGACACAAATTTCCTACCACCCAGCGTTCTCCAGGTCTCCCAATAAAAATGGTGCCTCACTCGGGTGGGAGGCCCAAGTACCCGCGACAGGCAAGGGCCCACAACGTATTGAGGCGACCTCAAAATGGCCTATCACAAAACGACCTGGTTTTTCAAGGGGGTCCCATGACGTTTTGGCCTGGGGCTCGGCAGCCACCTGGGAAACCTACCAAACCCACACATTTCTGAAAAGTAGACACCCGGGAGTTCCAGGGAGGTATGGCTTGCGTGGATCTCCCAAAGTTTCTTACCCAGAATCCCTGCAAACCTGAAATTTGGCTGAACAAATCACTTTTTTCACACATTTTGTGTGGTAAAGTTGTGGCATCACGGGGCTGACACAAATTTCCTACCATCCAGCATTTCCCCAGGTCTCCCGATAAAAATGGTGCCTCACTCGGGTGGGAGGCCCAAGTACCCGTGACAGGCAAGGGCCCAAATCATTTTGTGATAGGCAATTTTGATGTCGCCTCAATACGTTGTGGGCCCTTGCCTGTCGCTGGTACTTGGGCCTCCCACCCGAGTGAGGCACCATTTTTATCGGGAGACCTGGGGAACGCTGGGTGGTAGGAAATTTGTGGCAGCCCCGTGATGCCACAACTTTACCACACAAAATGTGTGAAAAAGGGATTTTTTCAGCAAAATGTCAGGTTTGCAGGGGATTCTGGGTAAGAAAACGTTGGGGGAGCCACGCAAGCCATACCTCCCTGAAATCCCCGGGTGTCTACTTTTCAGAAATGTGTGGGTTTGGTAGGTTTCCCTAGGTGGCCGCCGAGCCCCGGGCCAAAACGTCATGGGACCCCCTTGCAAAACCAGGTCGTTTTGTGATAGGCCATTTTGAGGTCGCCTCAATACGTTGTGGGCCCTTGCCTGTCGTGGGTACTTGGACCTCCCACCCGAGTGAGGCACCATTTTTATCGGGAGACCTGGGGAACGCTGGGTGGTAGGAAATTTGTGTCAGCCCCATGATGCCACAACTTTACCACACAAAAATGTGTGAAAAAGGGATTTTTTCAGCAAAATGTCAGGTTTGCAGGGGATTCTGGGTAAGAAAACGTTGGGGGAGCCACGCAAGCCATACCTCCCTGGAATCCCTGGGGTGTCTACTTTTCAGAAAGGTGTGGGTTTGGTAGGTTTCCCTAGGTGGCCGCCGAGCCCCGGGCCAAAACGTCATGGGACCCCCCTTGCAAAACCAGGTCGTTTTGTGATAGGCCATTTTGAGGTCGCCTCAATACGTTGTGGGCCCTTGCCTGTCGCGGGTACTTGGGCCTCCCACCCGAGTGAGGCACCATTTTTATCGGGAGACCTGGGGGAACGCTGGGTAGGGAAATTTGTGTCAGCCCCATGATGCCACAACTTTACCACACAAAAATGTGTGAAAAAGGGATTTTTTCAGCAAAATGTCAGGTTTGCAGGGGATTCTGGGTAAGAAAACGTTGGGGGAGCCACGCAAGCCATACCTCCCTGGAATCCCCGGGGTGTCTACTTTTCAGAAAGGTGTGGGTTTGGTAGGTTTCCTAGGTGGCCGCGAGCCCGGGCCAAAACGTCATGGGACCCCCTTGCAAAACCAGGTCGTTTTGTGATAGGCCATTTTGAGGTCGCCTCAATACGTTGTGGGCCCTTGCCTGTCGCGGGTACTTGGGCCTCCCACCTGAGTGAGGCACCATTTTCATCGGGAGACCTGGGGGAACGCTGGGTGGTAGGAAATTTGTGTCAGCCCCGTAATGCCACAACTTTACCACACAAAAATGTGTGAAAAAAGGGATTTTTTCAGCAAAATGTCAGGTTTGCAGGGGATTCTGGGTAAGAAAACGCTGGGGAATCCACGCAAGCCATACCTCCCTGGAATCCCCTGGTGTCTACTTTTCAGAAATGTGTGGGTTTGGTAGAATTCCCTAGGTGGCCGCCGAGCCCCGGGCCAAAACGTCATGGGACCCCCCCTTGCAAAACCAGGTCGTTTTGTGATAGGCCATTTTGAGGTCACCTCAATACGTTGTGGGCCCTTGCCTGTCGCGGGTACTGGGCCTCCCACCCGAGTGAGGCACCATTTTTATCGGGAGACCTGGGGGAACGCTGGCTGGTAGGAAATTTGTGTCAGCCCCATGATGCCACAACTTTACCACACAAAAATGTGTGAAAAAAGGGATTTTTTCAGCAAAATGTCAGGTTTGCAGGGGATTCTGGGTAAGAAAACGTTGGGGGAGCCACGCAAGCCATACCTCCCTGGAATCCCCGGGGTGTCTACTTTTCAGAAATGTGTGGGTTTGGTAGGTTTCCCTAGGTGCCGGCAGAGCTAGGGTTCAAAAACTACACCTAGGCACTTTGCCAAAAAAGGGTCATTTTTCACTGCGAAATTGAAGTGTGACCACGTTGCGTTTGCGTTGTTTCCTGTCGCAGGCACTAGGCCGACCCACACAAGTGAGGTACCATTTTTCTCATAAGACTTTGGAAAACACAGGGTGGGTGGAAATTTGTGGATCCACGCAGATTCCAGAACTTTCCACCACAGAAATGTGGGGAAAATGTGGTTTTTTTGGCAATTTTTTTGGTTTGCAAGGGATTCTGGGTAACAGAACCTGGTGGGAGGCAGTCAAGTCACCCCATCCTGGATTCCCCTGGATGTCTAGTTTTCAAAAATGTATAGGTTTGATAGGTTTCCCTGGGTGCCCGCAGAGCTAGGGGATCAAAAACGACAGCTAGGCACTTTGCCAACAAAGGGTCATTTTTTACAGCGAAATTGAGGTGTGACCACGTTGCGTTTTGCGCCGTTTCCTGTCGCAGGCACTAGGCCGACCCACACAAGTGAGGTACCATTTTTCTCGTAAGACTTTGGGGAACGCAGGTTGAGTGGAAAATTGTGGATCCACGCAGATTCCAGAACTTTCCACCACAGAAATGTGGGGAAAATGTGTTTTTTTGGACAATTTTTTATGTTTGCAAGGGATTCTGGGTAACAGAACCTGGTGGGAGGCAGTCAAGTCACCCCATCCTGGATTCCCCTGGGTGTCTAGTTTCCAAAAATGTATAGGTTTGCTAGGTTTCCCTAGGTGCCGGCAGAGCTAGGGTTCAAAACTCCAGCTAGGCACTTTGCAAAAAAAAGGGTAATTTTTCATTGTGAAAATGTGGTACGTCCACGTTGCATTTTGAGCCATTTCCTGTTATGGGCACAAGGCCTACCCACACAAGTGAGGTACCATTTTTTTTGGAAGACCTTGGGGAACGCGGGGTGAGTGGAATTTTGTGGATCCACGCAGATTCCAGAACTTTCCACCACAGAAAAGTGAGGAAAATGTGTTTTTTTTACCAATTTCTTAGGTTTGCAAGGGATTCTGGGTAACAGAACCTGGTGAGAGCCAGTCAAGTCACCCCATCCTGAATTCCCCTGGGTGTCTAGTTTTCAAAAATGTATAGGTTTGCTAGGTTCCCTAAGTGCCCGCAGAGCTAGGGTTCAAAAACTACAGCTAGGCACTTTGCAAAAAAAGGGTAATTTTTCATTGTGAAAATGTGGTACGTCCACGTTGCATTTTGAGCCATTTCCTGTTATGGGCACAAGGCCTACCCACACAAGTGAGGTACCATTTTTATTGGGAGACTTAGGGTAACACAGAATTGTAGAGCAACTGTTATTACCTATTGACTTTCGATGCATTTCTGCCTTCCAAATGAAAGACAATGTGTAAATAATAAGTCATTTTGAAAAATGACCTATAATTCTCATGCTAGTATGGGTACTCCCAATTTCGGAAATGTGCAAATATCTACTGTTTCTAAAATCTACATTTTGTTCCCATTTCAAAAATACATAGGTGTCTTTCATAACAATTTTTCCATGTATACATTTTCCCAAAATAATTGCTATATACCCGGCACATAATAAAAAACCATTGCAAGATGCTGCTCAGTTATTGGCTCTGGGTTCGTCGGGTTCATGGTGAACCTACAAGTCCTATATATCCCCACAACCAGAAAGGTCCAGCGGATATAACGGTATATTGCTTTCAAATAGCTGTCATAATTAGAAGAAGTTACAGGTGAAAACGTTGACACAAATGGCTGTTTTTTTCAACTAATTTTCAATTTGTCCTTCATTTAACTGTTAGTTTCTATAAGGAAAACTTTAAGGATCTACACAAATGACCCCTTGCTGAATTCATAATTTTGTCTACTTTTTCAGAAATGTATGGCTTTCCAGGATCCATTATTGGTTTCATACCCATTTCTACCATTAACTGGAAGGAGGTTGAAAGCACAAAAAATAGCAAAAATAGGGTATGTCCCAGAAAAATGCCAAAACTGTGTAAAAAATGTTGGTTTTCTGACAAAAGTCTGTCATTCCCTAAAAGCTGGTAAAATGGTTATTTCAGCCCCACAAACCCTTTTTTGATAACATTTGCAGGGAAAACCCCAGACGCTTTCATTTGCAGCCCGTTTTTCCCATTTTTCCAAAAAAAACAAAATTTAGCTGTATTTTGGCTAATTTCTGGGACCCCTCCAGGGGAATCCACAAACACTGGGTACCTTTAGAATCCCCATGATGTTGGAAGAAAAGGACGCAAATTTGGCGTGGGTAACTTATGTGGTCAAAAAGTTACAGGGGCCTAAGCGCCACCCCACCCTCTCCATGACTAAGCAGGTCAACGCCGTTTCCTCATCCTGCTTCAACATCCTCCGAATGCTCCGCAGGATCTTCAAGTGGATCCCCACCGAAACAAGAAAAACAGTCACCCAGGCCCTCGTCACCAGCAGGCTGGACTACGGAAATGCCCTCTACGCAGGAACGACGGCTAAGCTCCTGAGACGGCTGCAACGCATCCAGAACGCCTCTGCACGTCTTATCCTCGACATCCCCCGACGCAGCCACATCACACCCCACCTGAGAGACCTGCACTGGCTCCCTGTCAACAAGAGGATAACCTTCAAGCTCCTCACCCACGCACACAAAGCACTCCACAACTCCGGACCAGCCTACCTCAACAGACGACTCAGCTTCTACACCCCCACCCGCCAGCTCCGCCGACCAGCCTCGCCCTCGCCACAGTCCCCCGCATCCGGAAAACGACCGCCGGCGGCAGATCCTTCTCCCACCTCGCCGCCAAGACCTGGAACACCCTCCCCACCAACCTCCGACAGACCCAAGACCTACTGGCCTTCAGAAGAATCCTCAAGACCTGGCTCTTCGATCAGTAGCAGCACCACCCCCCTCTTCCCCCAGCGCCTTGAGACCCTCGCGGGTATGTAGTGCGCTTTATAAGTGACATGATTGATTGATTGATTGACTACCCCAAATAGCCAAAAAAAGGCTTAGCACAGGGGGGGGAAAAGGCCTAGCAGCGAAGGGGTTAACAGTTCAAGACCTGGAAAACATACATCTGTTAACAACATTATCGGATGATTCGGATGACCAACCTCTGTCCCCCATTACATTGGCCCAAGACCTGGGAATTGACACCTCATACACCGCCACGAATAATGTAAACTCTAAATCCATTTTTTGTCCTCAGTTACCAACTGGAAACACTATCGATTTATTTCATACAGCAGTCTCAAAAGACTTGGCCTTGGAATACCAGAACTCAAACAGAACCCCGAAATTGTGATTAAAGAAGTAGACAAAGGGGGCAATGTGGTATTATTGCATGCGGATGACTACATTGCAGAGGCACATAGACAGCTCGACGACAAAGCATGCTACAAGGAACTAGAAACAAATCTGACAAAAAGAATTCTCCATGACCTAAAACACAAATTAGATATGTGGTACCAAAAATCTTACTATCCTTAGAAGAGAGGAACGACCTATATATAGAACATCCCACAATGGCAACTCTATATCTGGTGCCCAAAATACACAAAAATGACATCAAACCACCTGGGAGACCGATCATAGTGGGTATGAATTCCATTTGCTCTAAAATGGGAGAATATATAGACTACCAACTCCAGCCCTATATGAAAGACCTTCCCTCATATATAAGGGACGCCAAAGATACATTAATAAAACTGGACAACATTCCATGGGACACTCACTGCATACTCACTACCATTGATGTGGTGAATCTCTATACCTCGATCCGGCATGAGGATGGACTGGAAGAATGATGATGGATTAAACCCAGATCAGTTGACTGGGGGTGAGTGTTTGATTGGCTCAAACGTTCCGTCCATCATCCCCTTTTGTATCGCTTTGTTCGCCCTAAGTTGGCGGGGGTATGCCCAGACGTGGGTCCCTTGCTCACTTTGCCACTGGATTCAAGCAAGCCTGGCTGATGACGGCTGGAATGCCAGAAACCGGTCCTAGGATGCTTGTTTCCGGTCCAGGGAAGACATGGCTTGGCAGTTCGTGCTGGACTGTTCCCATGAGGCACAGGGTCAGACTGATTTGCATATGGCCATGTCTGAACTGGGGTGGTGGAGTGAGCTAAAGAATGATGATGGATTAAACCCAGATCAGTTGACTGGGGGTGAGTGTTTGATTGGCTCAAACGTTCCGTCCATCATCCCCTTTTGTATCGCTTTGTTCGCCCTAAGTTGGCGGGGGTATGCCCAGACGTGGGTCCCTTGCTCACTTTGCCACTGGATTCAAGCAAGCCTGGCTGATGACGGCTGGAATGCCAGAAACCGGTCCTAGGATGCTTGTTTCCGGTCCAGGGAAGACATGGCTTGGCAGTTCGTGCTGGACTGTTCCCATGAGGCACAGGGTCAGACTGATTTGCATATGGCCATGTCTGAACTGGGGTGGTGGAGTGAGCTAAAGAATGATGATGGATTAAACCCAGATCAGTTGACTGGGGGTGAGTGTTTGATTGGCTCAAACGTTCCGTCCATCACCCCCTTTGTATCGCTTTGTTCGCCCTAAGTTGGCGGGGGTATGCCCAGACGTGGGTCCCTTGCTCACTTTGCCACTGGATTCAAGCAAGCCTGGCTGATGACCGGCTGGAATGCCAGAAACCGGTCCTAGGATGCTTGTTTCCGGTCCAGGGAAGACATGGCTTGGCAGTTCGTGCTGGACTGTTCCCATGAGGCACAGGGTCAGACTGATTTGCATATGGCCATGTCTGAACTGGGGTGGTGGAGTGAGCTAAAGAATGATGATGGATTAAACCCAGATCAGTTGACTGGGGGTGAGTGTTTGATTGGCTCAAACGTTCCGTCCATCATCCCCTTTGTATCGCTTTGTTCGCCCTAAGTTGGCGGGGGTATGCCCAGACGTGGGTCCCTTGCTCACTTTGCCATTGGATTCAAGCAAGCCTGGCTGATGACGGCTGGAATGCCAGAAACCGGTCCTAGGATGCTTGTTTCCGGTCCAGGGAAGACATGGCTTGGCAGTTCGTGCTGGACTGTTCCCATGAGGCACAGGGTCAGACTGATTTGCATATGGCCATGTCTGAACTGGGGTGGTGGAGTGAGCTAAAGAATGATGATGGATTAAACCCAGATCAGTTGACTGGGGGTGAGTGTTTGATTGGCTCAAACGTTCCGTCCATCATCCCCTTTTGTATCGCTTTGTTCGCCCTAAGTTGGCGGGGGTATGCCCAGACGTGGGTCCCTTGCTCACTTTGCCACTGGATTCAAGCAAGCCTGGCTGATGACGGCTGGAATGCCAGAAACCGGTCCTAGGATGCTTGTTTCCGGTCCAGGGAAGACATGGCTTGGCAGTTCGTGCTGGACTGTTCCCATGAGGCACAGGGTCAGACTGATTTGCATATGGCCATGTCTGAACTGGGGTGGTGGAGTGAGCTAAAGAATGATGATGGATTAAACCCAGATCAGTTGACTGGGGGTGAGTGTTTGATTGGCTCAAATGTTCCGTCCATCATCCCCTTTTGTATCGCTTTGTTCGCCCTAAGTTGGCGGGGGTATGCCCAGACGTGGGTCCCTTGCTCACTTTGCCACTGGATTCAAGCAAGCCTGGCTGATGACGGCTGGAATGCCAGAAACCGGTCCTAGGATGCTTGTTTCCGGTCCAGGGAAGACATGGCTTGGCAGTTCGTGCTGGACTGTTCCCATGAGGCACAGGGTCAGACTGATTTGCATATGGCCATGTCTGAACTGGGGTGGTGGAGTGAGCTAAAGAATGATGATGGATTAAACCCAGATCAGTTGACTGGGGGTGAGTGTTTGATTGGCTCAAACGTTCCGTCCATCATCCCCTTTTGTATCGCTTTGTTCGCCCTAAGTTGGCGGGGGTATGCCCAGACGTGGGTCCCTTGCTCACTTTGCCACTGGATTCAAGCAAGCCTGGCTGATGACGGCTGGAATGCCAGAAACCGGTCCTAGGATGCTTGTTTCCGGTCCAGGGAAGACATGGCTTGGCAGTTCGTGCTGGACTGTTCCCATGAGGCACAGGGTCAGACTGATTTGCATATGGCCATGTCTGAACTGGGGTGGTGGAGTGAGCTAAAGAATGATGATGGATTAAACCCAGATCAGTTGACTGGGGTGAGTGTTTGATTGGCTCAAACGTTCCGTCCATCATCCCCTTTTGTATCGCTTTGTTCGCCCTAAGTTGGCGGGGGTATGCCCAGACGTGGGTCCCTTGCTCACTTTGCCACTGGATTCAAGCAAGCCTGGCTGATGACGGCTGGAATGCCAGAAACCGGTCCTAGGATGCTTGTTTCCGGTCCAGGGAAGACATGGCTTGGCAGTTCGTGCTGGACTGTTCCCATGAGGCACAGGGTCAGACTGATTTGCATATGGCCATGTCTGAACTGGGGTGGTGGAGTGAGCTAAAGAATGATGATGGATTAAACCCAGATCAGTTGACTGGGGGTGAGTGTTTGATTGGCTCAAACGTTCCGTCCATCATCCCCTTTTGTATCGCTTTGTTCGCCCTAAGTTGGCGGGGGTATGCCCAGACGTGGGTCCCTTGCTCACTTTGCCACTGGATTCAAGCAAGCCTGGCTGATGACGGCTGGAATGCCAGAAACCGGTCCTAGGATGCTTGTTTCCGGTCCAGGGAAGACATGGCTTGGCAGTTCGTGCTGGACTGTTCCCATGAGGCACAGGGTCAGACTGATTTGCATATGGCCATGTCTGAACTGGGGTGGTGGAGTGAGCTAAAGAATGATGATGGATTAAACCCAGATCAGTTGACTGGGGGTGAGTGTTTGATTGGCTCAAACGTTCCGTCCATCATCCCCTTTTGTATCGCTTTGTTCGCCCTAAGTTGGCGGGGGTATGCCCAGACGTGGGTCCCTTGCTCACTTTGCCACTGGATTCAAGCAAGCCTGGCTGATGACGGCTGGAATGCCAGAAACCGGTCCTAGGATGCTTGTTTCCGGTCCAGGGAAGACATGGCTTGGCAGTTCGTGCTGGACTGTTCCCATGAGGCACAGGGTCAGACTGATTTGCATATGGCCATGTCTGAACTGGGGTGGTGGAGTGAGCTAAAGAATGATGATGGATTAAACCCAGATCAGTTGACTGGGGGTGAGTGTTTGATTGGCTCAAACGCTCCGTCCATCATCCCCTTTTGTATCGCTTTGTTCGCCCTAAGTTGGCGGGGGTATGCCCAGACGTGGGTCCCTTGCTCACTTTGCCACTGGATTCAAGCAAGCCTGGCTGATGACGGCTGGAATGCCAGAAACAGGTCCTAGGATGCTTGTTTCCGGTCCAGGGAAGACATGGCTTGGCAGTTCGTGCTGGACTGTTCCCATGAGGCACAGGGTCAGACTGATTTGCATATGGCCATGTCTGAACTGGGGTGGTGGAGTGAGCTAAAGAATGATGATGGATTAAACCCAGATCAGTTGACTGGGGGTGAGTGTTTGATTGGCTCAAACGTTCCGTCCATCATCCCCTTTTGTATCGCTTTGTTCGCCCTAAGTTGGCGGGGGCATGCCCAGACGTGGGTCCCTTGCTCACTTTGCCACTGGATTCAAGCAAGCCTGGCTGATGACGGCTGGAATGCCAGAAACCGGTCCTAGGATGCTTGTTTCCGGTCCAGGGAAGACATGGCTTGGCAGTTCGTGCTGGACTGTTCCCATGAGGCACAAGGTCAGACTGATTTGCATATGGCCATGTCTGAACTGGGGTGGTGGAGTGAGCTAAAGAATGATGATGGATTAAACCCAGATCAGTTGACTGGGGGTGAGTGTTTGATTGGCTCAAACGTTCCGTCCATCATCCCCCTTTTGTATCGTACTGAAAATACTAGCCACTAAAGTGGCGCACTTCATGGAATCCAACCAGATGATTCTGGAGATGCTACTCTTCTGCCTCACTAATAACGTATTTTCATTTAACACAAATTACTATTTGCAACTACAGGGCAGTGCAATGGGAGCATCATTTTCACCACCATATGCATGTATTTCCATGAGAGAAGTGGAGAAATATTGGCTGTGGGATGACACTTTCTCAGAATACACCCCCCATATACTATACTGGGGAGATATATCGACGATATTCTTTGCATCTGGCAAGGCCCACAGGTTACTCTCAATGTATTTCTACAAAAAATCTATGCCAACAGATGGAACATCCAGACAACATCGAATACATCTAAATCATCAATTGACTTTTTGGACATCACCATCTATGTACAAGATGACAAACTACATACTAAGGTTTTTCGCAAACCTACATCAGCCAATTCAATCCTCAGGGCGGACAGCTGTCATCCATCCAAATAATGCAAAACATCCCCAAGGGAGAAATCAAATGGATGTGAAGGAACTGCAGTGATATAGGCATTTACAAAGAGATGGCAAAAGGCCTGACTAACAGATTACCACAACGTGGGTGCCATATTCCACAATTGGAGAAAACAGCTAACAAATGTGAGAAAATATCACACACTGAGCTATTACTACCAAAAGACTCTATCAAGAATGAGAAATCAAACACTATCAGATTCTTGACTGACTTTCACAATGGTCAATACCACATCCGCAAAACCCTAAAAAAGCACTTGTATCTTCTAACCAACAACTTGACACTAATGGAACGGATTGAAAACTTTCCCCAAATGGGTTTTAGGAGAGCCAAAAATTTGAAACAAATCCTATGCAGATCAGAATACTCTGACCAACAAAAAGTACCAAAACCAAATTTTCTGACAAAACCATGTGGCTTCTACACCTGCCACAACTGCAATGCGTGCAAACTGGGAATTAACAAACAACTCCAATTGACTATTAACTCACAGGACACAATCAAGATTAGAGACTGGATTAACTGTAACTCAACAAATGTTATCTACGTCATAATCTGCCCATGCAACAAATTAAATGTGGGCAGTACCATCCGACCTCTCAAAACCAGGACTTCCCTGTCACCTACATTCCCTAGAATGCCGCACAGCCGCCACCGGACATGTCGGGGATGGCACTGGGGCCGATAGATCCCGGCTCCGTGCCGTCAAGCCGACGCGAGACCTCGCTGGGATGGGGGACGGCCCAGCCTGCCTCGGAGGCCTTGTGACGACAGGGGTCGCGGGTGAGTCTGAGGCTGGAGCTGCGGTGCTCTGCTGGGCCTCTCATCCGCTCTGCACTGCCCTTGGCTGATGCTGCTGTGGCCAGAGAAACTGCTGCTGAGGTGGAGGCGAGTGGAGTTGGCCGGCTCTAGGGCCCTGGGTGAGTGGCGACAGTTGCTGCTGCAACCCTACGTTAACCTCAGGCCGGTGTGTGAGGTAACTTGGGCTCAGCTTGGTTCGTGGCCTTCTCTGGGCCCGGCACCGGCCCAGGGTGATCGATCTCACCTCCCCGAGAAGCCACACCACTGCACCCCCCTGGTGGGGTGAACCAAGACCCAGGGGCCCGGGTTGGACACCCGAACGTTGAGGAGCACACAGGCCCGATTGGCGGCCCGAGTTGGGGCCCAGACCTATCCTGCACCGCCCTGGGCTGACCGGCCAGTCCCCTTGGCTGCCCCTCCTGAACGGGGATGGCGCAGCATGGCAGGGGGAGAGAAGAACCACTGGGTTTGCTGCTACCACTGCTCGTCAAGCCCGTGCTGGAGGCACAACCCTGAGACATACACCCTAAGCGGTCCCACTGCTTTTTATTTTTTTGGGGCCCAGAACTATTGCACCTGTGAGGGGTGCTGGGGCCTGAGCTGGGGCCCCCTCTCTCCCACACATTTGCATACCTGTGGTCTCTCCTCGCTGCGCCCTCCTGCTCCCTACGGCGACATTCCTACATACTTGCCATTATGCACCTGGCTGCCGTCCCCCCTAAGGGCACGATGGGTCGTGGTGACCCCAAACAACGCAAGCTGACCTTTGACAGGCCCGGCACATCGAACCGCTCAGGACAACAAAACCTTGACACAGATGGCAATGTAGAATCTGATGCACAGCCCCCCACAATAGATGGCACAGTGGCCATCATGGCGGACCTGCGTGTTGGGTTTTGTGCCATTGACACTAGGTTCGACTCGCTCACCGCTCGGCTCGACAGGATGGGAGAGCGTCTTGACAGGCATAACACCCGGCTTGACGCAGCTGAGGAACACATCTCTGCCCATGAGGATCAAGCCAAAGATACAACTCGCCGACTGGACAAAATGGAGCGACTATTGAAAGCTGTAGCGATCAAGAACGAGGATTTAGAGGCTAGATCCCGGAGGAATAATATACAAATTCTGGGCTTGGCAGAATCCACAAATATTGGGCACTCAGAACTCTTCGTAGAGACACTGCTTACCGAACTCTTTGGAGCTCAGCACTTCTCCAAAGACTTCCTTATGGAAAGAGCGCACAGATCCATGGGGCCCTGTTCACCCCCTGGTGCTCCTCCACGGCCCATAATTGCACACCTGCTTAACTATAGAGACCGTGATACTGCCCTGTGCCTGGCACGGGAGAATGCCCCGCTGCATTATAAGGGCTCCACGCTCTCTCTTTATCCGGATCATACAGCCACTGTCCAAGAGGCCCGCCGGAAGGTCACCGAAGCCAAAGTACAGCTTCTTAAACTGGGTCTGAAATATGCGATACTCTACCCAGCAAGACTGCGGGTATCTGTGGGTGATAAGCCCCGCTTTTTTGACGCTCTGACTGATGCTCTGGCTTTCTGCAAACTGCAAAATGACAATAACTGCAGACGTCCGCCTCGCTCCAGTGGACACTCGTCCCCGGACCGAAAGCTGGCGGCAAGTGCAGAACTTTTCCCTTCGGAATAGTGGCCGCTCCGTTTCCCACCTGCTATTATCATTCTGCCACGTGGTTGAGCTCTACTTGCCTTTCCTGCTTTGGCATAAAATGGGTTCTCCCACTGTATCACACTGTAGAGCGTTGACAACCCACATCATAACTAGGTGAGGACTATGATGTTTCATACCACTACAAATGTTTTTGTCCCCCTCTTCTTCAGGTATTATTTTGTATTGAGCGGGCATTGGGAACCCGAAGCGTTGCCCGCCCCCTATGGATGACTCTGACTGGTTTGACTTTGGGATGTTATTTCTTTAAATTGGGGTATTGGGTATTTGCCAGGCTATTCATTCCTGGTGTGGGTGGGGGGTGGGCTCCTTGGGACATGTTCTCCTTTATTCTGCTTTTTAGCTTCTCTTTTCATTCTCCTCCCTCACCCGCGCATCCCCCTTCCCTCCGCATATGGCACACTCCAAAACTGCATAATATATGCATACACCCTCTTATACCTATGACGTTGGCTCATGATGCAAATGTTGAGGCGAAGCTGTTATCCTGGAATATACGGGGCCTTAACAACCCCAGGACGTGCAAGCTAGTACTAGCCTAACTCCGTAGACATCACATCAAGATAGCATTTCTACAGGAAACTCACCTACCCCCGCAAACCTCCCCTCCATTTGCTTCCACATGGGGTCCCCACCGATTTGTCATTGGCTATAGCACATATTCCCGCAGAGTATGCATTTTAATCCATTGCAGCCTCCCCTTAGCACATCAGACCACTATTGCGGATGAGCAGGGGCACTACATTTTGATGATTGGATCGCTGCTAGGCAGGAAAACTCTGTTTGTAAACATTTACGCACCGAACACTGACAACCCAACATTCTTTTCAGAGCTCCACACATTGCTTGATAGGCATGACTATGACACAATACTGTTAGAGGGAACGTTTGTGGTTGGTCACACTCTTCTGCGTACCTCTCCCCTCTCAGAATCTCTTTCACACTCTTGCTCGGCCACTTGGCAAGAAAGAACCATTTGTTAAAATATCATAGTTTATTAAACAATTCAAAAGCATAAAAGAAAATACTTCAATTAAAGTGTGCCCATCAACATATGGGTAAGATCAGAAATAACTGCATCAACAATGTTAAAGATCAATTGGTTCAATTCAAACAGAAATGTATATCTATCAATTAATCCATGAGCAGCCGATCAAGGGGCAGCCCTGAATTCAAGAGTGATACAAATGATAGCATTCAGAGGACAAGCTTCTTGTTGAGATAAAATAACAATATTCAAGTCTACACATTTAAACTGAAATAAATGCAATTGCTTGGGTACAGATGACCTGAAGTAAATAATCTGTCAAAGCCAAAAGGCAGAATTATTGAGTCAGATAGTCTGACACAGTCAATAGGCAAAATTATTAAGTCAGATAGACTGACAAAGTCAATAGGCAAAATCTGACAAAGTCAATAGGCAAAATTATTAAGTCAGATAGACTGACAAAGTCAATAGGCAGAATTATTAAGTAGGAGCATTATCACCTTGGCAATAGGAGCTCTGGGCCCAGTCAGGAGAACGATTGATCAGTCGGGAACCCTCACACAGCACCTGGGTGCTGGTTTGAAGAGAATTCGATGCCACACCCTGGGTGCAGCTGTTATATATGCTTGAATGCAGA
The DNA here is from genome assembly GCA_963921515.1 of Calotriton arnoldi. Taxonomy (NCBI): domain Eukaryota; kingdom Metazoa; phylum Chordata; class Amphibia; order Caudata; family Salamandridae; genus Calotriton; species Calotriton arnoldi. Next base: position 2,199,616 of record CAWUFW010002014.1, read on the forward strand.
AGTTTTACCCTTTCTGACGTATGTCCTGACGCAGCCCTTGACCGCCCTCCTGTAACTATGGAAAATTCCACCCATGGGACTGAGAAGTGGTATCATGGTGAAATTAGGGGCTTTTGACAGGTGGTCAGTGCTCCTGACCGCAAAAAGTAAACAAAGGATAATTTTTACCATAAGAAAGCTCAGAGTTAACATTTTAATACATTAATTCTTTGTCACGCAGCCCGTCTTTCACAGGTTCGATTAAGCAAGCGCGGAAAGTTTCTTAACTAAAAAATATTGCACATGTACTTGTGAAACCGCCAGATGTACCAAAAATGTCCTACGTGTGTGGGCTAATCTAATTCTCGTAACTGTGGAAATTTACAAGGGGGAGGGGGGAGAGTTTGTCGCGGAGGATGGCGCAAGCCTCTGCTGTCAGGTTAGTGAAGTCTATGAGACCAGTTTATAATATTAAGAAAAATGACAATAGGATACCCTGTCTTTTATTGGGCCTATACATATTTCTGACAAAGGTATGGTTGGTCCTGTATGTAGGTCTGTGAGAAGGTGAACTTGGGCCTATGTGTGGATTTGTAAGAAAGTGAAGGACCGTGAACAACTTAAAGACCCTTTATCTAGGCCTCAGTGGTGGGGCTTATCTAGGGATGCCAGGTTTGAAGGGTATTGCAGAATGGGGTGTGGGTTTCTGTTAGATGGTAAAACGGGACCCTCCTACACATCCCTTCTCTTGTTCATTATTGAACACTTCTGTGACACAGTACTTTGCTGGACCCTCAGGGGCTTGGTGCATACCGAGTGGGTCACTAATATACATGCATGCTGTCTGTGGTGACAATTCGGGTGTTATAGTAACGTATTCTCCCCCATCCTCGGGAGCTAACTCATCATACCCGTTAATGTCATGCTCCTCCCTTAAGGCGTATCTAGGTGGTGGTACCGGTGGAGCTGTAGGTGTGTTTTTGGAAGAGGCATGAGGGGCAGGTTGTTCTAAGAGTTGCACATGGATCTGCCCATTCCCATCCCCGGGAGCACGGTCCATGTCCTGATACTGTGCATTGTTATTAATTCCAGTGTGAACGTAATTCATTCCTACTGCTTTGGTGCTGCATCTGTTGACACATTTAATTACTAGCTGTGCACCGCAACACATTACCAGGACAACACAACAAATAGGTAGCACAATTTTCAAGATAGCAGATAGCCATGAAGGCATCCAGTTCAAGTTGAACCAGTCCGTGATAGGATCTGCAGCGGCACCGCTTTCGTCACGCATCTTTTTTCCCAGGTTGCCCAAGTCCTCAATGGCCTTAGCGAGCGACCCGTTTGTGGCATCATTAGCCGGTATGAAAGTGCAGCAGCTCTTTCCAAGGGCACTGCATACACCACCCTGCATAGCTGTGAGTTGATCTAGAACATATCTATGCTCTAGAACCATAAGCCTTAAAGGCCTTAACTCTTCCTGTATGGCGTTGAACCCATCTCGGGTGTTATTTATCAGAGTCATTAGTTCGTATCGGGTGACCTGTAGCCACCTGGCATTAGCTGATGTTTGCCAAATGGGCCACAGGCCTCCAAAGAATTCCTGGGCACCATTGAACAGGCGAAATTCTTCAGGAATTTCGGCGAAGGCATCGTTAGCGAAGTATTGAGCCTTCCTTCGGTGCCGGTGAAGCAGGGTGACGTCATTTGTCATGGGGTGCTCAAACACTTGAGAGATGTTGGATGCCGGGACAACGAGATGCAGCTCGTGCATGGTAACCATGGTGCATAGGCCCTTCCATCGAGGAGGCAACTGGGGGTAGATGCGTTCTCCGCATGCCCAAAAGATGTCCATGAGGCTGGCGGTGCCGTCTTGGAGGTCCAAATTAAAAATTGTTGTGTTACAGTTTGTGTTGCTGCCCACAGGGCGAGTACCGTTACCTAGGAAGCAAAGAAGAGGATGTTTTAGTTTATATGCTCTCTTCCATTTGTAAGCTGTTCCCTTCCCAAAGGTGTACCGTCTAGTTTCCTCTGCCCACACCTCCCCACACTGAGTCTCAACATCCCAATCAATATTCTGTTGATATTCTGTTTTTGCAAAGGGTTCTCCCAAGGAAGCTGCCTTACATACCAGGGCGTCTGGGCCATGCCATTTGTTATCAAAATACACATGGGCCTGCAAGAGCAGCACAGACCTATATTGACATGGACAGTTGGCAACGTGTGAACTGTTATTTTCGTGTATCGGGGGTTTGTTATGGAGTTGTTTGTTTATTGTCTCCTTACATAGTGCCGGGGGGATGTGAACATAAAAAACCCTGATGCTTTGAATTCATGCTCATGAGTTATGAGCGGTGTCTCCCATCTAGGTGATTCCCATCTATACAAATTCTCATTTTCTGTCTCGAATTGCAATGCATTAGTGACAACCATGTGTGTTAGATAGTTAGAATCCCACGCGGTGGTGTTTACAAACACAGTGTCTATCTCTGCTGAGAAAAGCTGTATTTGGCCGTAGATACGGCAAAGAAACAAATGGAGGAGGCATTTGGCCGTTGGGGGTGGTATTTCTTGTGGGAACACCATTTTGTCTGCGCCAACTGCATGCGGGATGTGTGAGCACACAAAGCATGCTTCTTTTGTTACCTTTTTCCCTATTTGAAACATGTGCCGGTACCACATGTTATCTAGCAGGGCACTATGGGCTTCATTTTCGTTATTAGGTGTGTCAGGACGTATGGAGTGGAAATCAGGTCTGGGATGTTGGCGTGCAACGTGGACCATAGTGTCCTGGAGAGCGGTGGCCAAATCTTGTTTGTCATTATCTTTTGTTGGTCTATGACTCCTCCAGAACCTTGGTCTACCTCTTCTAAATCTGCGAATGTTGCGGGAGTTGGGACTGCGGTTCACTGGGGGACCTACTGTAATCTCTAGGAGCCTATCCCACGGAGTAGTAGTAATACTTGGGTCTGTGAAAGTAGCTATGCGTGTGGGGTGTGTACTAGTGTGTGCACTATCAGTGGTATGCTGTGGAAGTGATGAATCTTCAGTGTGGGGCGGGAAGTGTTTGTGTGCAGTTGTATTTTCTGGCACAACTGGTTGTTTTGAGAATGGTACAATAATTTTAGCAGACAAATGTGGCTTAAAAGTTGCAACATAAAACAAGTACCAATTAAGTGCGGCCAACGTTATAGTGGAAAAAAGGCAAAATGTTAAGACAAGTGAAATACATAACTTTGCATTCCCACTCAGGTCCTCGATATTATGCTCATGGCGGTTATTATCTTCGTCATCAAAGGAGGATGGAAACCCGCTGTCCTCGTGGAGCTGTACCAAGGGTATGTCCTGTCCCTCCTCTAGTCGATTGGCGGAGGTGGTGCGGGGTCCAAGCGGACGTGACTGCGATGGATCCATGCTTTTCTTTCAGCTATTCGTACTGCAGTTGGTGACGAGTCGACCACCTGGAATGGGCCCTCGAATTTAGGGTCCCTCCAGCGTCTGACGTTTTTCCGGATGAAGATCTGCGTCCCGGGACAGATTGGTGGGAGCTCAGGATCGGTGGGGCCCTTCCCCTTTCTCTTGGATATCTGGATAGAAAGGAACTGCGCTGCGCTGGTTAGTTGGCACAGATAGTGGTAAAGTTCTGCCTTAACTATCTCAGATGATGACTCACTATCTGATTTGGGGCGTGTGGATGGAACTGTTACATTTATGGATCGTCCAGTGACAAGCTGGTGGGGTGTGAGGTGATGATCCGAACTTGGGGAGTTTCTTAATGCAAACAGTGCTATGGGCAGGCAATAAAGCCATTTCTTTCCTATTGTGGCACTTATTTTACTTATTTTGTTTTTGAGCAAGCCGTTAAGGCGCTCACAAATGCCGTTGCTTTGTGGGTGGTAAGCTGAGGTCAGCTTGTGTTTGATGCCTAGCATTGTGGTCAGGAAGGAAAAGATGGCATTTGAAAAATGACTGCCGTTATCGGTCCGGATGGAGTCTGGGATGCCCCAGCGAGGAATGACATCACGTAATAGAAATGTGGCAGCTGCTTTGGCATCGCAGTGGACGCAAGGTCCACTTTCGATCCAGCGTGAGAATGGACATACTACCACAATGAGATAGCGATAGTTTTGGCAGCGATCGATCATATCGACATAGTCAATGTGTAACTCTTTGAAGGGGCCTGATGGTCTAGGAATTGTAGAGACAACAGTTTTGAGCGTAGGGGCTGGGGAGTATTGTTGGCAAATGAGACATTTATTAACATACAATTGTATCTGTTCATAGGCATTGGGGATGAACCAGTCTGTTTGCAAGGTGACAGACATATTGTCTCGGGTGACATGTGTGGGAAGGTGGAGTTGATCTAATGCCACTTGTAACAAAGCCTGTGGCATCACAGGTTTCCCTGTTACTGTTTGTCTGTATACGAAGTCGGCGGAGTCCTGCTGTACTCCCCTCTTCTTCCATAACTCTTTCTCTTGATCTGGTGCACTTTCTTGCATTTCTCTGAGGTGTAGTTGTGCAGTATGATCGTATTGTCGCGTTTTGTCAATATCAAATGGTGTTGGTAATTGGGATGGTGTGTCTGAACTGTGTTCACTGCTGGTGTCGTGCTCTGTCGGAGGTACTGTTTGGGACAAAAAGATAGGTGCAAGTTGGACTTCCGGTGCTGTTTGGATTGATGGGCCTGCTACTGAGGGGCCTCTGGCTGCAGCTTTAGCTGCCCAATCAGCCAGAGCGTTACCTCTGGAGACAAAATCTTGGCCATTAGTGTGCGCTGTGCATTTTACTACGGCTACTTCAGCTGGTAGTGTAAGGGCCTCAATAAGTTCTTCAAGTAACATTTTGTGAATGACAGGTGTACCATCTGATTTAAGGAAGCCGCGCCTTCTCCAGCGGAGGATGCTGGAGTGAGTTGTTGTAGTGACATATGCAGAATCTGAATAAATTGTAACGCGGTCCTCAGCTCCAATGTTTAGGGCAGCTATGAGTGCTACCAGTTCTGCTGCCTGGGCAGAATAATGTGATGGGAGTGTAAGCTGCTGCACGATGTCTAAGGAATCAGAGGAGTCATTTTGCTGTGCTTTAACTACTGCTGCTCCTGTGTATCTTATGCCTGTTTCTTGATCAATGGTAGAGGAGCCATCAACAAAGTATATAGTACTATTTGGTAAGGGATCTTCTTTTGCTGCTCCTGACTCATCTGGTGAATAAGTGGCACAATCATGGTTGTCATCATCTGAGGTGACAATTGGATGGGCAAAAAATGTGGCGGGGTTTACGGTGTGACATTTGACAATTTTCAGAGAAGGTAATGACAGTATGACTTCGTAGCCTGACACTCTTTGCGTTGTCAGTGTTGTTTTAGCTTTCTGTATTATTGCAAAAACAGCATGTTCAGTGTACATTGTTAGTGGGGAACCCATTACAATGGGGGTACTTTTTTCAACAGCAAATGCTGCGGCAGCAAGGGCCTGTTCGCAAGGGTAATGGCCTTTCATGACAGAGTCCAGCATTCCGCTGAAATAAGCAATTGGCTTATGGCCCATGGGGTATTTTTGAGTGAGTACTGCTGTCATGACTAACCCATCACAGTGAGTGAAGAGGTAGAATTCTTTTGTGTAATCAGGTGATCCTAACACTGGTGCATTTGTTATCTCATCTTTGAGCTGGGTGTAGGCTGTTCTCATTTCAGGTGTCCATTCAATTTTATTATGTCTGTCTTTGCCCATTTTCACAGCTTTCAGCAATGGGGCAGTTATTGTTGCGAAATCAAAAACCCATTGGCGGACATAATTAACCAAGCCGAGGAATTTTTGCATGTCTTTAACTGTCTGGGGTTCAGGAGTGCCTTTTATTGCCTCAACTCGACCTGGAGTCACTCGCCTGCCTGATGCAGACAGTAGCTGTCCTAGGTAGTGTACCTCTTCCTGACAATACTGTACTTTTTGTTTGTCAACTTTATATCCTCTTTGTGCCAGCGTGGTGAGCAAGAGGATGGTGTCTTTCCTACATTGTTGTTCGGTGGGGCTGCAAAGCAGTATGTCATCGACATATTGCAGTAAGGTGCTGTCACATTGGAAATTGGACAAGTCTTCTTTGACGACCCTGTTAAAAACACTAGGGGACTCACAGTACCCTTGAGCTAACCTTGTGTATGAAAATTGCACATTTCTGAATGAGAACGCCAGGAGGTATTGACTATCTGGGTGCAAAGGAATGCTGAAAAAGGCATTTTTCAGGTCGATGACAGAAAAGTACTGTGCATCCGGGGGGACATTGGTGAGAATGACAGAGGGGTCTGGGACAATAGGGAATTCTGGTATAACTATGCTGTTAATTGCGCGAAGATCGTGTATCAAACGCCATTGATTTGTTTTCCCCTTCCTCACAGGGAAAAGGGCTGTGTTACACGGAGAGATACAAGGATAAATTACTCCCTGTTCTAGTAAGGCCTGTATAGTGGGGGCTATGCCCTCCTCTGCTGCTTTAGACAAGGGGTACTGTTTTATTCTGGGCAGGATAGCACCTTGTTTGAGTGTTATCTTAAATGGCCTGGCAGATCTAATAAGGCCCACATCATTTGGGCCTGTTGTCCAAAGATGTGGTGGTACCTGAGCCAAATCAGCTTCTCGCACAGAATCATAGTCAGGGGTGATCGTTGGTGTTCTAATTTCCACTATCACTGAGACGGGCACATTGTTATCATAGATAATCTCGGTTTTTAGAATATTCCTCAGGGGATCCAAATAGCTGAGCATCTGAAATGTGTCTGACCAATCCTTCCTGTTCAAGGAAGATGACACAAGCCCATGTGTGAGCATTGTCATCGCATGCCAGGAAAGCACCATAGGTGGGTGTTATTTCAAGGGCGCAGATGTCAAAAATCAAGTTTTTATCTAACGCCGGGGAGTCTGGAACTTGGGGTCTAAAGAGAAATTCTTTTGGTAGCTGAACTGTGCGACCTTGTAATTCGGGAGTGGTGGCGACAATTGTGTGAACAGCTGCAGAGAAGGCCTGCTCATTCACTGGGCGTGCTCTGACTTGGCTATCTAAGGAAGACTGTGCAGTGACTGCCATCATCCTAGTTAGTGGAGTACCTGGAATGGAGCAAATCATTGTTCCATTGTCATCAAAGTGGATGGTCATGTTTAGTTTGGCCATGAGGTCGCGTCCTAAAAGATTGACTGGGGAGCTGGGTGAATAGAGCAGAGGCTGCTCCACTGTATGGCCTCCTATCTCCATTGAAACTGGCTTGGTGAAGGGGACCCTTGCTATTGCCCCAGAAAATCCATGTGTGTCCGCTGTTTTGTTTGAAATGGGCAGAGGGCCACCTGTAATGCAGGAGTATGTGGCACCTGTGTCAACAAGAAAACTGTATATTTTGTTATTTATCATAACACTTGCAATAGGGTCCTCTTCAGTATTGCTTGTGCATGACAAAATTGGGCACACAAGAGTTGTCTGTGGGCTGTCCTAGCCAGTGTATCCTCCATGCTGATATTGCTGGATGGTGCCCTGAGTAAAGGGGTTGCTGGAGGCAACAATTGTTCCTCCTAGAGGTACATTGTTTTGTGTTTGGGGGACCATCTGGTAAGTAGCCTGTTGCTGTGGCTGTGATTGTTGCATTGGAATCTGCATTTGTTGGGCCGCTGGCTGAACCTGAAGCATTGGGGGCGCTTGGAGCTGCACTTGCTGTTGCTGTGTTGGTTGCACATATGAGTATAGTACTTGGGACTGCTGGGGGGTTGCTGTGTGCGCTGTTGTTGTTGGAATGGTGCCTGTGCTTGGTAGCCAGGACGCATATATTGCTGACCCATATCGCGCTTTTTACTGTTACAGTCTCTCTGGATATGGCCTTGTTTCTGGCAATAGTAACAGATTATTGGTGGTGCCCCTTGTCCTGGCTGTTGTGGAAACCTTTGCTGTCCCATCCCTCGCCCCCTTCCTTGTCCACCCGTGTTCCAGTTCATGTTTGGTCTATTATTGTAATAGGGCTGTATGTTGGTGCTGTACGCAGGTGGTGCTGGCATGTATTGTGTCATTGCCTGTTGTGGCTGCTGGACATACTGTATGGCTTGTTGGGGTTGAGCTTGTATGTACTGTACTGCAGGTGGTGCTTGTACCTGCTGAGGTGCAAGTTGGGCATTGCCTGCAAGAGCATTCATGGCAGCCTGAGGGAAGGATGTTACTGCTGTCATTTGAGTGACGGGTGCCGCGAGCATGACTGTGTCAACATTGTCTTTTTTCTTATTAAGTTTCTGCTGTACTAGTTTGGCAGCGGCATTCTCTATTGCTAGCTGTCTATTCTTCTCCTGTTCCTGTCTCTTTTTACAGTAATGTACAATGTGATCTTGTATCTCTGCCCATGGCTTGCATTCCATTGCTACAATGCCATCTAATTTCTCCTGTACTTCAGTTGGCAAACCTTTCTTTACTGTGTGGTAAAATAGTCTCCCATATCCTCCATTTGCGTCCCATCGTTGCCCTAACTCCTGGTACCATTTTTCTTTCATTCTAGAAAGATAGTTGGCAGGGTCTTCATTTGGTTGCATAGTCTGTGACAACAGAGCCCCAATGTCAGGAACATCAGGGAATTTCCTGCGCAACTCAGCCCATGCTACTGTTCTAATCTCGTTGAAGGAAACACCATCATGTTTGGTGTTTGTCTTGGTAAGATTTTTATGAATACGTATGAAAAGATCTTCTGCATCTTCTCCAATGAGGGAGATCAGCAAGCTTTTTACATCTCCTATTGCTATGTTGTTGCCCGTGGTGCAATTTTCAAAAGCTGCAATCCATTTTCCCGCACCCTCTGTGAGGGGTGGGAGCGCCTTTTTGACATTTTCTTTGTCTAATGTAGACCAGGGGATATAGATGGGGGGATCAATGATGTTTTTATAGATCAGTGGCATCTGGCGTGTTACCCCAGGGCGTTGCGCTGTGGGTCCTGTAGAATCATACTGGCGAGCATATCTCTGCCAGACTTTGAGGCTCTCCCTCATGTAGTCATAGTCCCAATCCTGATCTCCTAATCCTTTGAGGATGCATTCAACTGCTGTTGCCATGTCCTGAGGTTCAAAAGAGCCTTCCCTTGGCCATGGGCGCATTTGTGGCGCCAAGGGCTCTGACCAACCTGCCAAATCGTCTGTAAAAGGGTTAACTGCATAATCTGAACCTTCCCCCAATGTCACTATCTCATTGGGAGTGAGGTCATTACTAGCTTTTGGTGGAAGGGGTCTACTGAGATACATCATGTTACGTCTATTTTTCATCCTAATGGTGCGTAAGGAAGCAGAGCCCGAGACGTCATATAGTATGTCGTCGGGGCGTCCATGTGTCCCCAAGACTTTAAGTCTCTGTGCCTCGGTGGTCCTTTCCTTTCTTCTTACCACTGGGTCATGTTCCTGCGGGTGTTCACAATATATTGGGATGTCACCAAACATTGGATTGTGGCCTTCTAGCACCCGTGGAGGTGTCTTTTCCCGCCCTAATGCTGTTGGGAATTGGAGGTCTTGGTGTATGTTAGTGAATGTTTGTGTCATTCCAGAGACGGCAGCGTCACGGTGGGAGGGGTGCTCATTAAAGCGATATTGTCTGCTCCCTTCCCCATTCCTACTGATATTTGTCTTTGGGTGGTGTTTCACGAGGCGGTGCAGCGTGGGTGAGGGTGATGTTGGGGTGTTGACCTTATGGAGCATGTCCACAACGCTTTTGTTCATGTTCTCTAATTTAAATGACAAGCGTCTTATGGAGTTCACCTGATCTGCGTGACTAGGTGATTGATGCATGTGTGACTGTTCTTCTTCAAGGTGCTGTGATGAAATACTTTCCAGGCTGGTGCTTTTGCTCAAGTCTGCATTTTGTCTATAATTGCCATACGCGGATGGAAGACCAGTGAGAGGAACACACTGTCTGTCTGTTATGTCCAGTGGTGGCGGGTCGGGGAACTCAATGAACTGTCGCTGCTCTGTCATAAGGCCAGATCCTGGTACCTCAGCATGGGGGCAGCAGCCATGAAGGGCATGTTATTTTGCAATTGGGGGTGCGAATTTGAACCCAGGTGTGTATCGGTGTCGTGGAATGGGTTGGGGTCATGTTGTTGTTTAGTGTCCGTGTCACGGAAGGGGTTTGATTTAGAGGATTGTTTAGTGCTGAGATCATAGGTGACAATAACAGGTGAGCGCGAGGGACAGGGCAGGGCTTGAAAGACGGAGTCATGCGAGTGACGAGATGATGTCTGAGAGACAGAGTCAGAGCCTTCCTCATCGTCTCCACCTGGGCGGGGGTGTGCAGTATTGACTGTTGGTGTAAATTTTAGTGACAGTTGTGCATCTATAAGACCTGGGATACCAGATACTGCTGTGTCCCTTACTGTGTCGTTAGGGAGAGGCAAGTGCATGCTGCTCAGTTCCGTGAGGTGAGGGTATACATGCCCGGGGGGCATGGGTGGGGTCAGTGATCTGGTCATGTGGTGGTACGGGTGACTAGGTGACGTGTGGGAAGCCTGAAATTCCTCAACCTGTGTGACGTGTAATTCTGGGCCGAGGTGCGGTGAGGAAGATGCCTCGGTGAGTAATGGCTGAAAACCTGCAGCCGGGGAATTATTAGTGGTGACTGGTAGTTCCAGTTGCTCCTTGTTAGTGAGCTCGGTATACATACCGCTAAAGTGATAAGGTGGTGGGGGCGGAGCATTGGGTACAACCGGTGATGTGGGGTCAGAGTGTGTTCTAACCTTATCTTTAAAAATGCGCCAAAGGTCTAGAGTAGCCTTTCTCTTCTGTAGTTTAGTACCGGAGTACTTTGTATCTAGAAAGGTGGTGGCATGCTCCAATATTATAGGGTCAAAGCTTCCCTCTGACGGCCAAGGATGAGTCATTTTTGCCGTATGCTTATGAAGCTCACTGCAGTGCTTTAAGATATGGTGTTCCTGGCCTCCGAATGTTCTTGAAACATGTTGGAGTGGAGTCGCCATGTGGATATGCGTAATCCTAGGCGCTTTAGGCAAGGCCTAAATTACAGGAGCGCGTTTTCTCAGGTGCTAGGGACAATGTCTCTGATGAGTTCTTGCTGTACTGCCTGAATGACAATATCATATACCCCGTCCTGTAGGTCCCGCTCTTGTGCTGGAGTATAAAGGGGGAAGCGAAGCTGGCCGTCGAAGCAGGCTTCAGCAATATAACTCTGGAGTGGGTGCCTTGGCCATGTGCTAGATAATATGGCAGTCAGTAGCGATCCATGGGGACGTATAATGAAGAAGATGTGAAAGTGGGTAGAAGTTTTATACACAGTAGAGCTCAAAATGCCATTCATGAATGTTGTTTTAAAAATACAATGTGTTTGAGGGTGAAGGTCAATTTTTGTTGGAAAGGGATGCACTTAGATGTCAGGTGAGTATTCAGCTGTAGGAGAGTGAGTGTCAAGGGTAGGGGTAGGGACGTCTTCTACTAGCTCCTCTCCTATGGCGCTAATAATAAAGTGACACAGTGCTTTCCTCAAGTCCTGTTCGTCTGGTCCGGTGTATATCCCGTTGGGGGAAAAATCAGGAAATTGGAGTTGGTCGTCAGAGAGAGATGCAATGATCTTGCTCTGCAGTGGGTTGCGGGGGTAGGATGAGGTTAAGGTAGTAGGTATCTCTAAGCCTGGTGCTATTAAACGAATACGTATGCAAATATAATGTGGTGTTTTATGAACAGAGGTACTCAGGATTCTGTTCATGGGGACTAATAATAATTGAAGAGACTAGAGTGTTTCCTAAAGTGTCAGTGCTTGCAATGTTTTTGTTCTTTGACCTTGGTGACGATAGGATGCGGAAAAGCTGGTGCAAGCGAAAGCGTTATTTGCTGTGCTTGAGTATAATCGATCCCTAGGGCTTGAAATATAGTGAGAAGGACAGTGTTTGCTAAAGGTGTGACGTAACAAAAAGACGATGGGTGACCAGTGGAGAGACCTACCACGTTGTTGTTCACTAAATACACGATGATGGGAGAGGCTGTAGTATCAGGGGATGGGTCATTCATTCCCTATAATGAGTGGAAGTGCGGAGATGGACAGGTCGGGGGATGAGCAGTGGGAACGTCAGGTGCAGGGTCCTGTAGGTCTACTGAGTAGTCCTGCAGGAGTGCCACAAGGAGTGGGGACTCATCAGCTGAAGACAATGGTTGAGGGTGAGCACTACTGGATGCTGATGCTGTGGGAGATGCAGGAGCGGAAAGACGAGGGAGTGTTGCTTCTTCAGAAAGTGCTGTAGAATGTGCGGAGTTAGACTCGTCGTCTGTGTAAATGACGGGGGGAGAATTAACAAAATAAACAGACGAACTTAATGAGGGTGGGGAGGATGAAGAGGAATTAGAGGAATGACCAGGCCACAGCAGATCCGGGCGGGTGGTATCTGGTGGAGGCAGTGACTGGGAGGAGACGTTGAATGAGGGCGGATAGTCTACGAGAGACAGAAGGGCAAGGCGTAGCTCAGTACTGGGGGTAAAGGTGATTCCTAAAGTATTCCATGCGGCTGCAAGAATGTCACTTTGATGGCGTGTAAGAGGGGTAAAGCGGTCCAGGGAGGTGTGATAGACAGCAGTGGCCGTACCACGGACTGAATGAATGAGAAGACTTATGATCTGTGGGGGGTCAAGGGACATAACGGGGGTAATCAAAAGGGGACAATACAAGAGAAGTGGGGATACACCACCACCCCTCCTTTTGGCTGCCACTGGACGCAAGGCAAGAGGCAGACAAAATGTGTGAGAGACAGAAAAAAAGCGCAAAGTGCGTGCAATGAGGGCCGAAAAATAATGCAACTACTTAGCGGGATCACAGCTAAAATTAAAAGGCAAAGCAATCCAGACAACAGCTACTTAGCGCAGTCGCCGCTAAACCGGACCGAAGAAGGTGTGTGTGGGCAACTGAGCACCAAAGTAACTGGCAGTCTGCCACCTTGGCTAGGGATGACAAAGGTGGCAGAACGGCAACAACTGGGGGGGGGGCCTAGCGTGGAACAACAGGCAGAACTATCATCAAAAAGATGAGACACAAAAAACAGACACAACGAACAAAAAATAAACAAATATTAAATAAATGAAATGCATTTCAGAAGAAAAACGAAAACCATCAAAGTGAGGAAGAACAGAGTGCGAGGAAACAAAGAGAAAAGGCGGGGCTAGGGGAGCTGCAGGGCAGCAGCGACCGTTCGACAGAGACTTCCTCTATCCGCGTTGGCAGAGAGCCGAAGAAGGCTGAAGGCACGACAGAAAGTGACAAACGATCTGAAACAGGAAGCTCCTCAATCCGGAGTGGCGCAGCTAACAAAGGAGAAAAGCGCCTACCAGAGACCGAAAAAAACTTAAAAGACAGAAAGAGAAGAGTACCCAAGCAGTGCAGGAAAGAGTCAGAACGGGACCAATCAGAGAGGGTGAAGAATGAATGTGTGAATACACCCATGAACACCACCTACAATGGTGGGCAGACCACACCCCAAGAGGCACGCGGGACCCTAGAGGACCCGAGGGCAGGACAACAGTCACTGAAACCAAAGAACCTCAGAACCACAAATGCATGACCACCGCATACCAGAAGGTGGGCAGCCAGCCACGGAGAAACTCACCAAGTGAGAACAAACACACGACGCAAACCCCAAATATCAGCCACTACTGATAGCAAAATCGAAGAGAAAAAAAAAAAAAAAAAAACACACAAATTATGCGGTAAAGACCTCAAATGCATGTATCAGGCAGCAAACACACGCCAAAATGCGGCCAGGCACATAAGAGAGCTGGCACAGGACCCAAACATCAAATAGCAACCACAAATGGCAAAACCGAAAGAAAAACCAAACATACAAATTATGCGGTAAATATCTCAAATGCATGTATCACGCAGCAAATACACGCCAGAATTCGGCCAGTCACATAGGAGAGACTCGGCGCAGGACTCAAACCTCAAATAGCAACCACAACTGGCAAAACCGAAAGAAAAACCAAACAAACAAATTATGCGGTAAATATCTCAAATGCATGTATCACGCAGCAAATACATGCCAGAATTCGGCCAGTCACACAGGAGAGACTCGGCGCAGGACTCAAACCTCAAATAGCAACCACTAATGGCAAAACCGAAAGAAAAAACAAACATACAAATTATGCGGTAAATATCTCAAATGCATGTATCACGCAGCAAATACATGCCAGAATTCGGCCAGTCACACAGGAGAGACTCGGCGCAGGACTCAAACCTCAAATAGCAACCACTAATGGCAAAACCGAAAGAAAAAACAAACATACAAATTATGCGGTAAATATCTCAAATGCATGTATCACGCAGCAAATACATGCCAGAATTCGGCCAGTCACATAGGAGAGACTCGGCGCAGGACTCAAACCTCAAGCCATATATAATTAAAAAGAAACACAATAAAAAATAAACACACAAATCATGCGGCAAATACCTCAAATAACAATATACATGAAAAAAGGCAAATACACGACACATATGGCAACAGAATAACAAGAAAGGTGAAGAGACCCCACGCAGAAAGAAAGCAAAACGAAGTATAGGACAGCAGAGAGGGAAGGACCAAAAGACGCCTCACAAAATATGACCAGCCACAGAGGACGTCGTGGCAAGACAGTCAGCCACAGGGGAACAAGAGAGCAGCCACAGGGGAAACCCCAGAGGACACGACAGCCGGGACGGACCACCCCACAAGCCACAACCTGAGGTAAATTCAAGGAAGAAAAACAAAACCATCCCTGACTTACCCAGGCGGGCGGGGGCAGCGGAGCGTCCGAGGTGCAGCCTGGAGGGGAAACCCGTGCGTGTGTCTCAAGACCACATGTTGGATGACTCGCCGACCGAGACCCTCGCTCGTGGTCGCCACTTTGTTAGAGGGAACGTTTGTGGTTGGTCACACTCTTCTGCGTACCTCTCCCCTCTCAGAATCTCTTTCACACTTTGCTCGGCCACTTGGCAAGAAAGAACCATTTGTTAAAATATCATAGTTTATTAAACAATTCAAAAGCATAAAAGAAAATACTTCAATTAAAGTGTGCCCATCAACATATGGGTAAGATCAGAAATAACTGCATCAACAATGTTAAAGATCAATTGGTTCAATTCAAACAGAAATGTATATCTATCAATTAATCCATGAGCAGCCGATCAAGGGGCAGCCCTGAATTCAAGAGTGATACAAATGATAGCATTCAGAGGACAAGCTTCTTGTTGAGATAAAATAACAATATTCAAGTCTACACATTTAAACTGAAATAAATGCAATTGCTTGGGTACAGATGACCTGAAGTAAATAATCTGTCAAAGCCAAAAGGCAGAATTATTGAGTCAGATAGTCTGACACAGTCAATAGGCAAAATTATTAAGTCAGATAGACTGACAAAGTCAATAGGCAAAATCTGACAAAGTCAATAGGCAAAATTATTAAGTCAGATAGACTGACAAAGTCAATAGGCAGAATTATTAAGTAGGAGCATTATCACCTTGGCAATAGGAGCTCTGGGCCCAGTCAGGAGAACGATTGATCAGTCGGGAACCCTCACACAGCACCTGGGTGCTGGTTTGAAGAGAATTCGATGCCACACCCTGGGTGCAGCTGTTATATATGCTTGAATGCAGAAGTTTTACCCTTTCTGACGTATGTCCTGACGCAGCCCTTGACCGCCCTCCTGTAACTATGGAAAATTCCACCCATGGGACTGAGAAGTGGTATCATGGTGAAATTAGGGGCTTTTGACAGGTGGTCAGTGCTCCTGACCGCAAAAAGTAAACAAAGGATAATTTTTACCATAAGAAAGCTCAGAGTTAACATTTTAATACATTAATTCTTTGTCACGCAGCCCGTCTTTCACAGGTTCGATTAAGCAAGCGCGGAAAGTTTCTTAACTAAAAAATATTGCACATGTACTTGTGAAACCGCCAGATGTACCAAAAATGTCCTACGTGTGTGGGCTAATCTAATTCTCGTAACTGTGGAAATTTACAAGGGGGAGGGGGGAGAGTTTGTCGCGGAGGATGGCGCAAGCCTCTGCTGTCAGGTTAGTGAAGTCTATGAGATCAGTTTATAATATCAAGAAAAATGACAATAGGATACCCTGTCTTTTATTGGGCCTATACATATCTCTGACAAAGGTATGGTTGGTCCTGTATGTAGGTCTGTGAGAAGGTGAACTTGGGCCTATGTGTGGATTTGTAAGAAAGTGAAGGACCGTGAACAACTTAAAGACCCTTTATCTAGGCCTCAGTGGTGGGGCTTATCTAGGGATGCCAGGTTTGAAGGGTATTGCAGAATGGGGTGTGGGTTTCTGTTAGATGGTAAAACGGGACCCTCCTACAATACTCCTCGGTGGGGACCTGAATCTATGGCTAGACCCCAGCTGTGACTCCTCCGGTACCGGGCAGAGCTCAAAACCCCAGGCAACTTGAGCCTTTCGAGACCGCCTGTACTCATTAGCCCTACAAGACGTATGGCGCATGCATAACCCTGAAGTACCGGGTTATACATTTCACTCAGCACCACACTCGACATGGACATGAATAGATTACTGGTTTGCAAATGCACAAAGATGCCAATGGATCCGCAACATAGAAACACAGCCTCGTGCTCTAACTGACCACGCATCGTGCTACTACATATGGTAATCCCATACTCCACCAGTTGGGAACGTAGGTGGACCTTCCTGGCCACAGCCTTGTTAGATGCACTCTTCAAATCCGAGCTACAAGATGCAATCCATGAATACTTCACTCTAAATACCAGCTCGGTGTCACAATATGCAGTGTTGTGGGACACTTTCGAGCTGTACATTCGCGGTGTCTGCATCTCCAGGAAGGCAGGGGTTCTACGCTTGATACGAAATAGCCTTACCCAACTTGAAACTGAATTGACCCAACTGGACACCTCGCCCACCACACCTGACACCCCTCATAAATGTGAAGCTCTTTTACTTGCATTTAACGAGCACGCAGACAGAGAGGCCATGCTGCTGGGCAAATACCATGCAGCGCGCAGATATGGCGAGGGAGAACACCCTAGCAGGACACTTGCATGCCTGGTACAACCTCCCCGAGGAACCGGGCACATTACATCACTGCGGCAACCTGGCGACTCCATCGTCACAGACAGTGTAGACATACTAACAGAGTTAGTAACATACTATCGGTCCTTATACACGACCAAACTCCCTACCAATTTTACGCATCACCAAGCTTATTTGGAGGAAGTGGCAATGGTCTGGCTAACCATGGGACAGGCACAATTCCTCAGTGAACCCTTCACTGCGAAAGAAATCAGCCAAGCTATAGACTCCCTTGATGGGTCAAAAGCTCCCGGTCTAGATGGCCTCTCAGGGACCTTTTACAAAATGTTTAAACAAGCGCTTATACCACATCTACTAGAGGTCAATGCCGAATCTCTCACTAATGGCGCCCTCCCTCCTTCAATGCGAGAGGGGGAAATCTCCCTTTTACTGAAGCCGGGCAAAGATCCCACCGTCTGCAATTCATACCGTCCCTTATCTTTGATAAATTTTGACAATAAAATACTCGCCAAGATGCTTGCCAACAGATTGTCACTGCTGCTGGACCAAATTCTCTCTCCGGTTCAATCCGGTTTTATTCCACACAGATCAACCGCTTTAAACCTCAGTACTGTCTTTTCGGTAATAAATTGGATCTCCCCAACCACCCCAGCGGCAGTAGCTCTCCTTGACCCTGAAAAGGCCTTCGACACCCTAGAATGGCCATTTCTCTTCGCTACGCCCGTAAGCTTGGCATGCCCGCTAACTTTATCGCATTGAATTCACTTCTATACTCATCCCCCATGGCTAGACTCTGGGTGAATGAATCCCTCTCTGCTCCTTTTTTGGTCTCACACGGCACTCGTCAAGGGTGCCCTCTGTCTCCACTGCTCTTTATAATAGCAATGGATCCCTTAGTCCGACATCTGCAAAAGAAACATATGCACTGTGGCCTCCAATTCTGCCATGGACCACTACTCCTGTCCATGTATGCAGATGATATCCTGCTTTCATTAGAGACCCCTCTACAAATCTGCAACCTCTTATTGCTGAGATCAGTCGCTTCGGGGACATGTCTGGCCTCAGTATTAACTGGGACAAGTCTGAGTTATTCCCACTCACGGACTCGACTAATCAGGCAGGCAGCAATCCCCCTCTCCGGTGGGCGGCAGATACCACTAAGTACTTAGGAATTATCCTGCATAAAAACAAAGACCAAGTTATCCGTCTAAATTATGGACCCCAATGGACGCGCTCACCTCGCAGGTGGAACGCTGGATCCAGCTACCATTATCCATGGCTGGCTGCATCGCCCTCATTAAAATGAGTGTTCTCCCTCGCTTTTTACATCTATTTGTTAATATACCCATTCCTCTAACAAAGGCATTTTTCTCACAACTACGCAGTAAGTTGATCCGCTTGGTCTGGGATGGACAGAGACCATGGATAGCCTGGGATACCCTTACACTCCCCTATGAATGAGGTGGGTTTGCAGTCCTACCCCTGCATCTATATTATCTGGTTGCACAGGCCCAATTCGTGCACCACTGGTTCAACCCAGATGCTCGTATATCATAGGCAAACCTGAACGTGACCTGGCCGACCCTACCCCCCTGGGAGCTATATTCCCGTTAGGCATACGGCTAGACCCTTATGACATACAACCACTATCCACCACTTGCTCCTAGGCTCAGGCTTCCTATACTCACCCAACCTTCCATTATCCCAGAACCCACTAATACCATCTACATCCCAGAAGGTAGTCCAACGCACACTGCATAAGCTACAATTACACACAATCGGAGATCTGTTTCCAGAGGGACATGCCTTGACCCTGACCAATCTGGCTGTGCCAGAAATGTCCTACATGGACAAATTCATCATGACAAGACTGCTGAGCGCACTCCGCTTGACAATCTCCTCCTTTCCTCTCCCCCCGCATGAATTCACCTCTCTCACACTATTAATAAAAGACCACAACGGCTTACACCTAATCCCCAGGCTGTATCATGCATGCATGGCATTCAAACAGGTTAAAGACAGGGGAGCACGACGCCACTGGGAAGAGAATCTGGGACAACCAATATCTGATAAAGAAGGGACTTGTTGTCATGAACAAATTAAGAGGGTGTCCCCCAACCATAGACACAAACTGCTGCATTTCAAATTCGTTCACAGAATCTATGTTACGCTGGTGGAACTGGCTAAATAGGACTCCTCTAAAACATCCCAGTGCCCCAAATGCCAACTACTCAACTCTGATTTTGCACACATGACCTGGACTTGCCCGTTTATATCCATGCATTGGACTTCAATATTCCAGTCGCTGTCTGATATAACCTCTACACCACTTGATCCCACCCCCAAACTGGCCCTTTTGGGAATAGTAATGGACATCCCACTCAGCCACCGTAGGTTTATAACGATAGCACTACTGTTAGCAAAAAGGGAAATCGCAATACACTGGGGAACTAGACATCGTCCCACAAAGGAAGCATAGCTTTGCAGTATGGCATACTGCGATATGCAAACTGAGGTATACTCCTCTCTCCAGCCTCCTATCTCACGACCTAAAGACATCTGGAATGTATGCCGCACATACCTACAATTGTTACAGCATGACTCCACTACCCCCACCCCTGCACATTTACCGGAACGTGTCGGGATACCACTGGCTAACTCACCACACCCGCACTAAGCATTGCCCCTTAAAACAAATATACACACTCGCCTCGCACATGCTACTTCACTATCGATTACTAGATGCCCCCCCTCAGGTATCCCAAACTCAACTGTTCTCTTCGATTTTTTCATATTGCTTACCTGGAGTGTCTATGCGACTACACTCCCCTCCCCCCCCCTCCTCCCCCTCTTATCTACTTCCTTTTTCAACATACCATTGTTTACTTGATCCAACTGTCTTCATTTGGGATATTCCTTTGCCGAAATGAACAAATATGTACATTTTCTTTTCTTATTTAGAATATTCTGATATCATCAATATTGCAAAATTTTGTATTAGGACTGCACTCCTTGGCATTATCACCTTAATTTCTTACTCCCTCCTGAAGACACTGACATTGCAACCTCCTTAACTATGTGTATCTGACAGCCGCGGCCGGTGCAGGTAAGAGCGGTGGGCCCGGGTGAGGGCGGATTTCGACGGACGATAGCGAGGGAAAATTAAATAAATCATTAATTTCCCCACGTCATCTTCCATCGAAATACCTCCCCACCCGGCCCCACCGCTCTTACCTGCACGAGCTGCGGCTGGTATCGGATCTCTTTTGCCTTTGTTTGTGTATTAAATAATAAAATCAATTTAAAAAAATAGAAAAAATATATTTCATTGAATGCTAGACAGACTATTGCACTTCAAGTATATTAATAGGATCTATTATACCCCTGAGCGACTTCATGCGGGGTGAAGAGTGCAGGGTTGCACATCTTGCATGGTTCTGCCCTGGGGTACATGATTCCTGCCATGCAATGTTCCATGAGCTAAAAGATATTACAGGCGAACAACTGGAGTTTACCCCACTGTTGGCCTTACTGGGGAATGACTAAGAGGTGCAGAGTGCGATCAGGGGATTAGTGGCCATAGGTTTGCTACTTCTGAAGGGTGGCTATGCGCTGGGCCTGCGCCCCACTTCTGTCCCTAAAAGATTGGCACACCAATATGACATACTGCAACACACAATCTAATGTATTCAATGAACTACTTCCACTTCAGAGCCGCCCTAAAGACATTTGGGGACCATATCAGGCCTATTTAGCAGGGCCGAGATCGGAGACACAAGGGCTGCTGCCGATGCTGGTGGGGAGATGCGGGAAGTGGAGCCCTTACCTGAACTGCCCAGTCCCTAGAACATTTGTGTGACATTGTTTGTTTGTTCTGTGCCTTCTACTGTTGCATTGTGAATGATAACTGTATTTTTATATTCCTGGACTTTATATTATCTCATGTCTGTACTTGCCACAACTCTGTATTTTACTTTTTTGTTTATATTTCAACCTTTGTGAAAGACCTAGTGGCATGACTGTCAACCTTCAGTTGTATAGTCTCTGCTACTTCTATTTGGTTCTGTTTACAGCCACATCTATAGTGCCGTGCCAAATTTGAGTGTATGTGTTTCTTTTCTGTTTATTAAAAAACGCAAAATAAAATAAATAAAAAATCCTTTAATCTCTACCCTTTTGCACTCTGGTACTTGTGGTTTCTCATATCCATTGTACAAGAAGTGACACCATAGATAGTGTTTCTGGCTAAAAAGCCAGGACTGGCTGAAGGTATCACACATGACATGAGGCAAATTGTTAGCTGTGAGAATTAGATATTAATGATGATTAAATATGGATAATTAGGAGATGTAGTAGCAGGAAGCAGGCGGTGTTGTCCAGTGGAGACGAGCCTTGAATTCTAAATCACCCTTTTCCACATTGTAGTTTGCTGGGGAAGGCATGCATAGAGACACAAGTCCAGACACAAAGGCTATTGGGTTTGTTGTGGGTATTGTGCATAAAGTGCACATATAAGCATCCTGGATGAATGAATGACGGACTGGTCATTATGTTCCTAAAAGGATATAAATCACTCATCAGAAGATACTAATTCACACTCTCCTGCCAGGGCTGCAGAAGCTGAAATATGTAATTTAATTTAATCACTAATAACTGAATTGCTCAAAATAATTATCACTAGTTCATACATTTTTTCACCTCTACGCTCTTGCACAATCAAACGACTCTTCCTGCTGCTATTATTTCAGGTTAATCTCAGAGCAGTATGTCTATCATAAATGCCATATTGATGTACTGGCCTCAAACGCCTGTGCAATCGATTATGATAAGTCGGAAACTGTTGGACCTGGCACCATTGGCGTGGGTCTCCCTTCCATTTTTTGCCTCTACTTCCTGTGTTTTGCTGTGTGTTGGAATCCATTTTTGCTGGTCTAGATGCTTTGGGCACTTTTCCACTGCTGTTCAGTGCCAAAGTGTGAGTGCTCCCTTTGTAAAGTATTGTTATGGATTAGTGATTCCATGATTGGCTTATTTGATTTACTTGTCAGACCCTAGTATAGTGCACTATGTGTGCCCAGGGCCTGTAAATCAAATGCTGCTGGTGGGCTTGCAGCACTGGTTGTGCCACCCACAGAAGCAGCTTGTAAAATGTGACTCAGGCCTGTGGGCAGTCTGGGACTGCCATGTCGACTTGGCAAGTGCACACACTTGCCAGTCCCTAAACCTTCCCTTTTCTACATATTAGTCACCCCAAGGTAGGCCCAAGGTACCCCTGTGGGCAGGGTGCATTGTATGTGAAAGGTGGGACATGCCCTGATGTGTGTGGCATGTCCTGATAGTGAAATACTGCCAATTTCTGTTTTTCACTATTGCAAGGCTGTCTGTTCCCATAGGCCAGAATGGGGAGTTTGTTTATAACATCTTGTAAACATAACTGACCCTGGGAACAAGATGGAAAATAAAGTTTAGTATGCCTGAACTCAGAATATTAGAAATACATCTTTAGTGACTGTAATTTTTACATTTCTGTGTTTGAAAATACCACTTTTAGAAAGTAGCTATTTCTAGCCAAACCATCCAGTGTGCCTCTGCTAGGTTTGTGTATTGCATGTCTGGCTTTTGGATGACAGGGGCTGGAGCAGGGCAGTGGCTCCAGAAGTCTGATGAGTCAGGGCTGGGCTGAGCAGGCTTGGGCTGCATTTGGAGTGGTGGGAGGAGTAGCATCTTCACCTGAATAGGGCTGTGCCTGCCTTCCTACAATGACGGCTCCGCCCCTGTGGTGTGTCTGCAGCCAGGGCTCACACTGACAAAGGAGGTTGGTGTGCACTTGCAAAGTGCCCCACAGAACTGGTTTTGGCTGGGTACAGACACTCTCTGCCTTCAGAGAACAAAGGATTTTGGTGTATAGAAAGAGGGGCCCAGACCCCACACTTTTAGATCACTTCTGGGAATCAAGAGAAAACTTTGCCATGGAGAAGAGCCGGATAAGCTGAGGAGGAATACTGCGCCTGTGCTGTTTGCTGTCTGGGGTTGGCCTGCAGTGGCTGCTTGCTGCCATGGAAAGGAGAAAAGGACTTTGCTGTTTGCTTTGTCATCTTGAGTAAGATCTCCAAGGGCTTGAAACTGAGCTTGCCTCCTGTTCTGAAGTCTCAGGGACACAAAGACTTCACCACCAGCTTCCCTGAATTTCCTTGCTGGGAATTCCGACCTGCAAAGAGGTGCCTGCTGCTGTTTAGGGCCTCTGGAGACTGTTTGTCGCTGGGAGCTGGAAAATCGACGCAACACCAAAGAAGCGTGTCGCATCCGCACTTGTTTTCCGATGCATCACCGAAGAAACCGTCGCAGCGCCTGCCGCGGCTTGAGAGATCGCCGCACGATGCATCGGGTGTAACGATCTCCGAAGTCCGAGATCGCCGCACCGATTCCGACGCAAGCCTGCTGTGCGGCTGTACGAAGCCACGCATCGTACCGACGCATCGCATCTAGGCGCCAAGACTGTCGTATCATTGGGGTCCGCAGTAAGAAACAGAAGCATCAACTCCCCACGCAGTAAGGAATCGACACATCACCTCCCCTGCGCTGCAGTAAGGAACCGACGCTTCACCTCCCCAGCATGTAAGGAACCAACGCATCACCTTCCCTGCAGCCATTTTGTTTGCTTTGCGTGACGCATCTAAGGTACTTTTGAGAAAAGTGTCGCATTTACAACTTGCATTGAACTGAACTATTTCTACCATTTGAAAGCCTTATTTTTAATACTGTATTGTGGATTTTTGTCGTTTGGTCTTGTTTTGGTTTAGATAAAGATTATTTATTTTTCTAAACTGGTGTGGTGTCCATTTGTAGTGTTTTCACTGTGTTACTGTATGTGTTCACAAGTGCTTTACACACTGCCTCTGAGATAAGCCTGTCTGCTCGTGCCAAGCTACCAAGGGGGTGAGTAGGGGTTATTTTAGGAGTGTATCCCCCTTACCTTGACTAGAAGCAAGGGTCCCTATCTGGACAAAGGTACCTACCTCTGCCAACTAGAGACTCCCATTTCTAACAGAAACCTAAACAAAGCACACAACAAATCTATTCTACTGCCAGTCCAGGTGGTGCAATTTAAATCTGATGTTTCCAAAAATTGAAATAAAATTTGGCTTCACAGTCCAGCTAATTTACCCATTCTCATGGTCACAAATATAATGCCTGATCAGATGTTTTCTATTCTAAAACGACCATGCATAAGGACCACAGAAATCCCAACCCTCTTAGCTTTGCCAGTGCTTATTATTATTTTTTATTTTGTTATTCAAGCACTGTTTGTCTGTATTTACTTTCTAGACAATCCTTTGCCATATAGTCTCTTGTTTTACGTGTTAACACTGGATGGAAATTATTGTCATGCACAATAGAGGTCATTCACTGTGTGCCTGTGTCATGGTCTTACTGGTGAGTGTCACCACCGGCAGGTTCCATTTGCCCTCAGAAGATTTTACCAATGGGTCATTTATAGTGCCAAGCGGTGCGTTGTGCCATTTCTTTTCATTTTTCGCCCACTTATGGTCACAGCCAGGGTATTCTGTCTCTCACATATAATCTTAATATAGCTGACATTTCCATGTAGATGAGTGATACTGCTGTCTGGAAGAATTTTTAACTCTTTTCTACATTCTTCATATAAAGAGTCTAATAATGTTACCCGCCAAATGTAATTATGTTATCGACATACAATGCTATCGATACTAATCAGCTAAATGTGTAACCATCCAAAGATTATAACACACAAATATAAAATCAGCTTTTCTACTTTTTACCACATTTTATCTAGGGTTTTTGTCTATCGTTTATCATGATAGCTGATTTCACTGTCCAATTAGAGATAGCAAGAAACGGTTTTCAATAAAAAGTGTTCATCTGTGATGGAACCACTAACTGTATACATTTGACATGTACTGAAAATGCTCAATGCTCCAAAAGACATATTTTAACTCCGTCCAAAACATCAGCTCTACCGTTGTGACTCTTTCCACATAAAATCTCTTCAAAGAGAAATTCAACTGTGCCAGAGGTTGTGATCCTCAGGGGTGTGTGAATAACCTGGGGACATTTTGGCTCTAAAAGAACTCCCAGTGAAATGATTTCAGTCCCTCACCGGTATCCCTCCGAGGTGCTTTTGAGGCGGCTTCAGCATCCTTCTGTTGTACCGTAGGATCTCATTTATGATCAGATCCCACGAGAAAGAAGCCTCGGGTGGAGCAGGTGGGGCAGACGTGCTGCTGGGTTTCTCTCTCTCATATTTTCAAAGCCTTTGCATTGATCCTTTTCAAGTATAAGACCACGGACTTCACAACAAAACCTACACACTCTTCAACATTTAATTGAGAAAAAAATGCCACAGTACAGTGAAAAAATCACCGCAATAAAATCAGGGGAATGGAATGGGTATGATTTGTGCTTTTCCCATGATATGCTGGAGTATCCGGTTTAAAGGACCATGTTTTGGTATGGTTATTAATAGTTTGTAGCAATATGTATAGAGTCATTCAATGCCTCTTGCAGCGGGGCCAGATGTTAGGCTCTGTTTTTTGCTGCAATCTTCTGCACTTTTATATATGTATGCTTCATTTTTTTCTGGACAAGGGGAAAGGGTTATTGAAGGGCTGGGTGTTCCACTTATGTGCTGGAGGACTTTACATGACATTTGGTCGTATGTTTCTCCTTGTGTGATTTGTGTTTTTTCAATTTATTGTACATTTACCCACCTTTGTTTTAATGTATGGATAGTGGGACATTCTAAAGAAACATATTATTTTCATTTTACTTTATCAGCCTTTTCATGGAAAAAATGTAAATGAAAAATTTAATGTGAGATTATTTTTTACCCATGGATCTTTTCATAGTTTTAATTTTGCAGTAGAGTAAAAGTTCATGAATTTTTTATGGAATTAAAAGCGCATATTTGATCATCACTTTAAGCTAGAGTGAGAAAGAAAAATATTTAATGGGTGCACAAAAGAAATTATTAAATGGGTGCAGGAACGGTGAAGAACTTGGTTAAAGGTTGTTGCCTCAAGGAGCATGGCCAGGGTGGCAATGGCATGAGATGTCTGTTCTTCAGGATAATGACCCCCAATATTTAGTTATCCCACCTTTATTTTCAATCTGATCCCTCCCTCGTCGGCATTGAGTCTATACCAATTCTCTGATACTGTCGTTGGAGCTGTAGGAGGCCCTTATCCAGAGTGGTAAGGAGGAGGAGAGGCCAAGTCAGAACGACGCGATGGACAAAATCAAGATGGTGGCTGGCTTCTACTGACGACCGCCATGCCTCCAGGGATAGAAGCGCCAGCTGAGGCTTCCTTCTCAGTGCAGCGTGACAGTGAGGGCTGGTGATCCAAGGGGAGGGGCGCGCTCTGGCATCGACTGGAGTGCAATGTGGTCTAAGAATGAAACCTGGATGTGGATGATTTTATCAGGAGAGACCCGCTGAGAGTGAGTGAGGGCTGATATCTTGAATAGACTATACCCTGATGATATGGAGTGGTAACCTGGATTTGGAACCCTGTAAACACACTATGAGTGTGATGACTGCCCCCTTGGTGAGAGCATGGCTGCCTGGATTGTTCCATGCCCTTGTGCGGTGTCTGAAAAATGTCTCTTGGAGCATGGCAGAAGTACCCAGCCCTATGACAAAATGGTTGATATGGCGCTCAGAGACTGTATGGACCAATGCCCTTAACCAACCTGAGCAATCTTATATAAGGGTACTCCTTGGTATACTGGAGGTTCTGGCTGTCTTGTCTCTACTGGTTTCTTCTTTCTGCCCCTTCTTGCACTGCAGTATGATGGGGTGGTGTCACTTCCCAGCCATTTCTGTGAACGTGTTTGGTGGTCTCCGCTCTCTCCACTGTGAAATAGTGTAATCAGAGTAATTTGGATCTTGTCGGGGCTGGGGTGTTGTTTGGGAATGAATGTGACATATGTGGCACAGGACAGAGGGACTCGAACATGATGTGACCCAAGGCTGCCAAATTTCAACTGACAAATACTCCACTTATGGACTCCATGAGGGCATTGGAGATCATCATGGTGCGGGGTCTTCTATTGAGAAACACACAGCCAAAGTATTGGCAGCAATCAGGGATACTGAGACTGCACTCGAAACAAAGAACGATTCAGTGGCTCTTGGTTGTGAGTGCCGAGAGCAGATAAATTAAAAAAACCTGTCTAAACTAGTATCAGAAAATGAATCAGGTGTGTTGTGAATGTTCGACCATCAGTAATAGACTTGCAATCGAGGTGCCAGGCCATGTCCATGGAGCTACGTGTGCTGATTCAGAAGGCTGCTCACAGCACAATTATGTGCACCTGGCTGGGGTACCACAGAAAGCAGAAGGCCCTAGCATGGAATAATATTTGTAGGAAGAATTACTATCCCAAACTGTCCTGGAAAGAAAACCCTCTACATTTGTTCCAATCAAACTGGATCATAGTGTCACTGGCACCCTGTCAATCCCAGGGGCTACTGTACAATAAATTGTTGCCCGTCAACTGATTTTCAGGAACAACATTTTCCAGATATCACAGGCACAAGGTCCTTCGCAGCTAGAGGGCAATAATGTCAGCCTCTTCCCAGATTATACTAATGGCTGGGGTGCAAAAACAACAGAGAGCTTTTTTTCCGGTTAAAATAACCCTTCACCGTCTCAACTTCAAATCTGTGCTTTGTTATGTAACAAAACTGCATATTATCCACCTTGCAAGTCATATTTCTTTACATCAGCTACTGAGATATGGTCTTGGCTCGAGGACCTAGGATATCATGTACCACAAGGTGCAAGGACTTCTCAGTGGCAGAAGAGCAAGAACAGCGTAGTAAACATCAATCCCGCAGAATAGTGTCAGCAAAGCCAACAAAGTAGCAGTCTGAGCATGAGCATGACCACATGGTGGTGGCCTTAAGCAGCAGAGTGATCTAGTGGGCTCAATAGTTGGAGAGTATTGGCAGTGAACATCAATTGCAATGATGTCAATGCAATGGATTTGGAGCTTGGGGGGGAGAATGATCCTTTGAGTGTTACACCAGTTTCTTCAGGGACCATATTTTAATGGGCAGGAATGTAAGTGAACTGTGTTCGGGAAACAACCTTTACAACGCGGTTGTTACACCGCATTACATTTACAACGTGGTCATTACAACGACCGTATTGTTACAACGCAATGCCGTCATATTCGCAGTAGTCATTAGATCGACTTGCTTAGATGGCGCTCCAATCCCAAGGAATAGTATGATTTCACTATTCCAACACCTTCCCTACTGTTGCGCAGGGTGGAGTTGGAATAGTAAATTATACTATTCCTAAGGTTGAGCGCCATCTAGTGCAAGTCGATCTAATGACTTGCGTTGTAAAGGTATTGCGTTCTAACAACGCGGTCATTGTAACGACCGCGTTGTAATGGAACACGATGTGAAAGCATTCGTTGTAGCATGCTATATTCACTGTGTTCTTTCATCAATGAGTGGCTTATGATTGGGTATTGTAATTGATGTCTTGCTGCCCCCGGGGTGTAGGTGGCTTTACTGAGACCTTATGCGCCACTCCTAGAGGGAATGTGATTAGAACACTCTGCCTCCCACACTCGGAGTTTCTTGCTGGGTCCACAGGGACATGAGTTACATTGATTCTTGTTTAGATAGTTATGATAGGGACGCTCACATTGTGAGCAACCCCTGAGTGTGGGTGTTGGGGAATCTGTTTTTAGATATGGATTGCTTGAGGAGTCCTAGGGTGATGGAATGTGTGTTGTCATATAGCAGTCTCTTGAGCAGGACGGTTGGACGAGCTTACCAGATAGGAGGGGGTCAGGTGCACGCAATCCACGTCTTCGATACTGTTGGAAATGACTATGTTTTGCATGGTACTCTCTTAGGTTTTTGTGTTCTTTTGATGAAACTGTTTTTGCTGGCTATAGGACCCTGCACACTTTACCCCTGTTAACTGGTGGCAAAGTGCTTGTGCTCTACCTTTCAAACATTTTAAAATTGTTATACATTTGATTGGCACATTTAATTTACTGATAAGTCACTACATATCTTATGTGGATGTTAGAGCTATAAGTCACAATTGGCTGCTGACTGCTGAGTATTATAGTCTTAGTATTCAATTAATCAATCAATCAATCAAAATATCCTTATTTAATTGTAAAAACAATCATTAACAAACATAATTGCACCATAAAACAAGATGAAACCCACCATCAGGTGAACATGAATGCAACATTTTTAAGAACCAGCTAAACGATCACATGGCAGAACAATGTATCCACTCAAGACAGCAACAGGTTAGTCAAGCCTAGAACGTCTTGAACACAAAGCGCATGTAAAAAAATTGAAATAGCGAATAGAACATACTCATTCGGTAAAATCTGCAAATAGGAAAGTGCAAGTCGTGTTTGTGCAAAATTTAGAGCGTTCAGTAAAGGTTTGAGGAAACATTTTCTGGGTGCACTAAAATATTTACATAGCAATACAAAATGTAAAGTATCCTGTGGCGACGAACCGTCACAGCCACAGGGACCTAAAGTACCTAAGGGGGACCAACCACGTGGACTTGATAATAGATAATGCAATAAATTGAACCTAAAACGTGCTACCACAAATGTACTATTTACATTGGAAAAAAGAGAAAGATATGGCTCCATTCTCTGAACGGATTTTTGCAATGAATGACTCTGTACCATGGGTTTACCAAGCTCAACGTGTCTCACGATGCACTGAGACATGTTCTAAGAACGAGTCCCTCAGCATTTATTTAAAAAAATATATATTTTTATTGTCATTTTCTAAAACAAACATAACATAAATAACATTGGTTACAGTCATTCAGCCTTTAGTGCAATTAGTCATTATACAATACAATAGATTTTCGTGTGCGTTACATATCCTCCTGCAGTGCCAGCACGCAGTAATCATTAAAGAAAAACAATTCCTTGGAACCATTCCCTCTCCTAGGTCCCTGGAGTTGATTGGGCTATTGAGGTGTCTGGGGGGGGGGGGCTATCCAGTAGGATCCGGTTGGGCATCATCCCTATTACATCGAGACCATAGTCCCTTCTACAGTTGCCCCATACCTTCCGAAATTTCCTGGGGCAACCCCTTGCCTTGTAGTGACCCTTTCAGCTGCAATATACATGTCCATCCCTACCCTCCATTCTCGCCGCCGCTGTGTGTCTGCAGCTCCCCATTTCCTCGCCACGTCTCTTTTCGCTACTACCAGTGCTAGTGCTAGGAAGATTAATTGCGGTCTGCCTAGGTCAACATCATATGAAATACCCAGGAGTATAAGTTTGGGATCTAGGGGTATCGTAGTGTGTAGTATTTTCCCTAATTCCCTCGTTATCTTTTCCCAATAGGCTTGTATCTGTGCGCAATCCCAAATGGTATGGTAAAAGTTGCCCTCTCCATGCCCACATCTCTGGCATCTAGGGTCCGCTGCCCGCCCCATCCTGTGCAATCGAACTCGGTCAAAGTATATTCTATGCAGTATTTTATATTGTATGAGGCGCAGTCTTGATTTGATCGCCACCTCCCTGGGGAACATCAAGGCTGCCTCCCAGTCTACATTTTCGAGCGCGCCTAGGTTACCCTCCCAGGTCATCCTCAGCCTGCCCAATCTATCTGGAGCGTTGTTATTCAGGGTTTTATATGTTAACGAAACGGCTTTAGTCATGATACATTCTTGGAGCAGTCTCCCCTCTAATGGTGCGTATTCCGGCAGTGGGGAACTGTCTATTTTCGCGGCCAACCAGGCATGTAGAAGCTGTGCGTATTTCAGGAACCGAGATGGGTGTAGCGAGTATTCAGTGTTGAGAGATTCAAAGCTTTTTAGAATTCCCTTACAAAGGATGTCCCCCAATTTGGAAATACCTATATCATTCCAGCCTCCAAAACCCTTCAATTTATGTAGTTCCCTAAGCCAGGAGCAGTGCCACAAGGGTGTCTCTTTGGATGGTGTGTGGCCCCATCCAATTGCCTTCGTGGCTCTCTCCTAGGATGCAACTGTGACCTGAGTGGCCGGGAGGAGCATCCCCCCACCTCTGCCACCATATGAATAATGCAGGAATGTGCAGCTGCTCAGGGTTGCCCTTTCTAGCCTGTATGTAGGGTGTGTCCCTGGCGTATGTATCCATTTGTTAATTGGGGTTAGGTGCTCCGCTCAGTAATAGGCTTCTATATCGGGCAGTGAGATTCCCCCGTTGTATTAGTTGCACTGTAGAGTATGGAGCGCAATCCTGGGCTGTTTCCCCAACCATAGAAAAGAGCGTATTTCCGCCGCTATTTCCCGGAAAAGTGCCTGTGGTAGGGGAAAGTATGTGTTCTGTAGGGCTTATAAAAATTGTGGTAGTGTGATCATTTTAAACATGGACGCTCTACCCAGTATTATAAGTGGGAGGAGTTTCCATCGCTGTATATCCTCCTTAAAGTTAGTGAGTATGTGGGGGCGCTAGAGAGCGCCAGGCAAGATGGACGCTCGTTAGAGTAGCTCCGCCGGCAGAGCCGACCATCCGCCCATTATCCTGCAGCACTGTCGACAATCTGCACCCTAAAAGCACCGTAATCATGCCGGAGATCGGTGGGCAGCCTTTTCCTGGGCAGAGCTGCCGTCTGCGACCTCCGCCTCCCGTGAAAGGGGCCCGCCACTGCTCTGGGCCTACACCGCCGCATGGCAGCCTGAGACCGGCCCTAACCGCGGGACTTCGGTGAGTGCTGCGCCGCTCTGCTTGGTTCCGGGGGGTGGTGTGGGGGGATTCCGATGCCCCGGCCTGAGGGGCTGTGCGGGTGGGACGGGGGGTGTCGGGCACCCCGATACGGCCTCCTCTGACAGGCTTGTTGAGGCGGGCGTCCTCCTCCCTAGTTCCCGCTCCGGGCAGTGGTCTGCCTGAGAGTCGCGGGCTGCCGGCGCCTCTCCCGTTACCATCTGGCGCTCCCAGGCTGGGCTGGCGCATGCTGCTGCGGCCTCCGGTGCGGTGTGGGTCGCGGCCTGGACCGACACAGTGATGTGTTGAGACGCCGGCCCTGATTGAACTTTGTGGCCATTCCAGCCTGCGGGGCCCCTCTCTGCCGGCATTATCTGATCACCAGCGGCGCTACGCTCAGTGGCATACACCCGACCTCAGGCCTCCATCACCACTGGTCATGGTCTCGAGGGCTATCTAAACCGCAGTTCCCGGCGCTGCCATAACATCGGCCCTGTCACGCTGTAGTCTGCTGTCTCTGTGAGCGCCCATACTGACCACCGTGCACTGCCGCTTCTCTTCTCCTGTTGCCTGCTGTTCTGGGACTGAGAAAGACGCTAAACATCCTGTCCTCTTCTCGTTACTGCTGCCTGCCGTGACTCCCCGCAGGCGCTGTATCTTCTACATACCTGCCCATCGGCTCAATTACCACACCTGCACTCCCTGCATGAACTACGGCTGAGACCGCATTACTATTCCGGCACTGAACCTCGGGTTCGACTCTGCAACCGAGTACCACAGCGCAAGGTGCCCTGAAATATAGGCTGTGACCTGCGACGGGGTGAAGGTGCGGAGGGGTGCGAGACACTGAGGGCTGCCTGCTGTCACATCAATATATAGTGCTGTCTGACGGTGAACTGTGCCCTTACAGCTGCAACCCCTTCTCCTCTGAGGACTACCTCACTGCCATTTTGACCATACAGGGGTCACAAAGGGTGCGCTGCTATGTCTCTATGCAGTGTCCTCTCCTTTAGCCCCCTACCGTCGACTACTGGACTCCGGTTCACAGTACTTGGGACGTCCGCGGGGCGATCGCCATCCTCCTACTCAGCTGCACCCCACTGCTGCCTCACTAACATGGGGATATCCGAGCGCAGCCAACCGCGCTTCAGCTTTGATCCCGCATATCCACGAAAACAGCTCAGCAGGCTGCCTCGGACTCCGAACTGGACACACCTGGAGATCAACTGTCTAATATTGACAAGACACTCCTTGCAGTTCAGGCCAGCCTCCAAACCATCGACGGGAAGATCGACTATTTGAATCTACGCATGGATCATATGTCGCAGAAAATAGACAAACACGCAATGCGTCTTGGAGAGGCTGAGACGCGTATATCCGATGCGGAGGACGGCTTGCAACAGGTCACTGAAAAGGCGACGTCCATGGAAAGGGTTCTGGCTGTCATACAAGCCCGCAACGAAGACTTGGAAGCCAGGTCGCGCCGCAACAACGTGCGCATCATGGGTCTCCCGGAATCCACCAATACTGGCCGCCTTGAGACTTATGTAGAAAAGCTTCTCCGGGACATCTTTGGTGCGGAACACCTGTCCCAGGTGCTAATTGTGGAACGGGCTCACAGATCACTCGCTGCCCGACCACCACCAGGCGCGGCACCACGCCCCATCATAGCTCGACTGCTCATCTATCGCGACCGCGACGCCATTCTTCGTATGGCCAGGGAGAAGGGCACCATAACATGCGAGGGCAACACTCTTGCGTTCTACCCTGACTTCACTGCTGCGGTGCAAGAAGCCAGACGAGAATACCAGCCAGCGAAAAAACTACTCATAGCGGCACAAACTCCCTACGCCATGCTCTACCCGGCGCGCCTGCGGGTCATTGATAATGGCAAGCCTCGAATCTTCACTACTCCAAAATCCGCCATGGACTATGCGAAGACTCTAGCCAAGCGGAGCCGGACTCCCTCCGCCGAGGCAGATGATGGTGGCGGTGCTTCTCGAGGGACTCCTGACTAACAACGATGCACACGGATCATGTGAGTTGGATGGCCGCTCCCTGCCCTCCTTGCATTTTGCTTTCATTCGAGACTTTATCCTAGCTAACCATACTGGAACTTGGTGTTGAGGCATGGGAGAAGCACTTGGGATTTCAAACTATGGTGCATGTCATTTTCTGTATTGGTTTGAGATTACGATTTTGTATGTGAATGATTCGATTATATCTCTGAAATATCACACATCATTGACAGACTGACAACACTACCTTTGCTCGGCCACCTCCCATTCCAGCATGAGGGATTTTGTGCTCCAGCGCTCCCACATGGGTGTTCCCCACTACTGTTCACTACGTTGGTGCCACTTTTTGGGGTGTACTGGGGGGGAATTGGGATGGCTTTGGCATGTTGGATCGCTAAAGTGGGTGGCGGGTGCTAGAGGGTTGGGAAATGTTGAAAGGTTTGGTTATGTGGCTATCTATCCCATCACATTCGAATGCGGTACTGTTGTGCTCTCCTATATTGAGAACGTATTGTGCTCACGATATTGCATGTATCTGATCGCCACTCTACTCACTCTGTAATTACTTGTCTCACTTGGAATGTCCGGGGCTTAACTCACCTAAGAAGATACGCCAGGTGTTAGCATATTTGGATCGGCATGATGTCACGGTCGCCCTATTGCAAGAAACACATTTGACCCCCCAATCTGATGGCTGCGCTGGGTCCAAATGGGCGGGCTATAGATTGGCCTCCTCCTACTCCTCTTATTCACGAGGCGTGCTTACGTTGATCAAGAAGAGTGCCCCATTCACCATGCTCAAAACCCACACTGATGACGCTGGGCGTTTCACTATGGTGCAGGGAAAACTTGCAGGCAATCTGGTCACAATCATTAACACCTATGGTCCGAACATTGATGACCCTAACATTTTTTAACATATCATTTCTACACTGCGGGCCTGGCCTGATGCTGTTATCCTATGGGGGGGGGGGACTTCAACACACACTTGGACCCCTATAAAGATAAATCCAGTGGTAGAGGAGGGCAGTCTCCTAAAACAGCCCGGGTCATTACTGAGGGAATGGAGGAGCTAGAACTGTTAGACGTATGGCGCCACAGGAATTGGGATAAGCGAGAGGGCACACATGTTTCAACGGCTCACGGCAGCTGGTCTCGCCTTAATTATTGGCTGCTGAGCGAATCGGCGGGGGCTGGGTGTCTCGGGTGGAGGGGCTGCCCCGCACACTGTCCGATCATAACCCAGTCTGCATCACACTGCAACTTCCACACACCGCCCACCTTGCATTAACCTGGCGACTCCGCACGGAAGCCTTGTTAGATCCTCTCTATGTCACGACTATCCGAGATGCTATCGCGCAATATTTCTCTCATAACAAGGACTCAGTCGATAGCGCGACTGCACTTTGGGAGGCCTTCAAGGCGACCATTCGAGGCACCTGCATAGGCACGGCTGCTGGCATTTTGACAGATCTGCGGGGACGGCTCTCTACACTTGAATCCAAACTGCATGACTTTGAGCGTGCCTACGAGTCCTCACCGAGCGCTCAGACGCTAGCGTCGATCAGAGAGACCACACTAGAATACAATGACCTAGCAGAGCGCGAGATCAAATACCTTGCAAGACGGCACGTTGCCCGAGCATGTGGGGAGGGAGGACGACCAGGACGCCACCTAGCAAATAAGATTAAAGATCAACTGCAGCATCACGATATTACCAGGATAACTGACGATGCTGGCTGCGACCACTACACCACCCCGGGGATTTTAGCACAATTTCGCACAACATATGCTGACATATACACTTCCCGAGGGGTGGTAGATGATAACACAGACACTTTTTTTGCGGACATCGCCATTGCCTGGGTATCGGACGGCCAACGAGAGTTTCTGAGCCGGCCAATCACAGAAGAAGAGGTCCGTGCAGTGATTAAATCCCTCCCAAATAAGAAGGCCCCCGGCCCTGACGAGTTCCCTAGCGAATTTTATAAAGAATTTGCGGAGGAACTAACCCCCTACTTGCTGGAAATGTACGCTGAGGCGTATGACTCTGGCAAATTACCTCCTACCCTTTGTGAAGCCTTAACCATTACACTGCTCAAAAAAGACAAACCGCCTCATAGATGCGACTCGTATAGACCGCTGTCGCTAATCAACACAGACGCCAGGATACTGGCAAAAATTTTAGCCGTCAGACTGCAGCCCTTCATGCAAGGTCTGGTCCTGGCAGATCAATCTGGCTTTATTCCAACTAGATCCACCTCGCATAATCTGCGCACTCTTTTCGCCATGTTCCACCTTCTTGACCCGGGAATGCTGGTGGCGGCCGTGATGTTGGATGCCGCCAAGGCCTTCGACTCCATAGAATGGAGCTATCTTTTTAATATCCTACGCCGCATGGGCTTCTCCCCCATGTTTATCCAATGGATACGGCTCCTCTATACTGAACCGATGGCCCGTATCAGGGTGGGGGGTAGCACATCTGACCCCACAAATATCACCAGAGGAACGCGGCAGGGCTGCCCCCTCTCGCCTCTTCTTTTTGCACTATCGCTTGAGCCTCTTGCCTGCATTGTTAGGCAGCGACACCGTGCCTCAGCCCTGCGGTTTGTGCATCGTCCGGTCGGCATCTCGCTTTACGCAGACGACATGCTGCTTTTCATACGTGAACCGCACACCCACATGGCTCCAATACTCCGGGAGTATGTCCGTTTTGGACTATTCTCTGGCCTCCAAATTAACTGGTCCAAGTTGGTGGTAGTCCCGCTGACTCAATGCACTCTCCCATACGATCTCGACTTCCCACTCGAATGGGCGTCAGACCCTGTGAAATATCTCGGGGTATGGGTACACAGAGACCCTGACACAGTGTTGCGCAGCAACTACGGCCCTGCATATGCGAGGTTGGAGCGACAAGTAGACAAATGGGTGAAACTACCGCTTTCACTAGCTGACCGTATCGCTCTAATCAAAATGGTGATACTGCCCCAATTTTTATATTTATTTAGCAACATACCGATCCCTCTCACACTACATTTTTTTTAAACGGTGCGATCTCTGCTCCTTAGACTCATTTGGGGTGGTAAGCAGGCACGGGTAAGTTGGGACACTCTAACATTAGATTACAAACAGGGTGGATTCAGTGTGCCAGATTTTTACTTATATTACTTATGTGCCCACGCACAGTACGCACATTACTGGATAGGCACACACGAATTCATTACACATGTAGCTGTGGAGGATGGGGACGCCCACCCCATCCCGCTGAGCTCTATGCTGACACACTGTAGAAGACAGACCCCTCGCTCTGAGATCAGCACAGTGGACGCTACGGTAGGGGCCTTGCAGGCTCTAGGTCGCCTTGCCGCCAAATTGCCGTTGTACTCCCCCCCTATTGTCTCTAGCATATCATTCAAACTTATCAGTGACACACGATGCTGGGGCTCTACGTGTCCAGCAAGTTGGACTAGTTAAGATGCAAGATCTGTTTCATGATGGGGTCTTTTTGACGGATGAGGACTTAGACTTCATAACGAATAAAACACCCCTATTCATGTTTCAATTCCACAGACTCAAAAAGGCGATGCGAGCTCACTATCACACTCTCCCTACAGAGCCTCTGACGCTGCAAACTCTACACACCCTACTGGTCAGCCCCACGCGACGTAAACTTCTCACCAAATTGTATCGTTCTGCTAGGGAGGAGACAAGGACGCCAAATACTAGTAGCCTAGATAAATGGAACGAACACTTGTGTCCGCCGCTCACACCCAAGGACTGGGAGCGTTGCTGTCAACTAACAGGGGCCCTCACATCCAACGGTAATCTCCGAATAATACACTTCAAATATATTCACCAAGTGTACTATACCCCACACAAGCTGTTCAAATATGGGCTCCGAGACATGGATGTGTGTAAAAGATGTGGCATAGCTGGTGCTGACTTCTGGCATCTTTCCTGGGAATGCCGTGGGGTGGCATCGTTCTCGGAGGACGTGACTGGCACACTGTCCAAAATCACTGGCCTTGACATACAATGTTCACCGCATGCATGCCTACTAGGTCTGGTGCCCACTGTCAAAGGGGCGACTGGTAAACTAGTGCAGATTGCTCTGCTCATGGCTAAGAGATGTGTGGCGATGCTGTGGGAAAGCAAGACGGGACCATCGACGGCCCGATGGCTCCGAGATCTGACGACCTGCCGTGACAATCTAGTACTCTATGCGGAGGAATTACCTACTGCCTCTAAACCACACGACATCTGGGAACCATTACTACAATACCTAAGGTCGGCTGAGCAAGCCAAGCCCCCGCAGACTCCAGACGATTAAGTATGTAATTAATGCATGAGTACACATGTTCTCTCACTACTGTCTGTGAAGCACTGATATACTGTACCCGATTGACATCGCTGATTCAGCCACTGTTTAATTTGTACAATATACAATTTTGTCATGTCTATTGCTAATGGAGTGTACACCGCATATGTTTAATAAAACCTAATAAAAAAAGAATTTAAACAAAAAAAGTTTGTGAGTATGCGTTTGATGTTTCTCTGATAGCAGAGGTGTTTGTCTGTTGTGAGATAGATCCCCAAATAAGTAAACCCGGTGTCTGCAATCTGGAGATCTCCCAGGAGAGCAGGCCATGTATGCAGCGTGCTTGGGCTGTAGATCACGGATTTATGCCAGTTGATCTTGTATCTCGAGTGTTGACCATAATAATCTGTAGTGTGGAACAAGTTGGGTATCGTTGTGTCTGGGTATGTAATGTATAGAAGTATGTCATCTGCATACAGGGAGATCTTCTCAACTGTGTTGTCTTCTGGGGTAATTAAAAATCCCTGTTTCCCTGGGTGTTGGCATACCTGGCAGGCCAGAATCTCTATCGTGAGGGCAAATAGTAGTGGTGAGAGCGGGCATCCCTGTCTCATACCACGTTGTATGGGAAAATCCTCTGATGTTCTTCCATTCACTTGGACTCTGGCCCTGCGGTCTGTATACATTAGTCCCACCCATTTCCTGAAACTAGGGCCTAGGCCAAATTTAGTCAGGGTGGCCTCTAAAAAGGGCCAATGGACTGCATCGAACGCTTTTTTTGCGTCCAATGATAACAGCAGATGCGTCGCGCCCCTTAACCTCCATCATCCAATTGTGCGTCCTTCGCAGGTTCAGCCTGGTCACCCAGCCAGCAAGAAACCTGATTGGTCCTGGTGTTCCAGGGTCGTGATCACTTGGCGCAGTCTGGTGGCCAAAATAGTTGACAGAATCTTTACCTTCGTATTAAGCAAGGATATCGGGTGATAGGAATCGCATTTATCCTTAGGTTTCCCTGACTTATGGATAGGTATAATTGTAGCCATTCGCAAGTCTAACGGAAGGACCCCGTCTTCAGTTGCTTCTTTAAAAAGAGTTAGGAGGTGCGGACCGAGAAGATCTGCACATTTTTTATAGAGTTCTGCCAGTATACTGTTTGGGCCTGGTGTCCTCCCTGGGCGTAACTGGGCTATAGCTGCTTTGATTTCGTCAATTGTGATTTCCGCGTCAAGCCCCACCCTGTCCGCATCGTCCAGTTCTGGGGTATCTACTTCTTGTAAATAGGCAGCTATGTCTTGGTGGGTCCGTAAGTGGCGGGCCTTAGAGAAGTCCGCGTAGTAAGATGCGAAACTCTGCAGGATCTGCTCGTCCCTGTCCTGTAGCACTCCCTGTGGGTCCACTAGACAGTCTACCCATCGGGCCTCTATTGCCTTGTGGCTAAGCCATGCCATGAGCTTTCCGGATTTATCACCCACATCATAGAGTTTGTGCAGGGTCGCCTGGGCCTGTGCTTTAGCCGCCTGGGTTGCTAAATCTTTATACTGACGTTGGGTGTCACTCAGTTGACTCGAAAGCTGGGGATCAGGGCGTGCTATGTTACGGTCTTCCAGGGTTAAGATCTGGGCTTCTAGCCGTGTCAGCTCCTCTTTGTCTTTTTCCCTGTCCCAAGCTATGCGGTTCTGGGCTCGGTCATGTAATACAGTCTTGTAGGACTCCCATAGTACAACCCCGGATTGCACTGACCCCTCGTTTTCGGCAAAGAAAACAGTGGTATCAGCTCTGATGCCTTTCAGTATAGAGACATTTTGGAGGTCCCACGCATTTAAGCGCCAACCTATGTTTCGGTCCCGCTGTCTGTCCCCTATCCGTACGTGCAGTGGGGAGTGATCCGATAGGCCCCTAGCTAGGTATTGGGCTTCAAATATGTCGCATATTTCTCCTTTCGGTAGGGACACATAGTCAAGTTGGGAGTAAAACTTGTGTGCTCCGGAGTAGTAGGAATACTGTCTCACTTCCGGATGTAGATGTCTCCAGACATCCACCAGCCCTAGAGTCTCAGTAAGGCATGTGATCAGTGAGGCATGGGGTGCTTGGGCATGGTCTCTTGTCCGGTCTATGGCAGCATACATTACCTCGTTGAAGTCCCCCCCATAACGTGTAGGGAGCCTGGCATCTCCAGCAAGATCTCTGTCAATTTGTCTAGTGTGCGAGCTTGGAGTTTTGGTGGTGCGTAGATTGAGACAAAAGTTACCGTCCTTCTGCCGCATCTCCCTGTCACTCCGGCATATGTGCTCTGGGGATCTAACCATGTTCGGTGTACACAGAAGGGGGGGGGGGGACTTTTTAATGAGGATCGCCACTCCCCTGGAGCCGGAAGTGTACCCCACGTGCGCCAGAACCGTATAGGCCCCCGCACCAGAAACCCACATTTGGTACCCCTAAGGTGAGTTTCCTGCAGCATCACCACATCGGGGTGTCTGCGTTTAATGAATGATGACACTAGCCCTCTCTTGATTTTGTCCCCTAGGTCGTTCACATTCCAGGTTAGTACAGTAAAGGGAGTATTTTCAGAATCTAACATTTGTGTCTGGTACTAATGAACCATGCAGGTCCGTCGCTGCAGGAGGTCGCAACTTGACTAGATATCTGTATCTGGACATGACTTGCATATAAAACCACTAGTTCAGGCTGAGACTGATACCTGAACAACAACAACTTTGCAACCAGTTGAAAGCCACCCCCAACCCCCCCCCCCCACATCCTTCCTCCCCCCCCCCATCACACGCCCCTCCAGAGTCTCTCTCTCGGTGTTGTGGACAGGGGTGGGAAAGGTCTGTCGCCCACCCTGCCCAAAAGATACTAAATAGGTCCCAGTGCCTGGAACACAGCAAAGGACGTTAAAAGAAACACAACAAATTAGCGGGATATCGGGAAAGGAGGAGGGCAAGGAAGGGTGAGGGGGGGCGAGAGGAGGGAAGGAAAAGTAAATAACCAGGGAAGGGAGGAAGACAGGAGTATTGCAATCAGTGTCTCAGGCCTGGAGTGGCCTATCACCTGCTCTTGGATTCGGGATGTCTGTCTCTATGCAGAGCCAAGAGGGTGCTGTCGTTGGGGGCGTGGGTGCGGTCATGTTTGAAGCCCCATGCCGGGAAGTTGCAGTAGGCCCTTGGATTTCTTGGTCATGAATTGGAATCGGGCACTTCATCCTGCGTGGCAGGTTTTGTTGGCCCGGAGTCTTGTTCCATATCCACTATCTCAGCCAGCAAAGGGCTTTGCGTCTTTTCAATTTCTTCCTCTCCATAGGTGCTTTCTCTAGTGCCGGTTTCAGTGCCAGGGTCGGTCCACTCAAAAAGGCGGGGCGTGCTTGTGTCTACCATTCCCTGGAGGTCCTGCGACCACGGGATTCGTCTT
This sequence comes from Calotriton arnoldi, assembly GCA_963921515.1. Lineage (NCBI taxonomy): Eukaryota > Metazoa > Chordata > Amphibia > Caudata > Salamandridae > Calotriton > Calotriton arnoldi. The sequence goes on from CAWUFW010002014.1 coordinate 2,241,129, forward strand.
CATAGGTGTCTCGTGCCCTTCGGCGCATAGGGTGTTGCCTCCTGTATCCGTAGCCGTCAGTGGCTTTGGGTCTGGACAGTTTTCTGGGGGCTAGTTGTTCTCTGTTTCATTACGTTCCGATGTAGGGTCGTCCGCTGTGGGTCCTCTAATTGTTTCGTGATGGGGCATTCTTCTAGCCAGTGCCAGGCCTCTTCAGGTGTCTGGAAGAAGTGGGTTTTCCCCATAAAGACAATCTTTAACTTCGCTGGGAACAGCAGCATGTATGGTAACTTAAGAGTTCTGAGTTTGGCTTTGACGATGTCGAAGGTGCGTCGCTGTTTTTGGACCTCCCTGGTATAGTCCGGAAAGATCATTATGCGCACATTTTCGTGATGAATGTCTCCTAATTTCCTGGCTTCTCTGAGAATCAAGTTTCTATCTAGAAAGTTCAGAAATTTTGCTATAATGGGTCTAGGTGGAGCACCCGGTGGGGGTCTTGCCGCTAGAGCTCTATGTGCTCGCTCAATGACAAAGCACGTTGAAAATTTGTCCGCAGGGAAGGTCTGTTTGAGCCAAGTATATAGGAAGTCCGCACTGTTCCCTCCTTCGACACCCTCTCTAAAACCCACAAAACGGAGGTTGTTGCGGTGCGCTCGGTTTTCCGCATCATCGACACGCCATTGAAGGTCTTTATTCGAGGCCTGTAGGTCCGTCAGTCCCTAACGGAGATCTTGGATCTGGTCCTCTGATTCTCCTATTCGTGTCTCCGATTCTGTGACCCTAGCGGACAGGTTACGGAGATTTTGTTGCAAGAGTGTTAACCCCCTCTATTTTCTCCTCCAGCGCCAACCTGGAGGCCTGGATAGCCTGCAGTAGGGTGTCCATATCCGTACGGGCGGTGGGTGTTCCTCTGTGGGTGGGGTGACCACCCTAGTGTAACGGTCCATTTTCCCCTGCTTAGAAGGTTTGGAGTCTTTATCTTTGCCCATTGTGTTGCTGCGGTGGCCAAAAGGTGGCAGCCTGTGTCTTCTCCATCCCAGGGGAGGGGGACAGGATGAGGATACCCCCACGACCTGGAGGGCGCCTCCCGGTGTGTCCCCCTCGCCCCCGGGGCACTCCAAGCTGTGTTATATAGTCTTGGCCGGAGGCGCCTCGGGACAACTACGTGCAGGGGCTCTCGTCCTGGAGGAACTGCAAATTCCAAATGTTCCGCGGGGACCCCAAGTGGCAGTCTCCCCACCACCACATAGGGCCGTCCGCCTTGGTCAGGGCTGTCCTCCCTCTCTCAGCCAGGCTCAGGCTCTCCTGCTCCTCCAATGGGGTCTTACAGAGTCAATTCCACCCCCGCAGGCCACCTTACCACTGCATGGAGTGTGGTGCGGCACTCTGTGTCTCTTCGGCGGGGCCCCGCCGATCGCCTCAGGCATGTGGGCCCACGGGGGAGCTATCCCCAGGTGTGTAATTCAGGCGCTAACAAGGGGTACCGCATGGACGGTCCTCCAGTGTGGTGGGGGCAATCAGGGGGAAGGAGCTGGAGCCCGGATATCTGGAATCCAGGCCTCGTCTTACCGCGATCGCGGTCTGTGATCTGCATTCTAGGTGCCTGCTGCCCGCAGCGCTCCCGGCCCCTGGGTCTGCTTCTCTCTCCTCCCTCCGGGCAGGAGTTACCTCAGTGACATTGTCAGACTCCAGGGAGAGCGGCGTTGATGTTTGCCACTGCCATTGTCCAGAGGCAGGGAGCCGCCGCAATCGCTCTCCACTCCGTGGATAGAGGGGACCGGTCGTCCGCAGCATTCACGGCCTCTGGGACTGCTTCTCACTTTACTTTGCTGGTAAGAGCCTGTCACCACCCTACTATTGTGCCTCGGGTGGGGGGGGGAGGAGGACGCGGCGTCAGTGCTCCCCGTTACTGTCTTTCCTTGGAGGGGGACCGCCACAGCAAGGGCGCTGCCACGGCACTACGATGAAACCAACGAGGCAGGTCACCCGCTCTGCGCCATTTTAATGAGCGCAGGTTCAGGTCGCTCCGGAGCCGCCGCTTTCGGGCAGTACCGATATGGTTCCACACCCCACTGTGCAGTTCTGGGTACCGGTGTCGCTGGAGTACAGGATCGTATGTTTTGGGCCATTAAACCGCTGGATTCATAGACGGATTTTTGATATCGGCTGGAGCTCCGTGAAGATGCGTCCTAGTTGGCCATGCCGCTAGCCAAGCCCCGTCCCTCACCATTTTTGTGCTCCTTATGACACTGGTTGTGATGTTTTTAGAAAATGTCCGCCCGCCCCAAGTTAGTGAAAGCGGACTTTACGTAGGCAATCCACAGAATTTTAAACATGTGGTCAAAGGCCAGACCATCCGATAATATCAATCTTTTTATCTGAGAGCCTTTTCCTGTCCATATCCTTATCCAGCACAAAATGGGCCTGAGGGCTAAAAGAATGTCAATGTACCGAGCCTAGAGTTCCTCATTAATAGAGAAAGCCAGGGTACTGTGTGGGACCCGCAAAATACGTCTAAGAAACTTGTTCTCTGCGGTTTGGTTTTACAACAGGTTTTATAGCTCAAACTTCTCCACCATATAGTATATTGGAAATGCACTTGGACTGATAAAGCTTGACAAGGGTAGGTGGTGATCAGGAACTGAGCCTTTGAGCAAAACTAGCGGTCACCCCGGTTGTTTTAACCAAGTCCAGAATCTTGCACTTAACCAAGGGGTTCCAGGTCAGATTGGCATCAAATAACACCCCAGGTACAAGAAAGCTGAAACCGTAGAGACAATGCAAGTTCCTACCCTAAAAGTTCTGGACTTTGTTGAGTATGGGCCGACTGTCAAAATATGCGATTTATTAATATTGACCTCTAGATCCAGACTGTCCATAAAACTAGCAAACCCATCCAGCAGAGACTGCAATCCCACCGCTGTGTGGGCTATAAGTAGCATCGACAAATTGGAGCACTGGCAGTGACCTCGATCCCACCCTGGGGCAATCAGCCTTGGCATAAAGAAGAGCAAGTTCCAGTCTGTTATTATAAAGGGTGAATAGAAAAGGAGTCAAGATGCAACCCTGGCATACTCCCCTGGAGATCCTAAAAAAACTTGGTAACCTCCTCACCTTGGGAATACCTCACGGCTGCTAAAATGTTGGCATGCAAATTTAATCAGGGTCAGCACCCATCCCAAGGAGCAGATCCCACAACTTCTGCTGGTTTACCCTGTCAAATGCAGATGCGAGGTCCATAAATGCTAAGTGAAGCGATCCAGGAAGGGCAACAGTATACTTATTTATGCACAGATACAGATTGATACATTGATCAATGGCCGATTTTCCTGCCCTGAAACCGTATTGGACCTCTGGGAGTATACCCTTTTCCTTCACCCATACTGACAACCTATCCAAAAGTATCCTTCCAAGGACTTTCACTGCTGCATCAATAAGTGAAACAGAATGGTAGCATTGGGGGTAATTCCTATTCCCTTTTGTGAAGATCGGGACTATAATACCTGTGGACCATAATATTGGGGCTCCTAACCTCACTGCAGCATTTAAGACTGTCGGTATTGGCCCCCAGGCCTCGATGCGGTCCTGAAATAGGCCCAGGGGAATGCCATCGGGGCCTGGGGCCTTGTTACACAAGAGTGCCTGAATGCCAAGAGACACCTCCTCAAGGGTGAAAGTCACATTTGCTTTCATCAGCGTTAGGCCAATCTGATCTGCCCCATTGTCCAAAAGCCTCCCTTTGTACATTCACTTAAAATGGGCCACCCACTGCTGACCCAGAGTATGGTGACGTAAAGCAGGCCCCTTGGGCTCAGCAAAGCAAGACCCATTTATCACTCGCCAGAAAAGGGCACTATCCTTCATCTCGCTTGGGCTAGCTCCTCCCATGTTAATATCCGTAGGGATTTCATACAGCTCTTAAGGGCCATTTTATACTTTTTCCGGCACCAGGTATCATGCCTTCAATGTCCGTGAGATTGATGGAGAGCCACTTTCAGGAGATGCAATCATTTTCAACAATCTTGATCAAACCTTGGATTTTCTGAGTAGGTTTTTTCAATGGAACCGTGAGCCATACAGTCACCTTCTGTGCGATGCGTGCAAAAGCACCCAAGATAACGTCCCCTGAGGCATTCGTATCTAAAGGTTTGGCTATTTCTTCACGACAGTCTGTAAAAATGGACCTATTAAACTCTCTAGAATCTACCTGTGACCATTTTAAATGCCTGCCCTGGTCTGTAGGAGTGAGGCCACCCTGAGATACAGACACTGGCTGAATCCCTCCCTTCATTCCCCCAACAACTAGTGACAAAGGGTTATGAGCACTGAAAGAGCTGTGGACTATATTAAAACTATCAATAAACAAAAACAAGGAGGAGGGAACACAAATCTGATCGATGACAGATGCGCAACCCCCAGTCTTAGTATTATTGTGCGACGTAAATATATTATATATGTATATAAAATCATATATGAAACTACTTAACTATGTAATTCCCCAGAGAACCATATGTCAGCCCTTCTTAGCTTACCTCCATATCAAAAGCAATTGGCTAGTTTTGTTGTTTCTAGTCTGTGGGTTGTAAGGTATAGATTGCACTTGAGAGTGCAAATGACTTTCTGGGCACTGGTGCCGGAATGAGTGGTGGTGTAGTTATCTTAGAAATAGGCATGTTTTTAACGGTCTTCTAAGGTGTATATTCCCCTGAATGGTGGGGGCTCCAGGGAGTGCAGCTGCCACCAACCAAAATGATTGCCAACTTTAACCCTTTGTCTCCTGAGGCATCATGAGCCTGACCCCAGGAGAGGTTTGTTGTGTCTTTAAGCACTTTTTGAGCTGGAGCTTTTGTTCCTTGCCTCCAAAGTGTGAGGATCCATTGTGGTTGGGCTTATGGCTACAATATGTAGCCTGCTGTTGTCTTGAATATAATTACTTTATTTTCAATATTGTTGATGAATGTTGCAATTCTTAAAATGATTACCTTTGCATGTTATTTTTATCCCCATTGTTTTTAATGGTGCTGTAAGGCAAAGCATGACATGGATAATTTCTTAAGTGGTGACACCTTGAGAAAGCCAGTAGGCCTGCCTTATTTAAAATGCCACCCCCTTATATTGCATATGATAAAGGTGGGAATATTGTGATTATGGGATTCAGGACCCAGAGGGACGCCACCAAAGGTATTCCATCTACCTGATGTACATATTTGTAATGTATTGCATTATATTTAGTAGTGTATGCATAATAAAAGTTATTTTCCTTTTTCAAAAGATACAGTTCTGACTGGACAGTAATTTAATGAGTGTTGTTTTTAGTTGCCAGCGAATAGAGATTACTAGCCCACACCATGCGTTGGCATTGGACTTCTTTGCTTCTCTACCCTGAGACAGTCAAGTGCTACAATGGAATTATTAGTTCCCTGTAAGAAGGTAATTGTGGACCTATTACTTGTGAAGGACTTACATCCTTCGCAACTAATCCAGTTTCTTACAGAGCAGACCTACCGTCATTATCTAGTGCATAGAGCAGTGTTCCCTCTTGCTGCTTGACCCAATCAGATCTCAAGAACAGAGGGTAGAGAGGAAGTTGGAGATGAAACTGGCTACCTTAGGCTTGGAGGAGAAGAAGGCTGCAACAGCAGCAACCCTGGCAGGTAAAACGTTGACCCTGGAAGAAAATAAACTTCTTCTGGCCCATGAGAGCTGGACATGCAGGCCAAAAGATCATCGGAGTCCAGTGCTGATGGTGAGAGTTACAATGATTTGCCTAGGGGAGGTAAAAGAGTCCACATCCCCAAAACCTATAGCACAGTTATTTGGTGGTGAATGACATTGATAAGTGGTGTGCAGCCTATAAGGTGTCCCTACATATGCAGAGAGTCTCAGAGAAGGACAAGGGTGCTAGTCTGTGGAAGCATATGCCAGTTTCTGGAAGGATATTGCTAGACCTGTCATCCTTAGCATGGTCTTCCCCCAAACCTTTTGCCTGCTTACCTCCTCTTTTTGTTGTATCATTTTGTTGGCCATAGGACTCTGAGCACTGTACCAGTGCTACCCATTGCTAAAGTGCATGTGCTTCTTTCCTAAACATGGTGACATTGGTGCATAATCAATTGATATATTTAGTTTACTTGTAAGCCCCTTGTAAATTGGTATACCAAATACCTAGGGTCTGTTAATTAAATGCTACTAGTGGACCCACAGCACGGATTGTGCCACCCACACAAGCAGCCTTTCAAACCTGCCTCAGGCCTGCCATTGCAAGGCATGTGTTTACAGCTTATTGTCACTTCAACTTGGAGTTTAAAAACATTTGCCATGCCTTAAACTTCCTTTTTATTACACATAAGGGGCTGGGGATCCCTCTGAAAACCCTGGACTGCCTGACACCTGTTCAGTCTCAGGATACAGACACTAAACTGAAAGGCCAGTAAAATTGGTAGGAGGATATCTAGCACTTGAGGGATTGGGGCCCCTCCCCCACTCTGAGAAACATAAAATGCCGTAGACACCTCAGGATCGGGTGGGGAGGGGGGGGCAAGGCCCCAGGAAGGAATCTCCTCTGGCAGAGGGTGGCTAGGGTTCTGGCTCCTGACACAGACAGCTGTCAGTGGTGTCTGTTGATTATTTTCCTTGTGGGCAGGGTTTTGCCTGGTCTGGGGCAGAAGTCTGAGCCAGGGGGCACAATGGGCCAATCACCATGTTGGCCATGGTGGTGCTGTCTGCATATTGGGATGCATCTGCGAGCGAGCAAAGGCCTCACTGATGGGGTCTGCAAATGAGGAGAAAGAATCCCCCTGGTCAGATTTAGGGGCTCAGGAGGATGTAGACAGAGGGGTATGAATAGTTCAGAGGGGCATAGATGCTTATTTTCCCTTTTTTCTTTATCCCTTATTTCCTCCCTTTACCTTTCCCCGCCGCTGCTGCCCCCGCGGCCCCTCCCCCCCAGCGCGACCGGCCCAATCCAGCTCCCCTCCCCGCTCCTGCCTCCCAGCTGTCCAGCCCTCCCGATCCCTACTTAATGGCGGCCACTGCGGGGACAGGCGAGCAAGACCACTGACTCATTGTCAGTGAAATTGCTCTCCACCCTCGCAGCTCCACCATTAAGTGAGGTGCCCCTGCACTCTTGAGTGTTGGTGATCGAAGGCCCTCCTCCACCCGCAGGTTTCCTGCGCCTCATCCCTGGTGGTCCAGTGGACCTCTGTCTCCTTCCTCTCACTCTGCTCCTTCACTCGTTTTCTCTCGGTTTTCTACCCTTCCTATCTTTCACCTTTCTGCACTTTTCTGCATCTCTGCTCTTTTGTGCCTTATTTCTGCTTATATTCCCTTTTTTCTTTATCCCTTATTTCCTCCCTTTACCTTTCCCCGCCGCTGCTGCCCCCGCGGCCCCTCCCCCCCAGCGCGACCGGCCCAATCCAGCTCCCCTCCCCGCTCCCGCCTCCCAGCTGTCCAGCCCTCCCCGACCCCTACTTAATGGCGGCCAGTGCGCGGCCGCACAGCGGCCGCGCCGCTGGTGCACCGAAGGCATGTCAAAGGCAAGCCCGTCTGCGCCCGTCTGCGACCCGTCCGCAACCAGCGCGAGGAACCCTGGACCTCCGCCCCGCCAATGCTACGACCCAGCAGCACTCCACGCACTCAACCCAGGCTGCAACAACAACTGCAAGCTAGCATCACCAGCCGACACCCACGGACCCTTCAGCTGTCACCGCTGCCGGCACACCTGCAGCCCCGCCAAGAACACGGATCCAGCACAACCCGCCCACAAGAACACAACCGAACTGAAGACCCTGCAATGCATCCTCCTCAACGTCCGATCCCCCCACAAACACGCCACAGAAATCTGGGACCTCCTCGACAGCACCACCCCGGACGTAGCGTTCTTTACCGAAACCTGGACCAACACCACCTCTGGACCGGACATCGCCATCCCCCAAGGATACAAGATCTCCAGGAAGGACCGCCCCACCCGCCCAGGAGGAGGAATCGCCATCGTCCACAAATCCAGCCTCCGCCTGAGCACACTCCCTGACGAGCCCACAGAACTGATGGAACACCTTCACTTCAAGATACTGGCCAACCCCACCGCCACCCTCTGAGGAACCCTCATCTACCGACCCCCTGGACCCCGCGACCCTTTGCCAACTCCATCACGGACATTATCTCCCCGCAGGCCATCGCATCCACCAACTACACCCTGCTGGGAGACCTCAACTTCCACCTCGACAACCAACTGGACCCCAACACCACATCCCTCCTGGACAACCTCCACAACATTGGACTCTGCCAGATCGTGACCGAGCCCACGCACTCAGCAGGACACACCCTCGACCCCCTCTTCACTACAGGAAACTCCATCACCTTCAGCCACACCACCGAACTCCCATGGACCGACCATCGTTGCGTCCACTTCACCTTCAGAACACCCACCATCCACAGACACCAGCACCTGCTTCCACGAAGAAACTGGACCAAAATCACTGAACCCCAGCTCACCTCCTCACTCAACAACTCCACCCCAACCATCGCGGAAAACGACAACCCCAACACCGCAGCCCGAACCCTGCATAGATGGATCTCGGACAGCACCAACACCATAGCCCCCCTCAAGAAAAACAACAATACCCGCGCCAAGAAAGCCAGATGGTTTACCACCGAACTTCGAGAGTCCAGACGCACATGCCGCCGCCTCGAAAAGGCCTGCAGGAACACCAAATCCACAGAAGCCCACAACAACTTCAGAGCCGCCACCAACACCCACCATCAACTCATCAGAGAAACGAGGAAAAAAGCGATTGAAGACAGAATCTCCACCCACGCGCACAACAGCAAGGAACTCTTCAGCATCATCAAGGAGTTCGCCCAACCCACCAGCGAGTCCACCGACATCCCTCCCTCACAAGACCTCTGCGACAAACTCAGCACCTTTTTCCACCACAAAATCAAGAGCATCTACGACAACTTCGACGAAGACAACCAACACACTGAACCCTCACCAACCACCCCCGACACCCGGAAACCAGCGATTGATGACTGGACAGCCCTCACCACTGAAGACAATGAAGTCAATCCACTCAGGGGCCCCCACGGACCCCTGCCCCCACCAGATCTTCAACAGAGCCGCCGACACCATCGCACCCATGCTCCGCCACACCATCAACCGCTCCCTGGCGACCGCCTCGTTCCCCGACGACTGGAAACACGCCGAGGTCAACCCCCTCCTAAAGAAACCCTCAGCGGACCCCACCGACCTCAAAAACTACAGACCCATCTCCCTGCTCCCGTTCCCAGCGAAAGTCATTGAGAAAGCCATCAACAGCCAACTCGCCACATTCATTGAAGAACACAACATCCTCGACTCCTCCCAATCCGGCTTCAGAAAAAACCACAGTACGGAAACCGCCCTCCTCGCCGCAACAGACGACATCCGCACCCTACTGGACAAAAGAGAAACAGTAGCCCTCATCCTCCTCGACCTACCAGCGGCGTTCGACACAGTCTCCCACCGCACCCTAATACGCAGACTCTACGACGCAGGAATCCAGGACAAGGCCCTCGACTGGATCTGCTCCTTCCTCTCCGGCAGGACGCAGCGGGTCAGACTACCCCCTTTCCTCTCGGACCCCACACCTACCACCTGCGGAGTCCCCCAGGGCTCCTCCCTCAGCCCAACGCTCTTCAACGTCTACATGGCTCCACTTGCCCCCATCGTCAGAACCTACGGACTCAACATCGTGTCATACGCAGACGACACCCAGCTCATCCTCTCCCTATCCAACGAGCCCAACACCGCCAGACGCAACTTTCGAGAAGGCATGGAAGCCGTCGCCAAATGGATGAAAAACAGCTGCCTACAACTAAACACCAACAAAACAGAAGTACTCATCATGGGCCCAACCCCCGATGCCTGGAGCGACACCTGGTGGCCCCCCGCCCTCGGAAACCCGCCAACCCCCACAGACCACGCACGCAACCTGGGAATCATCCTGGACTCCGAGCTCAAAATGGACCGCCAGATCAACTCTGTCTCGTCTTCCTGCTTCCACACCCTCCGCCTCCTTCGTAAGACCTTCAAATGGATCCCCCTCGAACACCGAAAGACAGTCACTCACGCCCTGGTCACCAGCAGACTCGACTACGGCAACGCACTCTACGCCGGAATAAACAAAAACCTCATCCGCAAGCTACAGAACATCCAGAACGCCGCCGCAAGACTGGTCCTCAACCTGCCAAAACACTGTAACATCTCCCAGCACCTGCGCACACTCCACTGGCTCCCCGTCAAAGCGAGAATCACCTTTAAGATGCTCACCCACGCACAAAAGGTCCTCCACGGCACCGGACCAGCATACCTGAACAGCCGACTCAAATTCCACGCACCCCAAAGGACCCTACGATCAGCCCAGCTCTCCTACGCCGTGGTCCCCCGCACCAGAAAGACAAGATCGGGAGGCCGCTCCTTCTCCTTCCTCGCAGCCAAAGCATGGAACGCCCTTCCGCTCCACCTCAGACAGACAACATCGCTCCCCATCTTCGCAAGAAACCTCAAAACCTGGCTCTTCGACAGACCCCCTCCTTGATGGAATGGAACCTGCACCCCCCCACCCCACCCCTAGCGCCTTGAGACCCTTACGGGTGAGTAGTCGCGCTTTAACAAACTCCTGATTGATTGAAGGGCCACTGCAGAAGAGGCAAATTGCTTTTGTTCTATTGACTGAGCAGGGTAGTCTATAAAGATGTTGGTTAGTCTACCGTAGCTCTTGGCTAGAAGTGGGCCTATGTTGAAACTTTGTCCTTTCTTCAGGGCCCCCCAGATTTTCCACCATTTTCTGGACCCTTTATTTTAGCTGTCTGTAGGACTCTGTGCACTTCACCCTTGCTGACCAGTCATAAAGTGCCTGTGCTCTGCTTTTCAGCTTGGTGAAATCAGCACACCCCTGATTGGCATATTGAACTTATCTGTAAGTCCTCAGTAAATAGTACAGTGGGTACCCAGGGCCTGTAAGTTCAAGTCACTTGTGGACAGTAGCACCCATTGTACCATCCAGTACAGTGACAGTGCAAACATGACCACAGGCCTACCATATGTAGCCTGGCTGTTGTAGTTTCAAATGCAGAAAATAAGTGAATGGAATATTTTTCCACTTACTTCTGAAACACAATATGATTTTAGATGAGCATCGTTTCTGCAGTCAGGATGCAGGACATTTTCTCAATGCGCCATACACCTGATACCTTTAATTATTTCATTTTTGATGGGAAACGGCTATCAAGCCCACATTTATACTGTATGTGTAATCAAGTTTTAAAAGTCCAGTGATCAGGAGAGAATTGTGCTATTGTTTTACAAGTTCAGAATTTTGTAAAACATACTCTGCACAAGCTCAGCTGTTTGCTTAGTAAAATGTATAAACCTGCTTGGCTAGGGAGCCTCACTTCATAACTTGATGACACCAATTCTATTTCACAGCCAGTACCTTGCAACACAAAGAAAATACAAAAAAGTGAATGTTTAAGAAGGTAAATTAGCCCTGATAGTACCTAGACAATATCAGTATCTCCGCAGAAATTACCATTCCACTATCCCTCTGATTACAGATTGTAGGGAAGTGACAGATCCCCAATTCCAAAAGTAAAAGATGGAATGGACCATGTGTTGGCAGAACACTGGATATCCCCTTAATAGATTAGTGAACGGTACTGGGATACCCAAGGTTTGAGTTGGGAGACATAGGGAGTGCAGCACAGTTGAATGTGGTGAAGCATATGGTTGTGATATGGCATTTTGATACAAACTGGTTCACTGCACAAGATGATGATACTGAATAAAGTCTGGCAGGGAGAGGCCTTAAAAATGTTTGCTCAGAAGCCTTAAAAATGTTTTGTTCAGAATTATTTGACTTGTTTTACGACTGGAAATACCCTACTACACCCGATTCCAGAACAGAACTTGCCTGTATTTGAAAATGAGGGATGACACCCCTTCTTCTAAAAAGAAAATTCTGCTATAGACCTATGAAGAGATTTCCTCTAGCTCTGTCTCATTTTATTTGCAAATGTCTCTATATTTTGTGGTGCAAGCCTCTGGCTGATCTACAGGCAAAATTGGCCAAAGGTCCAGTAATGACCCGGTTGGATTTCTCTCACTTTTTTGTTCAGAGGAAGCTGTTGACTACCAAAAGAACACAAGTGCTTCAGTTCCAAATGGATATGTTTTCTGATTATTTATTTGTTTATTTAATTATCTATGGGTTTTGTTAAGCTCGTGGTTACCTGAAAGGTGTCCTGATACTGAAGAGAGAGTAAACTGTGGAAGACCAAAGTAAAATAGGAGTTAAAAGGTGTTAAGTCACGATCCACAAAGGGAAACCTCAGTCTGTGGTTTTAAGAAAACAGTCCTGATTCATTGTAGTCTTTTTCATTAGGGTAACAGTGACACAAGATCATTTTATTTGAATGTGACAAATCCATGTAGGCTCATTAGAATAAAGCCCCTCCTGTGCAAGTTTTCCCAGGAAACAAAGTCCTAACCACACAATACCAGACATGCATACACATTATCATGCATGAATTTCCATGAGAATTATTTTTCAGCTGAGACAAACTATTCCCTGACGTACTCACTCCATGGGTGGGATGATGGTGTGTTGTGGCATGCCAGAGCATTGGCCCACGATGATCCATCAGATCAGCAATTATCTTCCTGAAAAAAATTCACAAGAATGATGGGGGGCAAATCACTTAGGAAAAAAAAAAAGGTGGGTGGTTTCCTTAAATGAATCTATGCCACTGATAATTACTTTGGGATGCAATTCAGTCCATTGTTTTTCTGTCCAACGTGCCACCTCAGGCAGTAACCAACCCTATGCAAATCAGCATTGTCTGCTCCAAAAGTGAAAAAAATAGACTGGACTGGGCCCAGATTAGTGATTAGATTAGCCCATAACCAATCTTCCATTTTGTTCATCAAGGGCTAAATTGTGTAACTCGGAAAATAGTCCTGTTTGAGCAAAGACATTTGCGAGTTTTGCTTCTTTCTTTCAGGAAGAAGGGAAGGTTTAAAGCTGTGCCCCTCCAGTTTATCTAGCCTCCTTGAGGTCGTCATTTTTTCCTCCCCTTCTCTGATCTGTTCAGTACAGTCCCTGGCAATGATGAATTAGCAAAATGGAGATGATTGAAACATCAGGTGGACTATAAGTGGTCCGAGCAAAGAGAATGAGGCCTAACGGCTAGAGCGGTCGAGCTTGAAGCGGGGAACCGGCTTCGAGCCTCAGCAGGGACCCTCAACATCCTGTGATTTTGGACAAAACACAATCTCCCCGTGCCTAACAAATTGACTGTGTCCGTCTGTATCTCAACTGGCGCTCATGTCAAGGGCTCTGATACCTTTGGGTCGAGTTCGCACTATATAAAACACCCAAAAAATAAAATGAATTCAATCCCTTAGTTTTTAGGCACTGCACATTCATATTTGTGGTCTTGAGCAGTGAGCAGTATGGGCAGCATCTATCTTTTATTTTTATTCAGCATTTACATAAAAAGATAGTTCTAATAGTCTGTGGACAATCCTAATGACAGATGACCGGCTTAATTAAGGATGCAAAAAACAAGGCTTTATCATTCAGCATTCCCTCTTTTACGCTTTTGAAATGTATACCTTTTTGCATATTATGTCATTATTTTTGTGCTTAATGTGTTCACCTGTGGATGAGTCCTACTGGTCACTGGACTCAAACAATAATCCACAGAGCAGTGCCCCAATTCTGGTAAGTGTTCCCCTCATGTTGCACTACCAGATGTATATTATATAGACGTCCTTCATTTTACATATATTTATGAAGAATGACTCAGTATCTTATAGATGTCTTTCATTTTATGCACATTTATGAAAAATAACTCAGTTAATATTTTAATAAATCCTCAATGCATTTCTGCATAAGCTGATGATGGTAGTAATTACTGAGCGGCAAGACCTGTGGAGCCTCTATGTATCATTTTAGGAAGCTGGCTCTCTATATAGTGTACTAAAATGAAGTACACTGTACAGAGGTAAACGCAGGTAATTCGATTGCTCTTTTTGTGCTAGTGTGGGCGAGCAGTTAGGCTTCTCAGAAGGGTAGTGCTAAGCATTTGTTGTCATACATAGAGGCAATAAATGAGACACACACAAGAATATATTGTAAAAATAAAGTTGTATCTTTATATATATTTTTAGAAACCAAGAACTTCATTCAACAGTGAATAAATGCTTTGTGTTGGACTTGGCCCTTTTTGCAGGGTCATCCCTGAACTTTTTGCCTTTTCCCTAGCCTTTTCTCTGACATGGTGTTGGTGGTTTTAGGCCTCTGGGCACTTTAGCACTGTTGTCCAGTGTAAAGTGCGTGCGCTCACTGTGTTATATATGGTAAGATTGGCCTGCCCTCCCATAGGAATGCATTGGGGATTCCCTGATAAGTGCTTCAGTGGTAATCCCTGAGATGAGAGGAGCAGCGTGGTCGAGTTTGGTATGTTTGAAATAGTAATAATAAATGCTACGCAATGGTGTGCGCAGATTTATTATGACTGTTTTAGAAATGCCACTTTTAGAAGTTGGCATTTCTGTGTGCTATGTGTCTGCCTGCCTGATGTGAATTGCATGTCTGGCTTGTGAGTGACAGGGGCTGGGAGGTGTGTGTGGCTCCAGGAGGGGCAGGGTGAGTCAGCACTAGGCTGAATGGGACATCTGCATTGGGAGTAGTGGGAGGAGTAATCCCCTGAATAGATCTGTGCCTAGCCTGTACAATGCTGGCTCCGCCCCCTGTGGTGTGTCTGATCACTGAGCCCCCACCTGACAAAGGGGAAGAGGAGCCTGGTAAACAGAGTGCTCCAATTCCCCCCTGAACCAGTTGCATCTGGTTCCCCCAAGCCCTGTGCTGCAGACAAAGATAATCTGGGTATAAATGTAGGGGCTGTGACCCCCATGTACTTTATGCTGTTCCTGACTTGCTGGGGCGTGCTGCTGCTGGGGCCCAGGAGGAACCGCCATGAGGGCTTGCCTCCCTGGGCCCAGCCTTGCCCCCTTGATCTCGAAGGACTGTTGCTGTTGGAGCTGTGGCTC
This sequence comes from Calotriton arnoldi, assembly GCA_963921515.1. Taxonomy (NCBI): domain Eukaryota; kingdom Metazoa; phylum Chordata; class Amphibia; order Caudata; family Salamandridae; genus Calotriton; species Calotriton arnoldi. The sequence continues at coordinate 2,256,202 of CAWUFW010002014.1, forward strand.
CTAGCGCCTCAAGAGCGCTATATTTTGATTTCCCAAAGAGGGGAGAGCGTAGGCTTCGCAGCGCGGAGCTGCAGCCCTTATAGTTCAAGACAAAAATGCTTACAAGTTTCAAGCAACAGCGGTCACTGCTGTCAGGCAAAGACCGTCGCGGTCAGGCAGAAGAAAAGCATAGAGTTAGATATCAGAGTACCACCAACACATTTACCATTGCGGTCGACGGAAGCACCACTCCGCCACAGAGTTTCGGGGGACAACAGTCGCCCAGAGTTCAGGGGAAGTTCTACTCCAAGGGAGTCGGAGTTTTGGAGGTCCCAGGGCTCGGGCACAGCAGGCAGTTCTGGTTTACCTGGGTCGGAGGTGCCAGAGGTCTGGGGATGCAGAATTTGTTCTTCACCGGCAGCATTCAGCTATTGGTGCGGTGAGGGCCGTCCGTCGCAGTTGGGGCAGTAGAGCCAATATTGCTGCTTTCATGCAGTCGACGACACAAGAAAGTGGGTACAGGCTCACAAGAGTGGGGCTGTTTCCAGCACCGGTTGCAGGTACTGTGAGGGTCCCTCTGGCGGGTGGATGCATTGAAGGGGTCAGTAACCAGACTGGTGGCCAACAAGCCTTGTCTGCTGCAACTTTTGGATGACGAGGTGAATCGCGTCAACGCGGTCCGTGCCGGTCTTCACCTTATGGTGGTCTTTACTGGCGGCGTGCCGGGGACTAGTACCACTAGTCCAAAGGGAGGTTCCAGGCAATTGGCGAAGCTGGCAGGGCTCTGGGTTTCTTGGAGGCTTTACAGGTTTCAGGAAGGGATGGCAGACCACAATTGTCGAGTGCAGGGTTTGGTGCTGGTTTTTTTTGCAGCAGGGCTCAGTTCCTGGATCCACTACACGCCTTCTTCTTTAGGTCAGTGGAATCTGAGTTTCAAGTCTAGGGGAGCCACCTAAATACTGAATACATTACAAGGGAAGACAGGTAATAGCCAATGGGCTACTTACCTTTAAGGTGTCTACACCCGCTAGTGACCCCTTCCTGTGGGAAGGGACACTACCCTAGCCCTGATTGGAGTTTTTCTCACCATCCCAAGATGATGGAATTTCAGGAGAGGTGTTCACATCGCCTTCCCCACCCTGGGGTGGTGCAGGATGAAGGGGGACCCTCCTCCTCACCTAAATAATTTTCCCACCTTTCCTCCCACCAGAAGTGGAGCGGGAAAGGGGGCTTGGCCTCACCCACTATCTGGGGGTTCCTGGGTTAGATTTCAAAGGCAGCACTGCCTTTGAAGCTTACTGCCTGGGAAGGCCATCCTGTCCTGGAGGAGGTGTGAAAAACCCTTGCCCAGAGCAGCTATTATGTCTGTCCTCTGAGAGCGCTGGCTCTAACCCTATGAGGTCAAAAACACGTCTGGTGGTGGCAGGCTGTTGAAAACCAGCCAGAGACCTAACTAGTGTTTAGTTAGGTTTCAGGGGACCCTCTAAAAGGGTTTCCTGTGCAAATTGTTAAATAAATCCAACCCTGGCATCAGAGAGGATTTATTAAGACAAGAGGTTTGGTACCAAACATCTTAGAAATCAGTGAAGCCATCATGGAGCTAAGAAACACGTGTTGACAAGTATCCAGCCCATGAAAGCGGCCCTACAAGAAAGGACCAATGCCAACGCACTCAACAGCAAGGAACTTTTTGCCGTGATTAAAGAATTAGCCAGAGACAGCAGGCACCCCCCTTCCAAGACCTCTGCAACAACCTTGGCACATACTTCCACTGCATGATCAGGGAGATATACAACAGCTTTGACAGTCTCGAACCCAAAGACCTTCCCACCCCACCCGCAACCACCACACCCTACGACTCTGGACTCCAACAGATGCTACTCACCTGGACCCCCCTCACAGAGGATGACACCCTCAAGATCATGAAGAGCATCCACTCCGGAGCACCCTCGGACCCTGGCCCACATCACATCTTCAACAGAGCAGGCACCACCTTCGCCCCCAAACTTTGCCGCACCATCAACTGCTCCATCAACTCGTGCACCTTCCTGGAAGACTGGAAACACGCAGAGATCAACCCCTTGTTGAAGAAACCATTTGCCGACTCGGCAGACGTCAAGAACGTCAGACCTATCTCATTTCTCCCCTTCCCAGCCAAGGTCATTGAGAAGGCCATCAATGCCCAACTGTCCCAGTTCATTGAAGCGAACCACATCCTGCACCTCTCCCAATCCAGCTTCATAAGCAACCACGGCACCGAGACTGCCCTCCTCGCCGCCACAGACGATGTCCGTGCTCTCCTTGACCAAGTTGAAACTGCAGCCCTCATCCTCCCTGACTTCTCGGCCACCTTCGATACAGTCTCTCACCGCACCCTATGTGCAAAACTCCACGACGCCGGCATCCGTGACAAAGCCCTGGAATGGATACGCTCCTTCCTCACATGTCGAACACAGAAAGTCAGACTACCTCTGTTCCTCTCAGAGCCCACAGAGACAGCTGCGGAGTGCCTCAGGGCTCCTCCCTGAGCCCCATGCTTTTCAGCATCTACATGGCCCCACTCACAGCCATCGTCAGGAACCACGGACTCAACATCGTCTCCTATGCCAACCTCATCAGCTGATTCTCTCCCTCACCAATGAACAGACAGTTGCCAAGAACAACTTTCACGACGGGATGAAGGCTGTCGCCACCTGGATGAAGAACAGCTACCTCAAGCTCAACTCAGAGAAGACCGAAGTCCTCATCATGGGCTTCACCCCTCTGCCTGGGATGACTCCTGGTGGCTCGCAGCACTTAGAACCTCCCCCACATACCACGCGCAGAACCCTGGCATCATCCTGGACTCCTCGCTCACCATGAACCGCCAGATCAACGCCGACTTATCATCCTGCTTCCACGCGCTACACCTGCTCGAAAAGATCTTTAAATAGATCCCCACTGAGCCCAGAAAGACTGTCACCCATGCACTCATCAGCAGCAGAGTTGACTACGGCAATGCACTCTGTGCCGGCATCACTCAGAAACTCCTCAAGAAATTGCAGAACATCCAGAATGCCTCCTCCAGACTCATTCTTAACATCCCCTGCTGCAACCACATCACCAGCCACCTAAGAGACCTCCACTGGCAACTTCATAGCCCACAAAGAAGTCACCATGCCCTTTATTCCAGGCGCCATAAGATTAGCGCCACTCTCTCTCTGGCTATCTATATGGAAAAGGGGTACTGTGGGCCTAAATCAAAATATCTTTAAAGACATTTTAAATTTGGATCATCCCCACAGAATCCCCTGGCTATTATATGTCAGAGAAACTCTTACCTCTTTGGGTCTTGCCTTTCTGTATGTTACTCTGACTTTCTGCGAACAATTCCCTAAGTCGAGACTAAAGGCAATTTTTATAAATAAAGTCACTCATGATAGGAGGAATAGTCACAAAGGGGAACAAACCGTAAAGTTTTATGATTCAATATCAGAGATATCAAATCACCTACATTCATACTTACGGTTTGTGGAGAATAATCAGCATCGCTTCATTCTGACTAGATTCAGATTGAATCTTATCCTGTTAATGCTGGGCTACCCTAGTCATCTTTTTTCCCTAAACAAATTACCGCCTTGTCCTTGTGACAACAAGACAGCCCAATCGACTTCACACCTCCTCCTTATTTGTTCACTATACACAACTGAGAGGAATGCTTTCATTGTTCCACTCGAGGAAATTTTCAATGAGGTCTGTAGCATCTGCTCTCTTTTTATTTTACTCACTAGAAACCCCATTGGTCTTCTTTGTGCTACCTCCTTCTTACTGGCCACTATGAGATCCCGTAAAGTTTTATGTACTACACCTTTTGCACTTTGAGATCAATTTTAACTGTCTTATTCTGTCTTTTTTCTAGCCCATGTATGTATTTGTGGATTTATCTCTTATGTACAGTGTTTAACCGTGGGCTTGGAACTGCTTTTAAATTTTGTATCTATTGTACGCCTAATTTTAATGCATCTTTTATGCGTGTACTTTTATGCATTTTTATGAAGTGCAAAACTAAGTTGGTTGATGATGATGACGACCTCCACTGGCTCCCAGTCAACAAAAGAATCACCTGCAAGCTCCTCACACACGCCTACAAAGCCCTACACGACATGGGACCTGTGTACCTCAACCACCGCCTCGCATTCCATGTTCCTACCAGAGACCTCCGCACTGCCCAACTGGCCCTAGCTTTCATCCCACATATCTGCAAGACCACAGCTGGAGGAAGATCCTTCTCCTACCTTGCAGCAAGGACCTGGAACACCCTGCCTCTCCACCTCAGGCAATCACAGTCACTGCCTCAATTCAGAAAGGACCTCAAAACCTAGCTCTTTGACTGAACCACAGCGCCCCCAAGGACCTGGCGCTCTCCCCCCAGCACCTTGAAACCCTTACGGGTGAGTAGTTGCGCTTTACAAGCCTTTGATTGATTGGTGTACTCTTTATGGCTTCCCTGTTCACTTACAACATCACAGAATTGACTGGACATTGTAGGGGCATATCTGCTCATGCTGAGATGCACACACATGGGATATAGTGCACCCTGCCTTAGGGCTAAAGGCCTGCAGTAGGGGTGACTTGCCTACGTTCTATGCAGTGTATGGGTGGCATTGCACACAGGGCTGTGTGCCATTTTGACTCTTTAGATTTTCCTGCCTCAAGACACGCAGCCTGCAATAACAGAGTGCATAGCCTTGATGAGGGGAACCTGTGGTGGCACAACCAGTACTGAAGCCCCAGAGGGCTCTCGGTCAGTATCCATGCCCTAGCTATTAGGGGTTCCATTTACTAGGGACTTACAGGGTAGCTGAAGTTGTGCCAATCGTGGTACAGTGTTTTGGGAAATATATCCGACACAGGGGGCCTGGTTAGCAGGAACCCAGTGCATTTACAGTTTGAAATCACATCAGGCAAAAAGTGGGGCTAACAATGTCAAAAGAGGGACTTTCCTACAATCATTCAAAGGAGACCATTGGCATGAGTAGAGATTAGAGATTGTTGCCTGAAGAAGGGCATCTGGCATGCCCGAAATCCATTTGGGGATGGGGTAATTGGCAATGCTTATTTTAAAGTGAAAGGTTCTGTTTGACATAACCAAATAATTCATTTGCATTTAATGAAACACAAAGAAAGTATATTGATTGTGAGAACAAAGAACAGTTATGTTTACAATTTTTAGAGTCGTCATTGTTTATGAATAAGTGGAAAATTAAGGACGTTTATGACCTGCATATGGTAGAGCAACAACAAGGGGGCACTTACCACGATTGGGACATTGCTCAGAGATTCAGCAGAGGAACGATCACTTTTCCTCTGCATCGAGGGCAAGGTAAGTGTTTTTCTTTTTTTTTTAATGTTGTTTTCCCTCGTCCTCATCTGCCGACTCCCCTCCCACCCCCCCACCCACCTCACCCCACCTGCACCGGCCACTCCTGCCTAGAGATAAGGGACACTGAAATATAGTAATAAATTATAGATCGGGGAATCGTAAAGGGCAAAGCTAAAAAAAGGTTTCATTAGATATTTGGTCCTCAAAGTGTAGTAGGTTTATTAATATTTGTAAACCTCTTTTAGGTAGATTTATTCTGGACGGGTACAGATTAACTTACTTTTGTCAATAACTGATTAGGGTTTGCTACCCAGGATGGCATGAGGTGAGATTGCCCTCACCTTTAATGGAATTTAGGTGGCTTCCATGGAGAAAACATTTTTCTTGTAGAGAAACAAAATTGGTTCAACATCTGTATGCATATATTTTATGCATATTAGTGTGCACTGAAATGTAAAACATTCATGTAATTCTTTGCATACTGTTTAGCTCATGCATGATGTCCGAAATTTACTACGTATGTAAGAGTAGATATATGGAGTACATTTCTGCCTTGTAATGTCCACTGATTTTACACAATAGGGATTGAGTGCTAATAATACTGCAATCTTCTGAAACATTTTAGAACAGTTCAAAGAAAAAGAGTACCTCAAGCTAGTTGATTTGGTACAAGGCCTGTTATCTCTTCTCTCTCCTTTTTATTTATAGAGATGCTAAATTACTATTGAAATTGAGCTCATCCATTTGGGCTTTACTATTGTGTCAGAAATAGTATTATTAATTTGGGAGTGAGTTACCGAACAAAATAAATAAACGCAATCCTGTTCTGTCACAAAAGAGTTCTAATAGATCTCTATTAAAACCCCGGTTGCTGAGGCACAAACAACATACAATTCCATAGAAAAATGTTTGCTAAGTTTATGTAGTAACAACATTTTTTAAAGTTAATAAAGAAACAAAATAAAATTCCAAAAATATGTTTTCTTAAAACCAAGAATAATTAAATAAACTAAAAAGACACCAAAAATGATAAAAATCATACTGGGTAACAGGAGATACAAATGGTTATTTATATTTATAAGGCGAAAAACTCCAAGAGAAAGAAAACCTCAATTGAAACTCACAGTTGTGGTTGAACTGAACAGGAACTGTGTGCAATTTAAGGCCAACCACGAGGGAGCAGAAGATGGGCAATTCAAGTGGGTTATACCAATCAAATTTATTTCATTCTGAATTTGAAGTGTTTATAAGCTCCATGTCTTCCAGTTGGGCAAGGCAGGAAAAAGAAGATGGAGTGGGTCCCTTAAATGTGGATATGTCATATTCGAGTTTTTTAGCCACTGAGGTCACTTCGCCACTGGGATAGGTTTACCACCACCCTCTGCGACACGGCTTTACTTTCAAGCTTAGTCACTTTTTTAGCTTTCTAAATCCGAGCAAGGCTTTAAAGTGGAGATAGATAAGTCTTCATCAGGCTAGACATTTTAACCTCAATGTCCTGCAGAAGCGTTTTATTTGTTGTAAAAAGCTCTGAGTGGGTTGAATCTAAATATCTTGCCGGACAAGAGTGTGTCCTCCCTAGGTAATCTTCAGCACTTTGTTTCAGTTCTCCGCAGGTCAAAATCAGTTCTTGGTGGTGGAAAAATCACTCAGGTTTCTCTTCTTCCAGAGCTTCTGCAGGGTTCAGTCCATAGGTGTCAACTGGGCCTTATTGGATTCAGGAGTCTTTCTGCCTTTTGTATCCCTACAGCAGTAGGAAGCTAACAAAGTAATCCATGGAGAGCAGTTGCAGTCCCTGATTGCAGACACGAGCCAAGAGTATTTGGGTCTTCTTTCTTCCAACTTTCAGGCAGAGAGCCTTATTTAGAATTCGCCAGAATTAGAAATCTATCCACAAATGTCAGCTGTCCCATACACCATAATTAGAGAGCTATTGAAATCAATGCACTCCTAATATGGTGAACGGGGCATCCACCCATCTTAGCGGATGATCCACATCCAACCAACTCTAAATAAAGTTCCGAGTTTTTTTCTACGGGTGTCTTCCCAGGTCCAGGATTGATATGTGGAAGTGGTTGTGAAGTGCATGTCTTATCCTAAGCACTAGCTAGTGATTGCAGAGTTCCCAATATTCAATCCTGGCAACTTTCTTACAGAATTCCCATCTAATTTTTCAGCACTTAATCTCTCATTTTACTGCAAATCTATCCTAAATTCCATATCCAAAGTAACCCTGGGCATAATACTTTGCTACGCTCACGGAGCATGCAAAGTTTGTGTTACTACGCACTACGCAAATTGCACGTAGCAGAGTAAAAAACTCTGCTAATCGACGTAGCGTAGCAGCAGTATATTAAACACATACAAATGCTTTGTTAAAGCAATTTTCTATCCTAAAAAGCATATAACAAATTCACAAAAGTGAACTTTGACAATGAAAATATCAAGCAATGAAGAGGTGATGATTTTGGGTTCCCCCTAACCTAGGGGAGGACCAAGCAGATGCCTTGAACACAAAAAGCATATCATGTGAACGATTCAGTGGTGGTCCCTTCCTCCTAGGACCACCCCAAGCACAGTTATGGGCAAAAATACAATCCCAACCAAAGGCCCTGCAAAGCATTATGGGACGAGATTAGCAGTGGGCAGTGAATATTATAGTGTCCAATATCAAAATAATTCTACAAAGAGCTGCAGTTCAACTAGTCGTTACTAGATGTCCCTCACGAGTCAAATGCAAAAGCATTGAAATTATTAATACATCAAGCTGCAGTTCCACTAGTCGTTACTAGATGTCCTCACGAGTCAAATGCAAAAGCATTGAAACCCTTTCATGAAGCTTTTGCATTTGACTCGTGAGGGACATCTAGTAACGACTAGTGGAACTGCAGCTCTTTGTAGAATTATTTTGATATTGGATACTATAATATTCACTGCCCACTGCTAATCTCGTCCCATAATGCTTTGCAGGGCCTTTGGTTGGGATTGTATTTTTGCCAATAACTGTGCTTGAGGTGGTCCTAAGAGGATGGGACCACCACTGAATCGTTCAAAAGATGTGCTTTTTGTTTTCAAGGCATCTGCTTGGTTCTCTCCCTAGGTTAGGAGGATACCAAAATCATCACCTCTCTCACTGCTTGTTAATTTATCGATTTCACTTTTGTGAAATGCTATATGCATTTTAGCATATAAAGACAGATATACTTATTTTATCTTAACTTGCACTGTGCAAGATGCCTTTGGCAATTATTGTACAGTGCAGTCAAGCACACAGCTACGCACTACGCAATTTGCATAGCTACGTGTAGTTCAAAATGTACTTCACGTAGCTACGTGAAGTGCTACTACGCAAACTACGCCCAGGGTTAATCCAAAGTAACCATTGCTTTCTTCCAGTTGGAGGAGCTTACCCTCTCCTTCTAGCCAATCCTCTATGGAGATTAAAGGTTCTCCCCTCTGTCAGTTCTAGAACAGAAGCAACAATAGAATTTGTATTTCGCACTTTATTTTTAATGCTGCTGTAAACTCATCCTCAAGTTGAGAGTTTTGATGAAAGTAGATATCTGCTATTCACCTGTGCCATGTGGTGGTGAATACCAGGCTGATTGGGTCTTGTGCTGCAGAAAGACTCACCATCCCAGTGGCTGAGCCTATTTTTAGAACTCTTTCCCTCGCAGGAGTGGGCGTGCAAGAAACGATCTTCATTGAAAACTTTAATTTGGTTGCTGTTGTAAACATACTGGGGTCTATTAACATAGGTAAATTCAGTTGTAAACACGTGTACGACCAAATTTACTTTTCTTCTGTCTGTGAGTAATCCATAAAGCGATTTCTGGCAGGTTTAAGCCCATTTACAGTTTCTGTACACCGGTAAACTTTACTCAAGGGGCAGAAATTGCTAAATGGCCACTTAACACCACTCCTGCCTTCATTCTGCAAAACGCCAAGCCCCTGATGTTAAGTCAGAGGTTGACAGGCTGCTAGGGATGTGTATTCAGTTTCTGGAGCATAGATGTGAGGCAAACCATTTTACTTTTGGGCAGCACAGCATAAACGTTTATAAAGTTACTTTCTACTATATGCATTATAAATCTAGTAAATTCCCAGGCCAAAATAATTTTTTGTTCATAAGTTGGTCTGTTTCTGGAAATTGTGGCTTTATCTATCAAGTGATAAACAGCTTTTGGTAACTGTTCATAGGGGAGGCATACTTTACTTTAGTATCTAGCATGCCTCATGAATGAATATATATATATATATATATATATATATATATTTTTTTTTTATATTTTTTTATTGACAACAAATGGGATACAAGTTAACAAAATATGACAAACAAAATGAACAACAGAGCACAGTTAAATTACAATTTAGGATTTCATGAAAATAATCTATATTTGCAAAAAACAATAATCGCCGGATTAAAAAATGAGAAAAAGAAGAAAAGCAAGCATTAAGAGACAGCAAATATACTTAAAATAAAAGTCCCCATATTGCATCTAATTTTTGTAAGGAGCGAATGCCCCTTACCTGAGCTAGGGCTTTTTCTATCTCATATGTTTCCTTAACCAGTAGCCACCACTCGTTTACAGAGGGCGGTTTTGAGGCAATCCATACCCGAGCAATTGCCAATCTAGCAGCAACCAATAAAGTCGATACCAGACGGGTAAGTCGATGATCCACTAATTTAAGACCCATCATGATTTCTGTAATCGTTAATGGTGTTTCTATACCCAATCTCTGAGAAAATACTTGATTAATCTTCTGCCAATACATATGCAATTCTGGACAGGTTACGAACATGTGCGTGATATTAGCCGCATATAAATCACATCTAGGGCATTTCGTCTGATCCCCATCCAAGCTAACCCTAGACCATTTTGAAATTTTATCAGGCGTATAATAAAGCAAGCAGATAGTACGAAATTGCTGCAAGCGAAGATTAACTGAATGCACTGACTCATTTATAATACTTAGTGCTTGTTGAATAGTATTAGATGTAATCTCTGTCCCCAAAGTCGTCTGCCAGCGAGCCACCAGTTTTTCCAAATCATTTTGCTTAGGATTTGGAATACATTTATGCATATGACTAATCATAGATTTTGTCTTCCCACTATACAAACAATCCCATATTTCTGAACTAGATGGTATTTCCAATTTCAAATGTTTCACCAGATAGTCCTTGATCTGTAAATATTTTAAAAACATACCGTCCGGCAGCTCATATTGCCTCTGTAAGTTCTTAAAGGAAGCAAAGCCATTATAATCATAAAGATCTCCTAGATGAGCAATCCCAAACCTTGCCCATCACTTACTGGCAGCATCCTGAAATATTTCCGGAATATCGGATTACCCCATAAGGGTAATTTATCATGATAAAATGACAGATTACATCTAGTTGATATAGCACGCCATACACTAATGCTATCCCTGATGGTCTTAAATTTTACCCTTTTAAAATAATTCGGGTCATTAGTTTTATATAAGTACATATTGCTATCTTCTCCCAATAGAAAATGATGAGAAAAGATTTTATACTCCGGATTTAAAAGGCTACGAAATCGTTCAGTGAAAGCAGCCCCGAAATACTTTTTAAAATCTGGAAATTCTAAGCCCCCCTGATCATATCGAAGCTTTAACAAATCAATAGCTCTCCGAGCTCTCCTATATCCCCATATAAAGCTACTAAGTACTCCCTCTAACTTCTTAAAAAATATATTTGGAACACGTAATGGGATTGATCTAAACAAATACAAAAATGTTGGCAACATTTTCATCTTTATAATATTCGAACGGCCAATAATACCTATAGGGAGTTTATGCCATTGCTTAAACGATTTCACTGAGTCCTGCAATAAAAATTCGTAATTTAAAGAGAATATCCTTTCTATTTGTGCAGATAATCTTACTCCCAAATAAATGACCTCAGAACAAACACCATAGATTGGTTCTCCCGGTTTGAAATTAAGTAATATTTGTGTCTTCTTAACATTTAATTTATACCCTGATATGGAGCCAAACTTAAATCGCTTCATCCTCAATAATCTTAATAGCTTTAACAGGTTCAGTTGTAAAGACCGCGATATCGTCAGCATAGCTGACGGTTTTAAGTGAAATATCATTAAGCTTTAGTGGGGTAATTTGTGAATCAAATTGTAAAGCATAAATAAATGGCTCAATATACAAAGCAAATAATAGAGGGGAGAGGGGACACCCCTGCCTAGTACCGCAGAGAATCGGAAAAGTTGTTGACTGCGAGCCAGAATGTAATAATCTGGCTTGGGGGTTTTTATAAAGAGCTTGTATCCAGAACCTAAATTGGCCTTTAACCCCAAAAGTATCTAATACAACCCAAAGGAAGTCCCATCCCACTCCATCAAAGGCCTTCTCAGCATCTAAAAGAATCATACCTAAAGAAGTTGCTGTCTTTTCAGCCATGTCGAAAGCCCCTACTGCCATGTTTACATGAGCTGTTGTATCCCTCCCTTGGATAAAACCGTGTTGATACCAACCTAGGCATAACTGGTGATAAACGATTTGCTAAAATCTTTGCAAAAATTTTAGCATCCACATTAATTAATGAGATTGGCCTATAAGAACCACAGTCGTCGGGTGGTTTGCCTTTTTTTTTTTAAAAAAGACAATCTGTGTCATATTCCAAGATTCTGGTGTCTTTCCAGTGCTACCTATATTTTGTATAACTAATCTAAATAATGGAATCAAAATGTCTTTAAATAATTTATAGAATTCAATGGGTATAGAGTCTTCTTCATCCGCTTTGCCAGATGGTAAAAAGATATTGCTAGATCTATCGCTTCCCTTGTGATATTCTCTAAAAAAGCTAATTCTTCTGAACTCACTGTAGGAAAAGTTCTACCTTGAAAGTACAGTCAAATATCCTCCTCTTTAGGGTCTATAGTTGGAGAATATAATGATCTATAAAACATAAAAAAATTGATCCAAAATTTCCTGTGGACGCGAATATATAATACCATTAGCTCCCTTTATATTCCTTATTTGAGTTCTAGCTCTATCCTCTGCCACTTTATAAGCCAAAACCTTACCTATTTGTTCTCCATACTCGTACTGCATAGAGCGATATTTATGGTATCTAATCGCCATTCTTTCTCTAAATATCTTTTTTTATGCTACTCTAGCAACTATTAAAGACAGAAGTAGCTGTTCATGATTACTAGTACCAAAGAGAACAGCCTCTGAGTGGAGCTCTTCCGCTTTACGTACTATTTGAATAGCTTCTTTCCGCAATATATCACGAGTTTTATTTTGTTGCCAAACAAATTGCTGGGTATTACCTCTGACCACTGCCTTCATCGAATCCCAAACCGTAATTAGAGAAGCCGTGTCCATATTCTCCTTAAGAAATAACTCGAGCTGTTTCCTAGTATTAACCAAATAGTCATTATCTCCAAGCAAGTATCTAGGAAATGAGAAAGATCTTGGTATCTTATATTCATATTCTAAATTAAATGAGAATAGTATAGGATTATGATCCGAAGTAACTCGTGGGCACACTTCTATATCTGCTGATATCATGATACAATCCGATACCCATGCCATATCTATTCTGGAGTATAACCTATGTGGGGCTGAATAATATGTATACCCTGGAACGTTTGGTTTTAAACATCTCCAAATATCTCTAATTGATTGAAGCCGCCCGAGTTCTATGATTGCTGCTCGAATCTTACGCATTCTATGGGTAGCATTTTGTCTAGTAGTGTCTATACTGTAGTTCATAACACAATTAAAGTCCCCCATTACCACCCGCTCCCCCTCCCAATTTAACATTTCCAAATTCAACATATCAATAACAGTTGGGTCGTCGGTGTTAGGACCATATAGTGAACAGAAAATATATTTCTTACCCCTAATTCCAATCTGTGCAATCACCCATCTTCCTCCCTGATCAGCTAGTGTTTTGTATATCGTACAAGAAAAACGTTTATGTTTCAGTATAGCCGTTCCCCTTATTGATATCCCTTGTGTAGTACAAACTATAATTTCATATCCCAGCTGTTTAAGAAGATTGCGATCTTTATATGAGAGATGCGTCTCCGTTAGCAAGACTAATTGTGGGTTATACATTTTCAACTCCTCACAGACAAGCTGATGCTTAATTTTACTATTAAGACCTGCAAAATTCCAAGCAAGACACTTAATTCAATCCATAACTAAAAAAATTATCCGCCGGTTTAGTACTATCTACCTTAAAACAATCCTCTATTCCTCTGCACATTTCTTTTATCATATATTTTTTTAAAGATTTACTGCTAAACTTTCTATACAACCCATTGTTGACTTTATTTCCACGCTTTTGTCCCTCAGCAAACCCTCCCACCACCCCTTCGCACTTGGCGATCTCAACACCCTCCCTACATCTTGAAGGAGGAATCATCCCCTTCCCACAGCTGCCGCTGAATTTGAAGCTTTTTGGAGAAAGTGCACACTCTCGACGGCTCCCGAGCCAGACCCTCAACCCACACCAACAAGTGAAACATTATTATTTATATCCAGAAGAAAAAGAAAAAAAAAACAAGGCGGCAAATAATTTGAGTCAAGTCTTATTCGAATCCCTTGTTTGCCACCTATCAATAGCTGCTTTTACTTCTTGTTCTGTATTGAAAAAATGCGGATGGCCGCCCCGGAGAGCCTTCAGTCGAGCAGGTTCTTGTAAAAATACTTGTGCTCCAGTAGCTTTTAACGGGTCGATCAACTGCCGTAATTTCCATCGTCTATCCATTGTCAATTTACAGAAGTCCAACCGTACGAAAAAAGAAAAAGAATCAACTGTGACCGGAGAGCTAGGGCTAGCTTTCAAAAAGACAGCTTGCCGAAGGAGAAAGTTTTTAAAAAAAATAAAAAATGGCCTAGGATACCGAGATCCCTGTCTCTGTTGTACTGATGGAAGTCTAAGAGCCCTTTGAACCTAGCAGTCCCAATCCCGATCCCCCAAATCTGGAAAGGCTCTCTGAAGAAGTTGAGCGATAAAGGTCCTGGGATCCGATCCTTCTTGTCCTTCTGGAATTCCAAACAGCTTTAGGTTATGGCACCGTGAGCGGTTTTCTAAATCTTCCAACTTCGATTGCATAGCTGTTATTTGATCCTCGTGTAGTTGGAGCGAACTAGTCGCTTTAGTGTTAATCTCCTCAGTATTTGAAACTCTCTGTTGTAATTCCAAAATATCTGCAGCCAATGTCCCAACCTTAAGTGACATCTCCTTCAGTGACTGCTGGATATTATGATTATCAGCCCTAGCTTGGGCATAGTGCTCTTGTGCCTCTAATCTCTGATCTCTTAAAGCTTGAAGTATCATAGCAAGGGTCGGGCCTCTTGATCCTGTGGCTCCCCCAATTGCTGTTCCGCTACGTTCTGTTCCGGCCCTTGAGATGCCATTAGCGGACCACTAAAGTGAGTAGGGCGCAAGATAGGTAATCGACCTGATAGGTTTACTGAATTTAATTCTGGATTGTCAGACTCCATTTCTGCTTCCCTTATATTGCCACGTCCATCATCTGTGGGACTAGCGCCTGATAATCGCGATACCATTGTCTTAACTCCTGCTTTTGCTTGAACCCAGCGACGCAGAGGGCTATCAGCTAAAGTATCTTTAGCTTGTATAATTGATGCCAAACATTGCTGTAGTTCCGGCGCCGCATGTATTTTCTTTCCTCCTCTCACTATTTTTTGTTTAGTATTTTTCTTTTTAACAGAAGAATTAAACATTGGAGGAGTCTTTTTTTCCAACAATTTCCCAGTTTTTCCAGGGACTTGAACTGGTTGAGAGCCTTGTATTTCTGATTCAGTTTGAGCATTCCGTGGTTCATTGCCATCTCCTGTAATAGTTAGTGTAGCTATTGTTGTTAATGTAGAGGATACAGGCTGTAGGTTACCAGAATTACCAGCATTATCTGACTTCTCAGCATTGTCAGAGCTCAAATTAGAAACAGTTGGGGCAGTCACTAGAGCAGAAGTTGTGGTAAGAAAACAGTCACTCCCCACTTGATCTTGTATTAATCCCAAGGAATCATCATTAGCTGAATTTTCTCTACTACTGCTACCTATACTAGCAATACTGCCAAGTTCAATGAAATCCTTTTGTGGTAGCTTAGTTAGGCCGTACTCTGCCAAAGTACTCTTATTTGCTACGTCCGTTAGCCCTGAAGCACACGATGCTGCAATTGATTTAACAGATAGCTCCAGTACCTCCGATGACTCCAGTGTGCATGTTAGGTTATTTGATTTATTACCTGCATCATCACATACATTATCAGAATTATTCGGACTCTCAATTGTATCAGGAGAGACGTTTTGAGTACAGCCAGGAGTATTTAAGGTGTTCTCTTGCTTACTTTGTTGCACAGAAATCGATTGCAACATAATATCCGCAACCAAATCACCAGTAAGCTGTTCCCCCGGAACCCCTGAAACTAACAATTCCGCAGCTTTCCCTGAGTTCAAAAGACGAAGGAGCGGCTTACCAAGCTTCGATGCTGATTTATTCATGTCCTTTTGCTGCACAGTTATCTCTACAGACTCATTGCTCTGCCCAGCACTTGTCGAAATCGAAGTCGAGTTATTCACCGGCAGCCGAGCTGCTGCCCGAGCACCTCTAGTCGTGGTTTTCGGGGGAGCCATATCTCTAACGCCGCCCAAACTGCAGCCAGAGATCGCTGATACTCCGGAGATCACCCCGGGGCCACTCCGTATATAGGGGTCACCAAATAACACCACCGAGAAGCGGCCGCCTACCAAGTGAAAAATCCGGGAGGTAAGCACTCGCCGCCCGATACCGCCCCGTGGTGCTGCCTGCATCCGTTCTCACAGCATTCTCACTGCGTTTTTACTTCGCTTCAGCAGACGTCCCAGTAAGCCCAGCACAGCTTAAGGTTCCCCCGAATTATGCTGCTTTCCACAGGATTTTCGCCGAACTTTCCTTTGCCTCCTTCTGCCAATATCATAGCATTTCAGAGCCGCTTTAGTTTTCGGTTTTTTTTCGTCATGCAAACGCCGAGTGTGGGAGCGCGGGAGCCTCTCGTGTGCCTGTTTCTCCCGAGTGGCGTCAATCCGCCATCTTGCTCCTCCTCCCCCGCCTCATGATATATATTAAGCACTCAGCTGTGTGAGCATCGAAGGCACTCTTTAGCTGTGGCCTACTTAAGCCATATGGATCTTTTAAACTGCAACCCAGTCAGCGGCACATGGTGGTGTCTGGAGGTATACATTTTTATCATATATGTGGCAGTTTTAAATATATAAAACACTACAGCCCACATGGCATTTACCTTCCATGCTACTAGTGCATTTTCTACTTCATCGACAACGGCTGTAATTTAATGTTAAATATGCCAATTCGGTGAAATCATTGCATGGTACCTGTTTTTAAGTGAAACACGCTTTACAATATGTGGCATGTGGTACATATTTAAGAGCAGCATTTTTCACTCCCATTCTTCAGTAAGTTATGTTTGCTGAAGTATTCTATCAAATATAAAAATACATATATTCTACCACTTACTCCCTCCTCTAGCCCTCACTTGGTGGCATTTTCTGACTGTACACTGATTCGAAAAGAAAGCAGTACAGGATATTATGTTGCATCTTGTCTAGGAACATCCAATCTGTGTATAACTATATAATGTGTTAATATAAGTTCATCAGTAGTACAGGATATAATCTATATTTGTGTTCTGTCCAGTTACACTTACATCAGTGCAGGACTATAAATGAAAACAAATAATAAAAGAAAGAATTAGGCCTGTGCACAACACCTCTGTTTTTGAAGGCTGAACATACCTATGCTTATAATGTGAAAGGAAGGGGTCGAACACTTACTATGTATCGTCCTCTAAAGTTTGTATATAATTGTATGGTCTCAGTGAAGACTGGAAACGGAAGTGGTAAAAAAACGTTTACAACTTTAAGGAGAAACATGGCTCACAGCCGTAACTTGAGGAAATTGAAGAGGCCATGACAGAGTGGAAGTGTTCGATTCGCGTGACTTTATGAAACATCAATTGTCCTTTGTTGTCAGAGAAGCGCCTCATTGGATTAACCCGATTTCAGTCAGTTTCAAGCTTCAGGACGCAGAAATAGCAATTTTGCGTTAATTTTGCTTTAAGCTTGCCGAAGTTCTGGCACAATAATTAAAAAGTCCCGGATGGCATTGCTATTGTACAGATCCACGTCAGTTAACTGTGAGGAATGCACGGATCTCAGCTGAAAGTAGTTATCCTGATAATTTATATCCCGCAGCTAGAGATGATTGCACTTTAATGTTTTACATTTTGATATCGATCGCGTAAAATTGCCGTTGCTCAAATCAATAAAAAGACATTGGAAGAGGTAGTTGCTTCAATAATGCTCATTTAATTTGTAGCCAATTCACAAACTTTATAGTGGTAAATAGTTTAGACGTGCATCTGCTTCGTCGCAAAAACTCTAATAATCTAATCTAATAACTAGATTTAATTTGTTTTAACAATTTAACAATTGATTTGTTTTGCCAATAAAGACAATGAACTGGTCACTGGCAATTACGGTAGTTACTTAGGCTATCTTGACAACATGCCATGACTGCGACTCGGGCTATTCATTCATCTCTCTGCTGTTTCATTTCCACGCACCTGTCAATAGCAGAGATTTCCACAACTGATTGGTAACTAGGGCCAGTTGTACAAAACTTTATACGGTGTTGTAACTAGCGATTCAGGCTGTTTGTGACTGTAAATATGTTTTTGTTACCTACAATTTATTTTAGGAGTGGTAAATTATTGCTGACTCCTAAAATGACACCATAAGGCATCAATATTTGGAAGCAGAGGCTATTGTAAGCATACTTTCCAAATGGTGATTCTCTAGGAGATGTGTCAATGTTTTAGAAATGTTCGGTAGTAGTTCCCCTTCACCTTTGTGAATTAAAAAAATGTTTGTTGAAAACGTATATTTTTTTAAATTTAAACCTCAGTCCCATTTCGTTTAAGGAAATAGACTGTTTACTATAATTAAATGCAATAACTGAGATGGTGATCTGTAGATCCAAGCAGGATCATCTCTGTGATGGCAACCAATAAGAGTAAGTCACAATTTGTAACCTGCCTTATTAATATTCACGAGATTGGTCGAATTGTTGCACACTATAGAAGGGAATTTTACAAACTGACTCATTACATAGTTCTGTTTGCAAAATTCCACCCTGGTTAATAAAATGCCGGTTGCAAATTTGTGATCAGTATTTGGCAACCAGTGTTTTGTACATGCTGCATTGCAGGGGTGTAAGTTATAGTTAGCTCATCTAACTATAACTTCTGAATTTCACTGTTTTTTTACCAGTGAAATGTGAGCCTAACTGTAACATTCCTGTAACCTTTGTTTTTTATCAGTAATTTCTAAGTTTTTAAAAATGTTATCTCCTAACTATAACGTTCCTGTAACATTTTGTTTTTTTCAGTGAATTTCGACATTTTATATGTTATTTCCTAACTGTCCTGTAACCTTTGAGAGTGAGTGTGTGACTGAGTGCATGAGTGTCTGGATGGGTCTGTGAGTGGGTGTGTGAGAGTCTGAGTGGATCTGTGAGTGGGTGCATGAGTGTCTGGGTGGGTCTGTGAGTGGGAGCATGAGTGTCTGAGTGGGTCTGTAAGTGGATGCAGAGAGACTGAATAGGTCTGTGAGTGTGTATATTAGTGTATAAGTGAGTGTGTGAATCTTTATGTGTCCGATGTCTCAACAATCCGGCTGTGGGGGTGTTACTTGTCACAACAATATTGGTTCTTGGCCCCCAACGACACTCAGCAGCCAAGGAGACTCCATCCCCCAACCTCACAGAGGGTGACGACACAGCTACATGTCCCAGGTCTTCCCTGTAGTGATCTGCTGGTCACTGGTCTAGTCGTCAGCATGCCACAGCCACTCGCTGAGGGCTTGTTTACACCCACACCACACCCATCCAGCACAGGCGTCATGGGACATGTGACCCTGCCAATAAAAGGGGCCCACCACAGCACATCCCCCACTGCCGGAGTTGACATGATGGCGTCCGCCTCCATGGAACACAATCATAAAGGGTCCGTGACTTGCGCTGCCCTGAGTTGGTGGCACCCGATGGCCTGGGTCCGGCACGGGCCTACCGCCACGTGGCGATGACTTGCGTTGCACTGAGTTGGTGGCACCCGATGGCCTGGGTCCGGCACTGGCCTACCGCCACGTGGCGATGACTTGCGTTGCACTGAGTGAGGCCCACCTGAAGAGCTGAGCGGGTGTGCAGCCTGCGATGATGCGTTGGCCTCGATACGGCGTCGAGCATATCAGGATTTGATTTGTGAGCCCTGCTGGACCGCAGTGTACATGCAGGCAGCAGTCAGCACACACATGACTCCGTGGTGCGGTGCTGCAGGGTGCGCTGGGGGCCTGTGGCGCGGAGTCCAGCCATCGGCTGAGGAGGTTGCACCGGCACGTGGAGGGCCCTCTTGGAGACATGCCGGTGGTGGCAGGTGAGCATTGAGGCCTGGGTGCGCAGGGGCGGGCTGTCATGATTAGGCATAGATAGGACGGAGAGCGCACATAGACACTCACATGTGTATATGAAAATATGAAGGTTGTACTACATCTCCCAGAAGCCACTGGGAGAGATTATCTGTTTCACCTGTGTGCTCAGGTACATAAGCCCCGCCTTTTGTTTTACTCGGGGCTTGTCACTCAAGTTCAAACGTCTTGCCAGATAGCTGCTTCCTGCTACTCCTGCCGTTAGTGGCTGCCAGATATTCAACCACCCTCGTCTACCGAAGAAACCGGGGCTTTCCTGAATCCTAGGAGAGATTGCCAGTGACTGCAGTGCAACTGCATTTCCCCGGCTGACTTCAGGCTCTGCCTTCAAAGTACGCGCGGCAGCGCGAGGAATCCTAAAACGCTACTGCACGCATTTACGCTGTAGCGCGACCGATCATTTAATCCCAGACAGTGGGTCCGATCGGAAGACGCGCGCTGAAGCGCATTTCTACGTGCGTTCCTGGGGGCCAAGCCTTGTTCACAGTACACGCTCCGGAGTGTGAGGCAGTAACAGAGACAGGCTCAGAAAACATCCAAGAGCTGTTGAGAGGCTCGGAGTGCTTGCTGAAATTTGTTTTCTCTTTTCCATCGAGCAAAAGGTTGTGTCGGTACACGCTGAATTGTGTATCAAAGGAAAAAGACTTCCTTGGGACTCCAGTGGAACTACTCACTGCTACCAGAGGATTATCCGACCTCAGATAAGTACCTCTAACCAGACTTAAAGACATGGTGTTTGATTCCTATTATTACCCTGTAGGAATCTTTTTGATTTACTTTTTTATATATAACTTGGCGTTTATGTTGGAATATATGCAGCAGCATTTCCTGTAAGTACCTTACACATATAGAAGTATTGATTATGGTAGCATAAAGGGGAGCTTCATGTATGTGTCCTTGTGTCTCTCTTATAGGGTAATTGTAGGAGTGAGGTCTACGACTCCCGAAGACTGCCTCGATACATGTTTTTCTGCTGCGACTTTAGTGTTTCATTTGTCCCTTTTTCCCTTTCCTCTACGGTGGTGAGACTAGTAGAGTGATACATATATACTCACTGGTGTTTCCATATCAAGGGAAAGGGTTAAACTAGCAACAACCACCGTTCCCGCTGTATCCGGCTTAAGAAAGGTTAGTGGTTAACCTTCCTCTGTTGTGACAGAGTGACAAGCCCACGGTTACTTACGGCCCGAACGATGGACACCAACACTGTTCTTACATCTGTGTTGGAGACGTTAACCGCATTAAGGATGGAGGTAGATGCTTTTCGGGAGAAAGCCTAGAGTTACGGAACGAGATGGGCACCATGAGGCGAGAAGTGGCAGGTCTGTCCCGCACTAGCCCTACAGTTACTCGGGGGCTCATTATATTAAGAATTGGACTCTACCACCACCGACTTCACAGAATACAGACACAGGGCACTCGGCCCAGGTCCCGGGAGGGGAGTAGGTCCATCCACCATCCAGGTGATACAGCCCGCACAGTTACCCTTAGCCCCGCCTGAAAGGTTCTGTGGGGATCCCAAAAAATTTGGTATTTTTCTGGGGCAGTGTAAATTACACTTCATGTGTAAACCTGCGGTGTTTCCAACCGATCAAGCAAAGACGGCCTTTGTGATGTCTTGCCTTGGAGGGAATGCTGCTAGTTGGTCCCTCCCCCTTATAGAGAGGGATGATCCTGTTTTGCGTAACTTTGACACCTTTTGTGAGGAAATGCGCAAGTTGTTCGATAGAAAGGCACACCAGCTCTCTTTAGATAGAGAATTGATTACACTAAAACAGGGTACACAAGACCTATTAACATATATCACCACATTCAATAGGCTCATCGCGGAAACAGATTGGCCCATGGAGAAAAGAACTTCCTTATATTATCAAGGGTTGAGAAGCGAACTGAAGGATGTCTTGGCTCAGGTGGTGCATATGCCAGCTACTTGCAATGAACTCATCGACCTTACTGTTCAGTTGGACCATCGGCTTCAGGAGAGAAAAGGAGACAAACAACGTACGGAATCCAGATATTTTTCACCCCGTCCTAGACCTCTGGCGGAAGAACAGTCCCAGGCCACGAACGGGGCAGAACCAATGCAAATAGGTGGTATACGAGGACCACTAAGTCAAGAAGAAAGAGAGCGAAGGCGAAGACAACGCTTATGCATGTACTGTGGTAAATCCGGGCACTTTATCAAGGACTGCAAAACGAAAACTAAGACAACATATAAAAGCTATAAAGATAACAAGAGCGTCCCTGTGGTAGATTTTCTACCTGAGAATACGGGAAACTAAAGTGCTCAAACAAGCTACGGATCCCTTGTTTGAGGCCATTAGACGAAGAGGTCTGTCCGGCTGTGGTTAATACCGTTCAAAATACAGTGGCCCATATGAACGTGTGTGTCTCATTGGAGATACCTGGGGTTGGGCCCGTACTGGTACACGCTCTGTTGGACTCTGGGGCCACTGGTAACTTTATTGACCAAAGATACGCACATGAAATCGGCGTACCCTGTGTACGAAAGGAGATACCAGAACCAGTAAAGGCAGTGGATGGTACAGAGTTGACGTCCGGCCCTGTGCGTTATCATACACAGCAGATTCTTATGCAGGTTGGCATAAACCATTACGAATACATCCAATTCGATTTAATAGACGCCCTCATTTCACACTTATTTTGGGCATGCCTTGGCTTACACTGCATGATCCCCTTGTGCAGTGGGCAGCGCGCACAGTTACCCTGAATTCCTCGTACTGCGCAGAGCATTGTACCAAAGACAAAGTTCAAGTCGATTCCAAGAAGAGGAATCTTGCAAAGTTGCTCGCTAGTGGTTGCAACACGCAAAGCGTGGGTTGTGTCTCCACTCTACCAGAAGAATACCAGAAGTATCATGCCGTGTTCAGTGAACAAGAAGCAAGCAAACTGCCACCACACAGGGCTTATGATTGTGTGATCGACCTAGAACCTGGAGCCAGCATCCCATGCAGTCGTATATACGCCCTCACTGAAGCAGAAACCACTTATCTGCAACAATACCTAGAAAAATTGCTGTCATCCGGCTTTATCCGTCCTTCCTCCTCTCCAGCATCCTCGCCGCTTTTCTTCATTCCGAAGCGTGAAGGAGGCTTAAGGGCCTGTATAGATTATAGGGCAATCAACAGAGTGACCAAAAAGAATCGGTATCCTCTGCCCTTGATACCTGTCCTGTTGGATCAATTGAAAGAAGCCAGGATTTTCACCAAACTGGATCTCCGTGGAGCCTACCATCTGGTACGGGTGCGGCGAGGGGACGAATGGAAAACGGCCTTTCGTACCAAATTTGGACTGTACGAATACAGGGTCATGCCCTTTGGTCTCTGCAACGCCCCGCCGCATTCCAATATTTCATGGACGAAGTCCTAAGAGGGCTGTTGGATGTGTCATGTATTGTATATATAGATGACATCCTGGTTTACTCAGCTTCCTAGAAGAACACATCCCTCATGTATCTGCAGTATTGGAACGTCTGCAGCGGTTAGCTCTCTACGCAAAACTGGAGAAATGCTTTTTCCATACCACAGAAGTGGAGTTCCTGGGATATGTTATCGGTCCCAACGGTCTCTGTATGGATAAAAAGAAAACTCAAGCCATCAGTCAATGGGAGTCCCCTCATGTGTGAAGGCCCTACAGAGCTTCCTGGGCTTTGCAAACTTCTATAGAAGATTCATCAAGAATTTCTCTAGCATTATCCAGCCTTTGACACTCCTTCTGCGGAAGGGAGCCATATTTCAATGGACGGAATCAGCAGAAAAGGCATTTCAGACATTAAAAGACTGCTTCACCAGTGCTCCAGTGTTAAGACATCCTGATGCCTCACAGCCGTTCATTGTTGAAACCGATGCCTCGTATTATGCTATTGGAGGAATCCTTTCACAACGACACCCAGACACAGGCCAACTCCATCCTGTCGCCTTCTTCTCCAAGAAATTGTCAACCTGTGAGGTGAATTACAGCATCACCGACAAAGAGCTACTAGCAATAAAAGAGTGTGTGAGGAATGGAGACATCACTTAATGGGGGCCAGACACACGGTGGAGATATACACTGACCACCGGAACCTTCTCTTTTGAAGAGTGCCAGAGCCTTGACCCCTCGACAACTCCGGTGGTCACTGTTTTTCTCGGACTTTGACTTCGTGATCAAATACCGACCAGGACCGCAAAACGGTAAGGCTGACGCGCTTTCAAGACCCCTGTCTCCTCCTACAGTCAGCCCGGACCCAGTGGAAGAACCACCCATAATTCTGCAGAAGGCTTCCTTCCCGACAGAGATAATGGCGCTGACAACCACGCATGGATTCTTGAAAGATGTGAAGAAACAGATCGAAGGCCTAGATAAAGAAGCATGGGTCACAGAAGAACCACAACATCGCTCGGTCGTGGACGAGCTGTTATTTCACGATGAGCGACTGTACATCCCTGAAGGATCACTGCAACAACAGGCCTTACAATGGATCCACGACTCTACCTTGGGTGGACACATGGGGACACAGAAAACACTCCAAGCCATGTTAAGATACTTTTGGTGGGAATCACTTCGGAGGGATACCGTGAAATACATTTCGGAATGTTCTGTCTGTACGCAAGCCAAAACACAGCACCAGCGACCCAGCGGTCTACTCAGACCCATACCCACACCTCCAGCTCCTTGGCATACCGTGTCTATGGATTTTGTGGTGGAAATGCCTCTTAGCTCTGGCCATGACACCATACTTGTGGTCATCGATCACTTGACCAAGATGGGTCATTTCATAGCCCTGACCAAGTTACCTACTTCGGCAGAACTAGCCATGTTCTTTTTACAACACATAGTGCGTTTGCACGGAATCCCTTCCGTCATCATCACAGATAGAGGGACCCAATTCACGTCCAAATTCTGGAAGGCACTATGTGCCGTCATGAAGATAGATGCTCGTCTTTCTACGAGTTATCACCCCCAGACCGATGGTAAAACAGAAAGATTAAACCAAACCTTAGAACAGTACTTAAGGTGTTTTACATTACTACAAGGGGAAGACTGGAGTACGCTTCTATGGACAGCAGAGTTCGCGTACAATAATGCACACCATTCTTCCTTGGGATGTTCCCCTTTCTTCTGCCTTAATGGATTTCATCCCAACTTGTTACCGTTTGAACGACCCGTAGCCTTTAAACTTCCATCAATCCAAGAACACCATGCACACCTCAAATTAGTGTTACAAACTGCCAAAACACATTTAGAAGAGGCTCGAAGTCGTGATAAACAACACGCAGATAAAAAGAGAACACTAGAACCAGCCTATAAGGTAGGGGACAAGGTATGGCTTAGCACTAGACATTTGAAACTTAAGGGTAACAACCGGCTACAGCCCAAATTTGTGGGCCCCTATTCCATCGACAGCATTATAAACCCCGTAGCCATGAGATTAAAGCTCCCATCGAATTGGCGTATCCACCCTGTGTTCCACGTTTCCCTCCTTCGACCCTGTCTCCCTGGCACCAGATTACCCGTGAGACCGAATCCTGTGGAGATAAATGGGGAGGAGGAGTATGAGGTACAAAGCATCTTGGATTCCAAGTACATTAGGGGACAGGTACATTACCTCATTGATTGGAAGGGATATGGCCCTGAGGATCGCTCATGGGAACCAAAGGCCAACCTTCATTGCCCTGGTCACCTTAGGCGTTTCCACTCACGGTTTCCCACCAAGCCTGGTGGACCGCCGAGGCGTCGGTCAATGGGAGGGGTACTGTCATGATTAGGCATAGATAGGACGGAGAGCGCACATAGACACTCACATGTGTATATGAAAATATGAAGGTTGTACTACATCTCCCAGAAGCCACTGGGAGAGATTATCTGTTTCACCTGTGTGCTCAGGTACATAAGCCCCGCCTTTTGTTTTACTCGGGGCTTGTCACTCAAGTTCAAACGTCTTGCCAGATAGCTGCTTCCTGCTACTCCTGCCGTTAGTGGCTGCCAGATATTCAACCACCCTCGTCTACCGAAGAAACCGGGGCTTTCCTGAATCCTAGGAGAGATTGCCAGTGACTGCAGTGCAACTGCATTTCCCCGGCTGACTTCAGGCTCTGCCTTCAAAGTACGCGCGGCAGCGCGAGGAATCCTAAAACGCTACTGCACGCATTTACGCTGTAGCGCGACCGATCATTTAATCCCAGACAGTGGGTCCGATCGGAAGACGCGCGCTGAAGCGCATTTCTACGTGCGTTCCCTGGGGGCCAAGCCTTGTTCACAGTACACGCTCCGGAGTGTGAGGCAGTAACAGAGACAGGCTCAGAAAACATCCAAGAGCTGTTGAGAGGCTCGGAGTGCTTGCTGAAATTTGTTTTCTCTTTTCCATCGAGCAAAAGGTTGTGTCGGTACACGCTGAATTGTGTATCAAAGGAAAAAGACTTCCTTGGGACTCCAGTGGAACTACTCACTGCTACCAGAGGATTATCCGACCTCAGATAAGTACCTCTAACCAGACTTAAAGACATGGTGTTTGATTCCTATTATTACCCTGTAGGAATCTTTTTGATTTACTTTTTTATATATAACTTGGCGTTTATGTTGGAATATATGCAGCAGCATTTCCTGTAAGTACCTTACACATATAGAAGTATTGATTATGGTAGCATAAAGGGGGAGCTTCATGTATGTGTCCTTGTGTCTCTCTTATAGGGTAATTGTAGGAGTGAGGTCTACGACTCCCGAAGACTGCCTCGATACATGTTTTTCTGCTGCGACTTTAGTGTTTCATTTGTCCCTTTTTTCCCTTTCCCCTACGGTGGTGAGACTAGTAGAGTGATACATATATACTCACTGGTGTTTCCATATCAAGGGAAAGGGTTAAACTAGCAACAACCACCGTTCCCGCTGTATCCGGCTTAAGAAAGGTTAGTGGTTAACCTTCCTCTGTTGTGACACGGGCAGTCATCACTGGGTGGTGGACCGGTCTGGGGCCAGGGCTGGGGTGCAGCAGGCGCACAGGATCGCGCAGGCACCACGGGTCATGGCGGCGGCCTTGTGGCTGGGTGGGGGGCGCGGCCCTGGCAGACACGGCCCTGCATGCGCTGACGAGATGTGCGCGGGTTGGCTTGGGGCGTAGTTCCCTCGACTCCAGTGTGAATGCGGACGATGATTGTGGTCGGGCACGTGTTGGTAGGCCTATGGTCACAATATGGCGAACACAGAGACACACGCAGTAGTTACTGTGGTGGCCATCCCGGAACTGGACCACACCCAGGGCCCCGGGGTATTCATTTGCGACATACGCCGGCCAAGGCCGCTCCGCTCAGGCTTACAGGGGGGGACCACATGGCTACATGTCCAAGGGCTTCCACACTGCCTGGGGTAACCTGTTTGCGTCCACTGTCCACTACACTGCAAACACCAGCAGTAGATGTCCACATGGACATGTCTGTGCTCTGCATACTGCAGTCTGTCCAGCACATCTCCGCAACACTTGGCATTGTGTCCTTTCTTATTGCTGGGTCACTTGCCTCCTTCGCACATTCTTGGTTCCCACCTCTCCCCACATTCTGAAATTGTGTGGCAGAGGGGCTCTGCCTTTGTGGATGGTTTGTCTATATGTCTGGCCCCTGTTACCACAGTTACTTGTGTTGTTGTGTCCGGTAGTTGGGCATGTTGGTTGGCATGTTGTATGTCATTATGTTACGTGTGCTCTCCCACAGTTGTGTGTTGTGTGATTGTGGAGTTGAGGTGTGTGGTGTGTTCAGTTAGTACTTACCAATGAGCAGTGCATTGCCATAGGTGCCATCCTGGAAGCGCTGGTTGATGATGGACTGTCGGAAGATGTATGTATCATGCACGCTGCCTGTGAAGTTGGCGACAACATTGGGGAGCTGTCCCGGGTGGTCCACAATTGCCTGCACATTGATGGTATGCGTGTGCTTTCTGTAGCGGTAATTGTGTGCAGGGTTGGCAGGGGGCACAAGTGGTACATGTGTACAGTCAATTGCCCCCGACATGTGCGGTAAGGCAGCTATGGCGTAATTCCCTTGCATGGTCTCCAGCTGTTCATGCACAGCGTGGGGGAAGTGAAGGTGCAGGGGTATCAGGATGATACAAACCGTGATCTTTACAGGTATGATGAATCCTGCGTAATGAGACTGTAACAGATGTTTGTGTGGTCGTAACCTTCCTTTTCTTTCCTGCGGAGGTTACGGGCACACGGACTGCTGTTACAGTGTATTTGGACTGGATTCATCATACCTGTATGCATTCTGGTTTGTCCAAGTGCAATACACTGTAACAGATTACGTTTGTGACTATGAGGACGCTTGTCCATTGTCACCATTTCTCCAACAGGTTTCTGACTACTGATGTCGGGATATGGGATGGTATTGGGGAGTTCCCGCAGCATTTGCAGTTTATTGGATCCACACGTTGCCCTGGTGAAGTTCCCCGTTGGGAATGGAACGCGTTGGCTGAGCTTTTCGTCTTGTTGTTTATGTATTTGTAATAAAGTTCTGTTTTTCCACTACAGTTGACTACTGGACTTCATGACCTGGGGGGGAGGGTCCGGGGGTGGTTACGGTGGGTGTTGTGGCCCTCTTGGGTCTCCAGGCTGCATGTTCGTTGTCTCCATGCCATCTGTTGGTCTTCAGATGTGGCTCTAGGCTGGGCTCCCTTTCATACTGCAGGTTGTCGTCCTGCTTAACAACAGTAGAAGGCAGGTGTTGAATCCTTGCTGCTAACGCGCATTATCACCTGTTTTCGGATCGCATCGCAGATCTGGCTGGTTGTTGTGAATATCGCAGAGTGGTGTTTTCGTGTGTTTTTACACAGGAACGCCTACTCTGCATATCATTAGTGTTAGTTGTCGTTCTCATCCGTGGCGATGTTTTTTGCGGCAGCTATCGCTGGAAAACTGGCGATAATGGCAGTTTGCACCAGCTTGGGAATAGGGCGATAAATCTATCGCCACTTTTGCGGCGCAAAAGTGCAGATAAATCGGCGATGAGTCCTTGAGAATATGCCCGAAGTGCGGTGATGTGCAACACCACAATCTTTCAAAAAGGCTTGCATCTCCCGTGAGACCAATTGTGTGCCATTATCTGTGATAGGAACTGATGGAATACCCTCATCTCTAAATAATTCTCCTAAACACATGATAGTACTCTCAGTGGTAACATCTCTCACAGATTTGATGCTCAACCACTTTGAAAAAACATCCACTACAACGATGCCAAACCTGTCCCTTTCTTTCAATTCTCCCATAGGACCAATTAAATCCAGACACATACTATGCCAAGCCACACCAGGATTCTCAATATGTCCTGTTCCTGACTTACTGCCCACCTTCAACCTTTTTTCGCCTTCTTTGTACACCGAGCACCTTTCCACCCAACTGACTACCTGTCCATCCAAACCGGGCCACCAAAAATGTGTTTTCAAGCGACGTTGAGTCAACGTTTGACCTAGGTGACCTTCATGGGCTAGAACTAATAACTTCTCCCTAAGACCAAAAGGAGGGACAAACTTCTCGCCCCTCATCAAAACACCTTTTCCACACACAGACAACTCTTCCAAAATTTTAATGTATGGTCGAACAGAAACGGAGACGCAAATCTTACTTCTAGAACCCACGTTTAACATATTTACAACTACACTCAGGGTGTCATCAACCTCCATTTCTCGCATCCATTTAGCAGCATTAAATGCACCTTCACCCACAAAAACCATATCTTCCACTGAGGCTACAGCAATGTCTTCTTCCTCATTAATTATCACAGGACCATCAACCACCTTCCAATCAACAGACATTCTAGACAAACAGTCTGCCTGCACATTCCTCCAGCCATGAATGTATTCCACCACATACTGAAATTCTTGAAGTTTGAACGCCAATTTCGCCAGCCTTGCCGAGCCCTTTCCAGTAGCTCCAGGAGATAAAATCTTAATCAAAGGTTTGTGGTCAGTACAAAGTAAAAACTTAGTACCCCACAAATAAGTGAGGAAATATTCCACACCCCAAGATGCTGCAAGAGCCTCTCTCTCAATGACCGAGTAATTTTGTTCAGCTTGGGTCAACGTCCTATACACAAAAGCTACCGTTCCCTCAGACTCTGCATTTCGCTGTGACAATATGCTCCTAAACCCATAGCACTGGCATCCACTGTGATAATAGACTTACGATTCACATCAAAGGCAGTTAAAACTAACCTTGGGCGTAGTGGGCGTTACGGGGCTACGCGGAGGTCCACGGAGTTGTGAACAAACTCCGTGGAACTCCGCTCAGCCACCCGCATCCACCCCCCCTATATTAACAAGAAAATCTATGTTACTTACTAGTAAATTAAAACCACTTACCTGGCATGCGGCATCCCCGGGCTGCCCTCCTCCTCTTCCTTGCCGTATCTGTAATCCTTGAGAAAACTGCGCACGCGTGCGCGCCCGCGCTTGCACATTTCTCGCAAGAAATGCGTGCCCGCATGCGCAGTGTTCTCAAGGAATACCGATACGGCGAGGAAGAGGATGAGGGCTGCCCGGGGACGCCGCATGCCAGGTAAGTGGTTTTAATTTACTAGTAAGTAATGTAGATTTACTTGTTAATATAGGGGGGTGGAGGCGGAGGCTGGCTAACTCCGCTCCGCTGCGGAGTGTGCAGAGATTTGCCTTCTCCGCGGAACGCAGTGGAGGCAAATCTCCGCACACTCCGCGGTCGGGGCGGAGGTCTCGGCTCATGGTTAGTTAAAACATTGGCCTCACAAATCTCTCTCTTTATGTTGTTAAAGCATTCCTGATGTTGTACACCCCACACAAAACTCACTCCTGTTTTTTAGTAAACCCCTCAATAAGTTTTGTCAGAATTTCTTCTAACAAACTTGGCATAATATTTAATTAAGCCCATAAATTATCTTAATTGATCTTTGTCCAAGGGAGGAGGCACCAGATCAATGGCACTGCATAGATTTTTTTTTAGGTCTAATTCCACATGCGCTTATGGTGTACCCTAGATATTCAATTTGCTCTACCAAAAATTTACATTTCTCTTTGCGAAGAGTTAGACCCACTTCAGACAATTTTTCCAAAACCAGTTTCAATATTACATTGTCTCCTCCACAGATTTACCAAAAATTAGGATATCGTCTTGGAAATAAATTGTATTTTTAATCCCTTTAAAAATGTCAGTAACCATGCGCTGGAAGACACTAGTGGCTGATTTAATCTAAATGGCAGCCGTGTGAATTGAAAAGTTCCTTCAGGGTTAATGAACACCGTGAGGTGTTAAGAGTCATTGTGCAGTTTAATCTGGTGATAGGCGCTCTTAAGATCGAGTTTAGAAAAGAATTTAGCGTCTTTTAGGGTGGTCACCAATTCACTAATGTTCGGTAGGGGGAACGTGTCGTCCACCACACACGTATTCAAGGATCTCAAATCCACGCAAAATCTCAATTTCCTATCGACCTTCTTCGTGATCACCACAGGAGACACCCAAAGAGATGCCTTCATGGGTTCAATCACTCCCGCATCTAGCATTTCCCTGATAAGATTTTTCACATCCTCCCTCACCACAATAGGGACCCTCCTGACCTTATGTTGCACAGGTATGGCATCTTTCTTTGAAAGAATCCGATGCACATAACCTTTAAGCTGCCCTAGCTCTTCTCTAAATACAGCTTTTGCATCCTTCAAAATGTTCTCAACTCCTTCATCGTCTATGACCATAACCTGTGTGGGTGCTCTGAGATTCACTATGATCCTTAAATCGCATTGGTGCACCCACCCTAGGATGGGCGGACCTTGCTCTGCCACATAAACCTTACCTTGGATTACTCTGCCAGAAAACTTGATGTCAGCATCAAAATACCCCAATATATCAATAAATTCGCCTTGGTAACCACCTGGGGAAATATCTTTAGGCAATAACTTTTTGCTACACCATAGTTCCTCAAACAAGCTCTTAGGAGTTATGGTGTATTTAGATCCGGTGTCCACCATCAAACATATCTTGCACCCATCTACTATAAACATAGCTTTGGGCCTATTCTTCCTTCTGTCATCTTCATTCCGCACCTCCCCATCACCAACAACTAGAATTTTGTCAACTTGTGTACTATCCACATCTTCCACTCCCTGCACATAGGCTATTCTAGAGCGAGATTTACTCTTGCAGACCCTAGCATAGTGACCCACTCATCCACATTTCAAACACTCTTGTTTGGCTGCAAAGCAAAATTTAGAATCGGGGGTATGAGCAACACTCCCACACCTATTGCACAATTTAAAGCTGGAACCTTTTGCGGGAATGGGTTTTTTGTAGAACTTCCCCTTGTTTTTAATTGCAGCTACTATACCCATTTCATCTTCACTCCGTCATTGTCATAAAGATTGCCACGATCTGAAGCCTCACAGACGTCATGGCTCTGGTTTCTTTTCTCCAATTCTCTCATGCAACCTTCGGATTGTTCTACTACCTTAGCCAAATCGATAGCTGTCTTCAAGGAGGGATTTTTCACTGCCCAAAGTCTTTCTTGCATTTTTTTATTGTTACATTGAACAATTAATGGATCTCTTATAAGTTCGTCTGTCATCAAGACGAATTTACATTTGATGGACAATTCTCTTAACCTTGCTATGAACTCGTCCATTGATTCACTTTGTATTTGGTTTTGGGTATAGAACTTATACCTATTCATTACCAGGTTTTCTTCCTTAGCGTATCTAGCTTCTAATCTGCAAATTGTCTCTTTGTATTCATCGGGCATGGGTTGTCCATTGGCCTGTAAGGCTTGAGGTAGGTATCGAAAAATGCGTTGGCCTTCTTTCCCTAGAGTACTGAGCAACAGTGCTTTTTTTCTTTTGGCAGAAAAATCTTGGCCATCAAGTGCATCCAGGTAATTCTCAAACATGAGAATCCAATCTTCCTATGGTAAGCTGGGAGAACCTGCTTGTGGTAGAAAGTTTGGTGGCAACACAACTGAGATTTGTGCAGAAGCCATCAACAAATTTTATGGGATAATGCCAACGTAAGGTGATGCGTAAAATAACGACCTGGTTAAACTTGTGGTAAAAGTCGTATAAGAAACAAGGAAAGAATGGAAAAGTACCTTTATGAGGATAAATAATGGGTGTGTATATCACTGAAGAAACTGTTGCGACACGCACGTTGGATGTGATATACAGTAGGTGTGTATATCACCGATAAAATTGCTCCGATACACTCCGGGACGCAGTACAGAAGAAGATCGGCTCCGACGA
Source organism: Calotriton arnoldi (assembly GCA_963921515.1). Lineage (NCBI taxonomy): Eukaryota > Metazoa > Chordata > Amphibia > Caudata > Salamandridae > Calotriton > Calotriton arnoldi. The sequence goes on from CAWUFW010002014.1 coordinate 2,289,341, forward strand.
CTCTCCGTTTCGGCGTTGCTGGGTTACGGAGACTCTGTGAGGCAATTAAAGATGGCCAACAACATGCTATGGGGGACGTCAGCGTGTGTCGTTCTGACGCTGTGAGCTCACTAGTGGTTGCCTGGAAACCATTTGTGTAGACTGCGCAGGAGACGAAGTTGATGTCACTTGGTCACAGCGGTCTCTTTCCACAAAACTTCTTGCACAGCAGTATCTTACCACAAAACTTCCTGGGGAAGACAAAGATGAAGAAATACACTTGCCCACGATGCGTGTGCTGTCCGCTCTCATTTGAAGTCTGCCTTTCAACAGTTGCTGTCTTTGCATGCCCAGATACCTCCGTAGTGACAGGACTTGCTTTCTGCACACGTGGATCGCCGAAGATCGTCACCAAAATTGTAGTAAATAGAGGCAGCAGACGCCACAGGTAGGCTTCAGTACTTTATTCAAGTTGAAGACAAGATGAGAGCGGACTCCTCTGAGTTGGTGAGGAAACAACTGACTCAGAAGAGAATGCTCAGCTTTGAACAAACACATAGAACACTTTAACCAGTACATTCTGGAAACACTAGACTGCAATGCAAGTACTGCATAGTCCTTGTTAGCTTTTGAACTTTAATCTAGCACCTTGTTCTTATGTGGTGCTTGCTGCCTTCTTTATCTGTAACCCCCACTCCTTTAACTACATCCAGTAGTTCTCCCTGTTTCGACCTGAGAAGGATGAAGGGCTTGGCCAATCCAGTTATTGGGATCTGTGGTTAACACGCTGCATGCTGATTTCTGGGACATATGGGGGATTCCATTAAGCTATGAGCTACTCTACCTTATCTTGTTTGGGACCTAACTTTCATCAGTTCCCCAGCACAAAAACTTGTGCTAGAATACCTCTTAGTCTCAGAGTCGTTTAGGAGGTTAGCTCAAATGTCTACTGATCTTGCTGCAGCTCCATATCTGCACCTGTGTTACTCTCTGAACTCCCACTTTCTCTTCTGAGAGAGACGTTGGCATGTTTAATGAGTACTTTAAATGAAGTGAATTTATACAGCATGGTCATGGAAGATAGCATAGTCTGATGTTGTTGGAATTGCCATTATTGACAATCTCGTTATTACGGGGCATCATTAGGTAAACTTACGAACTTGGAGTTATTATCTGCTCATACACATTCGTCATCCGATGCCTTTGCAAACCTCTGCATCCATTTTTCAAATGGATGCTGAAACATTTTTTTCAGCACCCAGTTGCACATTCCCCATTGCTGCTGCTAGAACACTCGCTAACAGCAAGCATGTCCTCTAAACTCCCTTTGCCGGGTCTGTTTGGCTACCGCATTGCTCCTTAGAAGTGGTTGCTTTGGATTGGCTACCAAAAATGATGCAGGCTCTGTGCAAGTCATGCCCGTTCCCTTATGGGTGACTGTTCTCATTTGGTTACTAAGCAATTTTTGTAGAGGTGGTTATTACGTGCTGGATTGGCTGTAAGTAATCTAGTAGCCATACCACCTTTTGGTGAGATGCTTGCCATATATCCCAAATATTAATCTGGATTGTTACAGCCCTCCATTTGGGGGTTGTTTTTTTCTTTGAGTTGGATCACTGGAGACCAGTGCTTGTAGTTTACAGAGCTCTGTTGTGAACAGGGCTGTAAATCTTACTCTTATCTTGCCACATTTGCTGTGCATTCAAAGACCAAGATCTGTTGTGGCAGCAGCTGCCTCTTCCTCCCTCCTGCTTTTCAAAGCCAGAGCGTCATGGTCCCTGCCTTCCTAAGGCCGCTGCTGCCTCCGTCTCAAAGCTCAACAAGCATTTGTAATGCAATAGGTCTTGCATTTGTAAATGAAAATGCCTTTTATTTATGTGTTTTGAAAACTTTCAAGCGGTGTGTAAACATGCACTTTGTACTTATAGTTGTTGCTTATGAGAAGCAAGGCTAGCAGTACCTGCGTCTCTTTTACTGTCTGCCTTGCTTCTCATAAGCAAGGACTATAAGTACAAAGTGCGTGTTTACATACCGCTTGCAGGTTTTCAAAACACATAAATAAAAGTCATTGTCCTTTACAATGCCAATAACTCAAACTCTTGCAAATGTGAGACCTATTGAATTGCAAATGCTTGTTTAACTATATTTTGCCTCTTTCTGCTAATTTCTGACCTTTATTCTGCATTTTCTGCTCGTTTCTAACCTTCATTTTGCCTCATTCTGCTCATTTTGGACCTCTATTTTGCCTCTTTCTGCTCATTGCTGACCTTTATTCTGCCTCTTTTTGCTTGTTGCGTGCCTTTATTTTGACTCTTTCTGCTCGTTTCTCACCTTTATTTTGCCTCTTTCTGCTCGTTTTTGATCTCTATTTTGCCTCTTTTTGCTAGTTTCTCACCTTTATTTTGACTCTTTCAACTCAGTGTTGATCTCTGTTTTTCTTCTTTCTTCTTGATGCTGCCCTCTAGTTTGCCCCATTATGCTTGTTGCTGACCTTTAATTTCCTCCTTTCTACTTGTTGCTGGCCTTTATTTTCCCTCTTTCTGCTTGTTGCTGACCTTTATTCTGCCTCTTGCTGCTAGTTTCTGACCTTTATTTTGCCTCTTTCTGCTCGCTGCTGATCTCTATTTTGCTCTTTCTGCTTGTAGCTGGCCTCTATTTTGCCTGTTGCTTCTCATTTCTGACCTCTATTTTGCCTCTTTATGCTCATTACTGACCTTTTTTCTGCCTCTTTCTGCTTGTTTGTGTCCTTCATTCTGCTGTGTTGCTGATTGTTTCTGACCTTTATTTTACCTCTTTCTGCTCGGTTCTGATCTTTAGTTTGCCTCTTTCTGCTAGTTTCTCACCTTTATCATGCCTCTTTCTGTTCACTTCTCACCTTTATTCACCCTCTTTCTACACGTTTCTCACCTTTTCTGCCTCTTTCTGCTCATTGCTGACCTTTATTTTGCTTCTTCCTGCTCGTTTCTCACCTCTATCATACCTCTTTCTGCTTATTTTTCACCTCTATTCTGCCTCTTTCTGCTCATTTGTTACCTTTATCTTGCATCTTTATGCTCATTTGCAACCTTTATTCTGCCTCTTTCTGCTCTTCCCCGGGACAGCGGGGGGAGCCTCAAGGACCCCAAGGTCACAGCCATCTCCACGCCTCCTCCCGGAGCCAGCATTGGTTTCACACACAGGGGGAGGCTAAACATGCAGCTCCCTGCGTGTGAAAGCAATTTGTCTGTTTCCCTGCTCACTTGACAGCGAGAAGGGAAACAGATGAAGGCTCCGCTCCCAGGAAGCGAGAGCATTTCTCCGCTCTCACTTGCTGAAAGTGGAATGTTTGCTGTGGCTTGGCCGGAGTGGTTAAAGCTCCCGCCAAGCCACATCAAACACCTATGTTCCAGGGGTGGGCACCCCAGGACATAGCAGGTGCCAGCCCTGGGGGGTGGTGGTTCACAGGGCCATTATTGGCTCCAAGAGTGGGGGCCGCGCTGCCCCCTCATTTGATTCAGTAGGCCCTGCGGAGGTGGCGGTCCCTGGGGCAGAGAATGGCCTGGGAGAGGGGGCCACTCGGACCCCCTCCCATTTTCAAAAACATTTTTGGCCCTGGGGAGGTGGTGGTCCCCGGGGCTGGGGAGGTCCATGAGGCCCCCCGTTGCAAAGGAAATAGCCCCAGGGGGGTATCGGTCCCCAGAGCCCAGGGGGTCTGCGTGGCCCCCTGCAACACATTGGGCACCAGGAGGGTAGCCCGTGTGCCCCCTCCTTTCAATTTCATTTAAGCCCGCATGCCCCCCAGGACCTGGCCCACCCATGGGTTACATAATAGAGAAGCACTGGAGCCTGCATTTCTTTTTTATTAAAAGAATTCGGTACTGAAAATCTAAATACCATTTTTTTTTTTGTCATCCTCATCATCAATCAACTTTATTTGGTATATAAACCATAAAAGTGGAACAATCGATAAGTTAAAACCAATTATTAATATACATAAAATGCCAGATATAAAACCTTTTTAAAATACAAAGATCAACAATATATAGCAAACATATCTTTCTTGTTCCAAGCTAAAACCATTTCTTTGGTAGAACAATCGATAAGTTAAAACCAATAAATAATATACATAAAAATGCCAGATATAAAACATTTAAAAATATTAAGCTCGACAATATATGGTAAACATATCTTTCTTTTTCCAAGCTAAAACCATTTCTTTACATTATCTAGTTCATTTCACATGAAATACGATTTAACATTTGTACATTTCCAGACCTCCTAGTCTTCGCCCAGTCCATCTTTAATTTAATCTAAGTATAGTTCTAGGGTCCATCTCCAATGACTGACTCAGAATGCTTTAGCAACTTTGCCATAATACTCCAGCTCCATTGAAGATATTTCGCTACTGCATAAACAATAGATTCTTTTGTCTCTGCTCGAAGAGCCTTAGCGCCACTAGACATTGCCTAGCCCCCAATTGCTTGCAGATAGGGAGAATCCAGGACAGCCTAGGTTTTGTGTACGCAGGGCAAAAGAAAAATAAAGTGCTGCAGGTTCTCGTCTGGATGCTGCCATGATGGACAAGCCAAGCTCTTTTCTATCTTAGATTTTAATTTTGCACAGAAGGACTGCAAAGGCAGTGTACCCTGTCTAAACCTGATTTACAGTTGCAAAGCCAACGGGGGCCGAAATATAGTTTAAGAAGGGTTCACTTATACTATGGGATTTTAGATCTAGAAATGCAACAGTTAAAACTCCTTGTCTGCTATTGCTTATCTCAATTGCCCGAAAAGCTTCTTTGAGTGCGACCTTGGAAGAGATCGGGGGACAATCATAGTCAGTCCAGAATTCCTCAAAGCCAATTTGAGAGAGCATCTCTCTAATCGACCAGATCCAGTGGATCCAATGGATCTTGTCTAATTTGACTATCTCTTTGAAAACATTCTAGTATTCCACAAGAGAAGCTGATGACTTGAGCCTTCTCCAAAATGAGACTGGCCTTAGCTTTGCTTTGTGGATAATATGTTTTACACCCAGATTCCAACGTAGGGGCAACAAGGGTGTGCTCTTCGGAAGCCCAATCAAAGATCTTAAAAAGTTCTTCTCGACTTTTCTCAAACTGGGTAGTCCTGAAAAACACCACAGCTCTGCTCCATAAAGGGCACTACCTTCCGCCTTCACATTATAAACTTCCATAGCGGGTAGGATCAGTATATGGAGGCATAAATTCATACTACTCTTCTTCTGGGAGGACCAAAGCATTTTATGCGTAAAACGTATGCTTAGAAAATCTAATTCTGGGACTCTTTCGAATGGTATTAGATAATCGCAAATCCACATGAAGCTCTGTGGTAAGGGTTCTGTAAATTGCCAGTGTTGTAGTAGTCAAATGCAAAAATGTTGGTGCTTCTAACTGTCGAACACCCTGCTACCAATGGGGTGTATAATTAATTATCACCCGGTTTGAGTTACAATGAAACTAATCAGCACACTATGACACTGGAGCACACATTCCTCAGTAAGTATTGTATATGTTCGATGTTGTTACAAAGAAGTAGCCTGTGCATTCTGTTTTTCTCACCCACCTTTCTTTTCAACACTTCATTTACTGGGGCAAATCTTGATTGAGAAATGTGTCCATATACACCCGGCAGCCATCGGACAACATCAAACACCTTCGATACTTAGGGTCTGATTATCATGGCAATCGGACGATTGTCCGACCGCCATCCCAGCGCGTTGGAAACCGATCGACATGTAGTCGGCAGTTTCACCCAACAAATTAAGATGCGACCGCCCTGTAGGTGGCCAAAAACATCCCCTTTACCATTGAGGCTTGTGCTTCAGTCTTGAAAAGGGCTGCAGCACAAGCCACAATGAAAAAAGGGATGTTTTGAAACATCCATGGCCAGTGTACCAGGCACCATGTGATGCCTGACACATGGGGCATGGATGTTTGGGCGGCACCACAGGTGCCCACTGGGCCTCATAGCAGAGGCCCACAGGGGGCCTGCTAGGGGCCCCCAAAGTCCCTGTCTGACAGCCTTTACATGGCAGTCAGACTACAATTGAAATGCTGTCAGAAAGGGACATCGTAATCCCTACGGCAGTGCCTGAGCAGGCACTGCCCCTATTGTAGGGAATACGATTCGACTGATGGTCCAACGGGCTCCTTGAGCCTGTCGTTAGCATTGGTCAGTTCCTCCGCCTGATGTGGTCCGACCCACTGCATCATAATGTGGCAGTCGGACTGCTCTGCTGGATGTCGGTGGGACGGTGCCACAGACATCCTAATGAGGTCCTTAGTGAGGAAGGTGTGCTCCAGTGTCATAGTGTGCCTACATGATTGTGATGATGGCCGGGGCTAAAGGAAGCCTTCCAAAGAGATGAATGCCCGTGAAGAAGGGGAAAAAGGAAAGCAGAGCCCAGGGGACCCAATTGTCTGTGGCGTCTGAAAGGGCCACCCAGTCAACCACCACATTGCTGATTTCTGGGGGGCCAAAGTAGGTAGCACCGTTCTCTGTGCCATGGTATAGGTGAAAACTAATGGAGCATCCTGCTCCCTTAAATTATTAAGGGCCGGTACCCTGTTGCTTTTTTGGCTGTTCCTCTGTTCGGCTTTAGGAGTGCTTTACTCTAAAAATGTCCCCTTTTTAAAGTATCGACAGGTAAACATGATTTGCAGGTAACTTTCCGTGTTACAGCTCCTGCCTCTTGTTTAACAGCCCGGACACCTCGCAGCACCTCTACACATTTCATGTTGACATTGTGCAGGGCTGCATGTGGCGCATACCATGTGGGCTGGCTGAGGCATTCTGCCCCAGCAGCGCGAGTTATCCCAGTGTGACCCAGTTGGCATTTCACACACCTCGCATTTATGTTTCACTATAAGGCCAAAGAAAGCGAGTGATCGTCGCCATTGTTTTACGTGTTTACCACCAACAATAGTTTGAAACCCCTAAGCGTATTTGTTCACAAAGGGATGATTTATCAGTGTTATACGGGAAATGATTTTCTGAGTTGAAGTGTGCTGTTGTGTATGGGCTGTTTTGCATTGGTGTTCTCTCCTTACTTGTCAATTAATGATAACTTGAGATCTAGAGGCCTAGAAGTATACAATAAATCTACTGCATATTTTCTGAGACTTTAGATATTTAACCTACAAATGTCATGTTATCCGTGGCAGTCATGTCCGTATAACACTGCGGGGCATATTCTCAAGGATCTATCGCCGAGTTAACAGCACTTTATCTCAGCCAAAGTCACGATAAAATTATCGCCCCATTCACAAGCTGGTGCAAACAGCCGATATCATCAGTTTACCTGCGATAGCATCCGCAAAAGACATCGCCACAGATGAGCCCGGCAACTATCGCTAATGAGATGCAGAGTAGGCGTTCCCGAGCAAAAATCCGCGACAACACCACAACGCAACATTCTCAACGGCCAGCCAGATCTGCGATAAGAACACAAAACAGGCGATACGGTGCGTTAGCAGCAGGAAATTAACACCTGCTCTGACCTGGTGCAAAGTCGGACAACAACCTGCACCAGAAAAGGGAGCCCAGCCCACAGCCACACCTGAAGAACAACAGATGCCATGGAGCTACTCATCATGCAGCTCAGAACCCCAACAGGGCCACAACACTCACCGCTACCACACCCAGGCCCGCCACCCCCCCGGATCCCCCCCGGACCACCACGGAGGCAGCGCAGACAAAGACAGCGGACCGTCAGGAAACGCACCAGCCTCACAGACTTGACACCAGAGAATGTCATTGCCCACTACAGACTCAAAAGGTCAACCATCCTCCGCATCCTGACCATCATTGCCCACAGGCTGACGGTACCAACACAGCGGACAACCAACATCCCACCTCAGACAAAGCTGCTGGCTGTGCTGCACCTGTTGGCCTCTGGGACATTCCAACCAACAACCGCCAGAGTCGGAGGAGTCTCACAGCCAGCCCTATCCAAGTTCCTCAAACCTGTCCTGGATGCCATCATCAGCTTGGTACCCCAGTACCTATACTTCCCCCACACTGCGCAGGAACAGCTGGAGACCAAGCAAGGCTTCTACGCCATAGCTGGCTTCCCACACGTGTTGGTGGCAATTGACTGCACACATGTCCTACTTGTGCCCCCTGCTGACACTGCACACAATTACCACAACAGAAAGCACACGCATTCCATCAATGTGCAGGCAATAGTGGAGCACCGGGGACTCTTCACCAATGTCGTCGCCAACTACCCAGGCAGTGTGCATGATTCATACATCTTCTGACAGTCCATCATCATCCGGCGCTTCCAGGATGGCACCTACGGAAATGAAGTGCTCGTTGGTAAGTACCAAATGAACACACCACACACCTCAACTCCACAATCATGCAACTCACAACTCTGGGAATGCACACGTTACAAACTCACATACAACATGCCCACCCACCATACACGACAGCATAACATACTGCGGAAACCTGGGCTAGCCATGTACATGAGCCATCAACGGCATGGCACCTCAGCCACACAATAGCAGTATGTGGGGAGAGGTGGGAACCAGGCATGTGCGAAGGAGGCAAGTGACCCATGAATGAGAATGCACACAATGCCAAGTGTGGCATGGAAGTGATGGACAGACTGCAGTATGCAGATCACAGACATATCCATGTCGACATATACTGCTGGTGGTGGTAGTGTTGTGGACAGTGGAAGCAAACCATGTCACCCCAGCCAGTGGGGAAGGTCTCGGAAATGTAGCTTGTTACGTCCCCCCTGTAAGCGTGTGCGGAGTGGGCTTGCCCGGCGTACGCCAGGCCAGCGTAGGGGTGCGAATAAAAAGCACGTAGTCCTGGGCGTGGTTCTCTTCCGGAATGGCCAACGTGGCTGCCAGGGCGGCACCTCTCACCCCGCCATGAGGCCGATGCTGTGTGCGGCGGTGCCAGCAATCCTGTGCGCCTGCCGCAACCCGGGCCGCTGGTCCCTGAACCAGTCTCGTCCACCCCAGCGCATCCAGGCCTCACTGCTCACCTGCTGACACCAGCGTGTCTCCAAGAGGGCCCACCACGTGTCGGTGCTAGCTCCAAGCCAGAGGCCCTCGACCTTGGCAGCCTCCTCAGACCATCACGGCCTCCACGAGCAAGGCTCGCAGTACTCCTTTCTTGTTGACGTGCTCCACCGGCATACACAGCAGACAAGTAGGTCACACATTTGGAACTGAGTCTTGATTACACAATGGCAGAGTACATATATTAATGCAGAGTTTAAATCAGTATACTCCCTTCGATGTGCTGCCACCAACTCTGTGCATAGCATTCCGACCACACGTGTCTGTGGGCCCTTGCTGACCGCTGCCTCCGGCCTACACTGCGGTCCAGCAGGCCTCACACCAATCCAATACAGTCCGTAACAGGCAGGACATGGCATCGTCGCTGGCTAAACACCCGCTCAGCTCTGGTGCCTCCACCTCCGTCAACCAGGAATCTTCTTCACATGCCATTTCAACGCCGTGTGTTAGACATCCAGGAGGAGCTGGCTGCACAGCGGTTGCCCCACGCTGACCGCTGCCTCCGGCCCCCACTGCGGTTGAGTAGGACACACAATTGGAACTGAGTCTTGATTTGTTCATTGCAGACTTTATATCATTGTACAGGCCTCATCGCAGACAGCATCCCCTTCCGGCTCTGGTGCCACTGACTCTGTGCCACGGGAGTCATGGACACTCTCTGGTTGAACTCTGGTGGCGTCTGAGTCTATGGCCTGGTAGTTGTCTTCATCATCATGTAGCTGATACTGACATTGTGGGGAAAAAGGAGGCTGTAGCATTCAACTCCTCCATATTGCCTGTTTCTGCTTGCTTCTGCCCTCTGCATCATGCCCTGGATGGACACCTTCCACTGTCCCCCGTAAAACTCAGCGACCTTCTCCTTGGACATCAACGAGGACCCGCTCAGCTCTCGTGGCCCTACCTCAGTGCATCGCAAGCCACCGTCCCGTGGCGGTGTGCCTGTGCCGGCCGCTGTGCATCCAGGGCCACCAACTCTGTGCAGCTCAAGTCATGGACCCTTGCTGTTTGTACTTTGAACTTCTGATTGTCTGATTACTGTTGTAGTTGTTGCCAGCACCAACCAACCCCTGAGGGGTGGCTTACACTACCCAACTCCCATCCAGCACAGGCGTCACTGGACGTGTGACCCTGGCAATAAAAGGTGCCGGGCGCACGTGCCCGTAGCCAGTTCCACGGATTATCTCAGTGTGTCCGTATGGTCATTATGTATACATGAGGCCCCCGGGCCATACCACATTACATTGTGCTGTGTACAGCGGGTGCAACCTTGTCACCTCAGGAAGTGGGGTAGACCTGGGACATGGAGCAGTGTCGGACCCTCCTGTGAGCGTGGGGGAGTGGACCGGCGTACGGCAGTACGCCGTAGGGGTGTGGTCATTCAACACGTGGCTCTGGGCGTGGTTAAGTTTAGGCCTTGCCAAGGAAGTAACTAATGCGTGTGTCTCAGGTGTAGTGTCGGCGCCACCCGTCACGCAATATACAAAGTTGCTATGTAGTATGCACCCGGAGTACGGGCCCGGCCGAGGGGTGTGGTCATTCAACACGTGGCTCTGGGCGTGGTTAAGTTTAGGCCTTGCCAAGGAAGTAACTAATGCGTGTGTCTCAGGTGTAGTGTCGGCGCCACCCGTCACGCAATATACAAAGTTGCTATGTAGTATGCACCCGGAGTACGGGCCCGGCCGAGGGGTAAATGAGGGTGCGCAGGCCCGCTCGGGGTCAGGGATCAGACATGCCAACTGTTGTGTGTGTCGCTATTTCCGCAGCATAAGCCAAAGGTCTACCCTCAACCGCATGGCGAGTTCAGCCAGGCATGAACTCTACATCTGTGTCCGCCCTGTCCTTACCATAGGCCTACACACACGTGTCCGTCCACCTTCAGCGCACGACATCACTGTGTCGTTGTCAGGCTTGTGGACATGCGCAGACAGGCATGACAATAGTGTGTGGTAGGGGTGCAAGTGATGCAACCGGGCTGCGCACACTGGTGAATATGCTCGGGGAAGGGAGAAGCGGCATCGAGGCTACGTAATACACATTGATGCCGCTCATTTGCAACAAGCAGTACATGTCATGCAGGAATCACAAAGTCACACATATCACACACCAATGAACCAGTGAGCCTGCCAACACATCATGCAGAACCAACTATTGACTCATGTCTCTCTGCACTGTCACAGGTGACCAAGGATGTGCACTCTGCGCTTGGATGATGACAACCCTCCGAGCCCCGAACACACAGGCCCAGAGGCAGTACAATGCGGCCCACAAATGCACCAGGGGCATCGTGGAACGCACATTTGGCGTGTTGAAGTCACATTTCAGGTGCCTGGACGTCACAGGTGGAAGGCTCCTGTACAGCCCAGACATTGTGTGAAAGATGATCGCTGCATGTTGTGTGCTGCACAACATATGTGTACGCAGCAAGACACCATGGATACAAGTGCCAGATGCACCAGACAGTGATGATGAAGATGAGGCAGGTGGACCACACCCCACTGCAGCCGCAGCAGGAATAGCCCGTAAGAACACCATCATTGACAATTTCTTCACATGAGCACGTCACATTGTGACAGTCCTTGGCAGTAATGGGACAGTACAAAATGACCACAGGCACAGCATGTGCAAATAAATGCATTCAAAAAACACATTCCCTGAGTGCATGTCACTCATCTGTACAGGCACATCACTCAGACAAGTGTGAGTGCGACATGTATTGCTGACAATTTTATGATTTGTTCATGGATGGTGGGTGTGTCACCTCTGTACAGAGAGGCTGTTTAGGGTGTCACGTATTCGAACTGCCAGTTCTGTGTGTCACAGTTAGTAGGGAATCCCACTCTTCGGCGTTTCACATGTGTCCAAATTCATTCCATTTTAGCTGCCATTTGTGTCCTACAGGTGACAACAGGGCTCCTTTTGGGGTCAGATATGTACCACCATGATGCAGGGATGCCCCTTGTGACTCAAGTCCCACAACATGGGCAACATGTACGTAAGCGGGAGTCACTGCCCCTACATTCGTCCATGCTTTCATAATTGATTGATCATGGTCATGACACGTCTGTGTGCAGGAGGGGTTGCTTGTCCCTCTGCAATGTGAGGGGGAGATGCGGTTTCACTGTGTGTTACATGCATGTTTCAGCATTGGCGCAGTTTACATGCAGACTGCATGTCAATGTACATTGTGACTGTGAGGAGATGCCTATTTGATGCGGGACAATGGTCATTTGTTCTACGTCACGGATGTGGGGTTGTGCTCGTACATTGTCATCTCACCGTTTTTTTACTCTGCTTTTATGGTGCATTTTCCCACATGACGCGAGGGAATTTCAGGCCTCTCACTGGTTATCGCTGATTTTTGTATCGCGATTGGCCTCATCGCTACTATTTTCGTGTTTCGCGATTTTTCTGCGTCGCGTTAGTTTTAACACGTTCATTTGACGCGTTATCGTGGGACTATCGCATGGGGCCGCCGTGTTGTGAATACCACGTTAACACAGAGTTGTTTTCCAGCGATAGACTGCGATGTGAAGAGTTGCGTTAAGCTAATTTTGCGGAAGTTATCACACGTTCTTGAGAATATGCCCCTGCTTCTTTATCAGCGGAACGTGTGTTGCTGTCGTGCACATTTTTTCATGTTTTGTTCTAATTTAAAACAACACTAGAAGAAAGTCCTGATTACCCCAAGCTTCTAAGCCGATATGTTTGATTAATTGCAGACATTGCAAAACAGTTGCTACAGAAAGTGAAAACACTTTCTGTTTTTAGTCCAAAACTGCAATGGGTTTGATTTAATATCTTGGAACAAATAAAAGAAACATTGTTAACGTTAAAGGCGAGTGTTTTTTTTTCCGTTTTTTTATTATGTCTTAATTAAGCACGTGCTCAGTTGTAGATGTGTTGTTACTTTGAAAACAGCACCACATGACATATCATTTATTGTGTTTATATTAAGAATACCTGCTAGAGAGATCTTGCACCTGTTATATTTTAAGTGGCAAAGCACTGACATTAAACTTAGTGTAATTGTATGAAAATAAATATAATTGCATTTCTAGCACCACCAGGTTCCCTCCAAGAAACGAACACAAAATTGAATAGTGTACTTTAAATTCCTATCTGTTGTGTCATCTTACCCATTACCTATTGTTTAAAATGTTTACGTGCTGTGTAACAAGACCAAATACTTTTGAAATGGAGAAATCCTTGAAAGGCGGCTGAGTAAAACTCATTCATAATTTAAACCAGGTGGCAACTGCACGGCTATCAATTAAAAGTGAATCCTGCTAACGCCTGACACAAAATCAATAGAGTCAACTAAAATAAAGAGTAGGCTGGGAAATGGAGCCTTTGATGCTGTCTTTGTGAGAATTGCTTGTAAGCAAAGACCTGTTCTCAAATGCTGTGCAAATCAGCTCTCTATAGACACAGAGACAAGCAATCCTGCCTGAGGGAACAGATTCGCTGTTTCACTTCAGAAGGGTGCATCTGCTATGGAATACAAGGGCACAGCCTTCATCTACGATTGATTGCCTGTTGTTGTATTCTATTTATCTAAAACTGGTTTCTCAATCCTGCTCCCCCTTCCTCCCTTTCCCGTGGTTCCTTGCTTCCCTTCCCTGATGATATAATACCCATGTCACCTGAACATTCCAACTGTCACCTTGCTGCCACTCAGCTGAGTGGTGCGGTAAATAAATGACTGGAAGATTTCTACTGGAGTGGTGTTACATTTTTACAACACCTTCAATCATCAATGCCTCCTATATACTATTTGAAATAAACATTATGTATTTTTGAGAGCATTTGTTTGATTGTGTGTCTATGACGGGCTGTACCTCACAATATCGACCCCCAAAAATATTTGGCGGCAACATATTGTCAAAATTTAGATTACATTAATATTGACTCAACATAATTAAAAGCAAAACCAGTGTACAAAAATATTGCATTGAATTATATAGTAAGATGCAACATATCTACTAAAAACCTACTACAAAAATGTAGCATTTATAAAATAACACTTAACCAATATATCTACTTAAAAAACAAAAAAGTGTGTGTTGTATTAAAAAGTGTTTTTAAAGTACAACTCTGAAAAATACATTTAGATAAAAAAACTTATCAACTTTTTAAACAAATCAATTTAATCTTACAATAAAATATATCAAGTGTGTTAAAAATAAAAAATGCATTAAACTTTATTAATTTAAAATAACTGACAATAATACCATATATTTCCATAAAACACAATAATGCGAAATATATGAATATAGCTGAACACATTTCAAATTTATAAAATAATTTTTTTTTTTGTTGAAAAAATTAATTTACTAATAACCTAAACACAAACATACGTATTTAAAAACTCAAGCTCCAGCATAAATATCACAAAAAAAAAAAAAATTTAAAACACATTATTATACTCGATCCTACAATCATTTAGAAAATGGGGTCGAGATTTGCTTTTCTTGCTTCAACTCAACAAACAATTGGAATAGTATATATTTACAGTGGGGTGACAGGATAATTTTACTTTCAAGACTAAACAGGCTAGCTATAGCAGCAGTTCAGCAAGGTTAGTAATGGTTCAGAACAGCTTAGCTCAATTCCCTCTAGGCTGGTTCACTGCAACTTATGTTAAGGTCAGTTTAGTTTTAGGTTAGTCTGTTTCATTTTTCCCTACTTTCATGAATTGTTTTTAAAAATCCAGACATACTAGGGCCTACTAATACAGGTATTCCGGAGTATGGAAAGTAATACTTGTTCACATTGTCCTACTTGCCTTAGGAATAAAACATAAAAAAGGAATAAAAGGCGATTAATCATCACATTTTCATTTACAATTAGTACAAAGAGAAAGGACTTCTTCACCTTTGCACTTTTACACATAAGGAGTTGGAAGTTTCGGGGTCGAGTCACAAAGGCATGTAAGAATATGTAGAACAGTAACCGTGTAGTACTAATGCCTGGACTCATAAACGCTTTTGGTAATCAGCCCACTATTTAAAAAAATTCCATTTCTTGAAACATATGCAGCAGGAGATTGTGTCTCTCACCCAATATAGGGAATTTTTTTTAAATATACAAAGGGAAGCAGAAGGAATATAGGGGCCCATTACGATGGCGGGCGGAAGCACAACCGCCGTGCTGGCGGATGCAAAACCACCAGTTACCGCCGGCACGCAGCAGTCCACACGCCCGCCCAATTATGATGCGAAAAGTAGGCCAAACACCGCCGGCAAGCCAGCAACACCGTCCGCCATCAAAGTGCGCCCGTTCACGTAGCGGCGCAGCACAACTGACACACACCGTCCGACGAAACACGTCCCGCCCGGCGCATAAATTACGATGCCGCAAACAAACGGCTCCCACGGCTAAGAGACACCGCACGTGAAAGAGAGGCGGTAACACGGACGCAGAGCACGGACAACGAAGAAGCGGCTCCCCGAGCATGAATCCAGCACTGCAGGCCCTCCCCATGCTTCTGCTGATGCACCACCAAGGACGCAACGTACCGCGGAGACGCAGGTAGGCACACACACAACAAGTGCACGCAAACAGCGCACACAGTGCAAGGGCGGAAAAAGCGGACAACCCCCCACCAGCGCGTGTACACAACACATCCACCATCGCATCCACAGATGACACACAGGCCAAATCGTAACATCGCAGAACACATGTGTACACACCACCTGGGACTAGGAACCAACCACCCCGTCACGGCCCCAAAGCGCCGATGACGCCGCCACACATGCGCACAACGCAGAGGCCAACCGCAGCGCCATGCATGCGTCGCACACAGACACAGGGACACAACCAAGCAGCACACACATCAGCCCCACCCCGAACGCACATGACACGTGACAGGCCGGCCACAGACATGTCCCCAACGCCCAATTCACGGACAACACCCAACGCCACACAACCGACGCACACATATCAGTGAAGACACGCAACAGCAGGACACACCCCAGTGTAACAAACATGGCGTAGCACACAGCGGCGGCAACACCAACTAGGAGAAGCAGGGCCCCTTCGGGAAGAGGAACGCCAGTACCACACAGAAACACCCATACCACCCTGCACATATGAACAAGACATATAAAACGGAACACCAAAGAGCCCGGGGACCGACAACAGGTGGCCTAAGAATAACATTCACACACAAGGCCCAACGCAGAGCGGAAAGGCAGCCTGCCGCCCACACAAGGGAGAGCAGACAGCACTGAATGACCTTCCATTCCAACTCCGAAACCACAGCCCTACGACAGAAGCCGGTGAATACAGCCATTGTCCAAGAATAGACCAACACAGGCATGCCGAGGAGACCGACCACAGGGCAGATAGCGCATATCACAGAAGCACACAACGGACGGGGAAGAAAGAAGAAAACACTCCCCCATGTCGGCCACATGCAAGTTAATTGGAAGGAGTCACACAGCACTGACCTTGAACTGTCTGAGAAGCATGTGGGAAGAGGGCCCGTGTCCTCCAAACAAGCCAACAGAACACAAGTCCTGTCTCCCCATGACTACACAGAGCTCACAGCAACCCCGGAGCGTGCACATTGCAGACTGCACACACAGCCGGAGCACGCCACCTCAACGAACCGCTGCGAAATGGCAACCGCAACACACCTACCCAACTACGCCGAACAGCTCAAGCTGTACAAAACCAACCTGTTCCATACATTGGGATGCGATCTCCTGTCCCTGCTGAACGTAACTTACCGACTGACTTACCGCATCACATTGTTCAGCTGCGTCATGCCCGTCTTCTACTGTCGGAGGTGTCCCTACCAGCATCCCGTCGAGATATGCCTCTCCAACCCGGCATGTCTGAAGGCGGACCTGCTACCACTACTCCTCCCTCTGGACGCACACGACAGGGCCTGCTCTGCCTATGGGGGCATGGCGTATGTGGCCAACATCGCACCCGCACTGAAATGGGACCACTGTGCCTCCACACGACGGATCATCGATAACAGCTACATCGAATGTCACCCAGCATGCCCCATCATGGTCCTCCAAGGGACAACCTACGAACAACACCTTGACAGCCACCATCCGCTTCATTGGCTGGCAAACATGTACACCACCAATGACATGGAAGCCCTGCTGGATGGCATCGCATACCTGACAACCTGTAAATACGTCGGACCACAACGCAGGTTCCCCGAGTGACCTATGATGTCCAACCCCGCACCCATGCTTAGCTTCCGCACGGACTGGCCAGTCACCACCACAACAGCCATACCAAACGACCGGCAACAGTAACCACACCATCAACGACATCGCCATGACATCGGATATGACCGGGACATGCACACTGTTCCCCATCACATCCAGGAACACCGCATGCATCGTGGGAGGCAGTGGCATGGGCTCTGTGTATCGCACCCACATGGACGGAACTGCACGAACAACCAGGACACGACATGGATCCAGCGCACATGGACACACACACCGCTCAGTGGACATGAATAGGTCGCCTGGAGTCTGTGGGTGCTGCACCCCTCGCACCCCCGCCCCGGGAATCCCATACCAGGACCTTTGCATGGACGACAAGTGCATACAACAACAACACGACCCCAGTGACTGTGACATGTCCAGTAACCACCACAGTGCAACAACAAGTGGCACGCCGCTGCATGCACGCAAGCACATGCCCTGATGTCATCTCACATGCACGCGTGCATGAGGAACAACCGCAGCAAACCTGTCACATGGAACTGAGATGGACTGTGCCCATGATGCCAAGCGGTCTGGTAGGCTACATGTATACCGTCTGTGTCAAAGTCCGCAGCTCCGCAGCTATACGTAAATGTACATTAGCACAGCCTTGGCCAAGCAGATGTCACTCTGAAGCCCACATCCCACATGCAACAGCCAATCACATGTAACCCCACACCCTATCCCATTTGCAATCATGCTCAGTATATCCTCAACATGTATTCCGCTGCCAGTAGTGTCCACTATACTGCATCACAGAGGACAGAAGACTCAATATAATGTTTGAAACCAAAACTGTCTCCGCTGACTCATTTCACAAGTACGAATGAGAGAGGATGAGAGTATGTGAAGTACACGGCAGTCGTGACATGACCATGTAGTCCACTGGTATTGGATGTCAACGCAAATGAGTAGCACTACTGTGGAAGACACACATGTGTCGTGTGAAGTCGTATGGACGCAGTGCTCAGGTGGGTGGGTGCGACGGGTAGATGCGCACATGCCAAGTTGGAGCACGCCGTGTTGGGAGGGGTCATGAACAGTACACCACCGCTTCCCTGGGCATTGTGAGAGGACACCTGTCGGGGGGAGTGAACACGTGTGTGCATAGCAGCCGGGCACACGTACAAAGCGGTACCAGGCGCACCTCAGCCCACCCTCTGTGGACAAGCTGGATCCTGTTGTGCGCCCGCCATGCCCCTGACAAGGCACACACAGCCCCAGTCGACCAGGTGTAACCCCAACATAGTCAATCCGCACAGGCGATACAGGGCACGGGATGGCAGTGGAGCATGGTGTGTGAGAGGTCTCCTCGCGCTCCTCCTGGTCATATCACGCAGGCAATAGAACCTCAACGTCTAGCATGGCACAAGTCACATGGAAGTGTATGGGGGACGCACCACAGCACGAGCAGCACTGACGTCACGGGAGGTGGCTCGCACCATCCCATCCATTGCCCATCATACCAACCACGCCACATGCCATTGCGACTAAGTGCAAGCGCGTGCGCCACCACCCCCGAGCCCTCCCCAGAGAGGCCAAAGAGTGAATGTGTGGGCCATCAGCCACAGACGGACGCGGCCTGGCCGCAAGGGCAGCCACAGCCACTGGGTGTCGCAGGTGGCGGATCCGGAAGGCGAAGACTGTGATGCATAGTCCATGCAGGCCGGGTCTCCATTTGGGGCACCACGCAGGTGGACGGCGTCCCGCAACACATCATACCCTGAGACAGCCCACTCGTGCAACTGGACCCACACATACACTCCTTGCCCTCTCTGGTGCGAGCTTGGGGCTGCCTGTGCAAGCGCTAGCCTCGCAGGTGAGCATGCATATTGGGGGAGCGAGGGGAGGACATGAGGGCTGGGGCGAAGATGACTGTATCACTGTCAGTTAGTACAAGGGATGACCCAGATGTGGAAAGGAAGAGACGTGTCCCGTGTGTACTGCAACTAGTCGCCAATTCAACTACCTCCCATGTCCGGAATGTAAGCCCGCACCTAGGCCCGCCCATCCGCCACAACGAACATACCACCAGCACGACAACCTTCCCATTCGAAACACTGACTGGGGGTGGCGACCAGTGTACAATCATGTGTAGCCTACCCACGCGTACATGTGGGCCCTCCATGATCCATGTCACCTGCGGCAAAGTCATGACATGCGCAATGAGGGAAGTGAGGAGAGCTGTCCGCCCCACGCGCAGAAGGTGCATCAGCTCCACAGACCCAGCAGCGAGTCCAGCAGGGGTCACATGTGCAGGGGCAGCTGTGCCTGGTGTGAAGGCACATGCATATAGACAGCACATCGACCAATGTGTAGTCTGCCCACATCTACAGTCCATCATCATGCGGACATAGGAATTGAACACAGGGCAACACATCTTCAGTTGGTGCACCCACCGTGACCAACAATGCGCAATCATCGACGTACCCGCCCTGTGCATGGCCCCCCACCCAACGGAGGCACATCCAGTGCCACCATCCCACACACACAAGCCTTCCACGGAACATGCTGTGTCCAATGCTCAGTACAGAGTCAGCGCCCATCTGGTGGATCCTGAACAGGAGACACATGCACACACATGCCAGCTCCCACTGTGTACGTCTGCCACCTGGCACGTGCAATGTAACCTCTCACCTGTGACGTGTGACTGCAAGCACACAGCCGTCTTGGCATGGGGCTGTCAATGTGGACACCTGTCAATGTTTCGGGAGGTGTGATCCGTACAGTGCTGTACATAGGGTGCAGTGCTGACACCTACTACTGTCTCATATCCCCTCGTGCCACAGGTCCCACTTGTTTTGGCCGCTCAGCCTGTGCCCACATCGTCGTCGTCGTGTGCCATACTCATCCAGCCGCGGAAGCAGTTCCATGCTCAGCAGACATTCATGTTGCCGTGGCGTTGCCGCTTGACGGATATGCAGTCAGTCCCCATCAGCACGCCCCGCAAGTCATTGGGGCCTAGATCCCCATGTGCATGCACATGGCAGTGGTTTGTATCACTAGCCATTGCCATTGTTGGGAGACCTGTGTAAGTGTATTGTGGCCGTGCCGTCCCAGCTTGACAGCTGGGCTGTGGCTCCTGTGCTTACTCAGTCATGTCAGTGATGTGTATGCGAAATTGCCATGTGTCGTGTTGCTTTGACATGTGTCCTCTGCCATTGTCCCTAGGCGGAGACCGAACATTGACCGCCCATACCAATTGCTGGCGGACATGGACGATACAGAGGTTATTAGGAAGTTTCGGCTGGACAGGCCAACCCTGCATCGACTGTGTGCCAGGTTAGAACCCCATCTCCGTCCCCGCAGGGTGTATCCGACTGCTGTCACCCCCACGGCTAAGGTGATGGCCGCCATGCATTTCTTCGCCACTGGGTCATTCCAGCACACAGTGGGCATTGGAGGAGGGATGTCCCAGCCCATGTTCAGCAAAGTGCTGAGGGATGTACTGGCAGCCATGATGCTGTACCGGAACAGGTACATCCGCTTCCCCAGGGCTCGTGAATTGGCGGCAGTGAAGGGTGCATTCTATGCCCTTGGCAGAATCCCACACGTCGTTGGAGCCATTGACTGCACACATGTCGGCCTTGTTCCACCACAGGCCACTGAGCACCTGTACCGCAACAGGAAGCACACGCACTCCCTGAATGTGCAAGTGGTGTGCCTTGCGGACATGGTGATCACCCACGTGTGTGCAAAGTTCCCAGGCTCGGCCCATGACGCACACATAATGCGCAACAGCATCTTGCCACGACTGATGTCCAATATGCAACAGGATCGTGCCTGTATTGTCGGTGAGTATGTGGAGTGGTGTAGCGTGCTGGCTGTGCGATGCTGTCCCCTGTCCAGTTGGATTAGCAACGGTTCTCTGTGTCCCTCACACCCAGGTGACTCTGCGTATCCGAATGGGGCATGGCTGCTCAGTCCATTGAGGAATCCTCGCACCCCAGCAGACGATCGCTACAATGAGGCACATGGGAGGACCAGACGTGTGGTCGAGCGTACCTTTGGCCTCCTCAAGTCCAGGTTCAGGTGCCTGGACCGCACCGGGGGTGCGCTGGCGTACTCCCCACAGAAGGTGTGCCAGATAGTGGTGGCGTGCTGCATGCTGCACAATCTGGCCATTCGGAAGCAGATCCCCCTCATCGTGGATGACGGAGATCAACCAGGGCCCCAGCCCGCAGACCAGGACAGCTCGAGTGAGGAGGACAGCGGAGAGGAGGAAGCTGGTAATGTGCGGCAGCAGCTCATCGCCCGCTACTTCACTTGACGGTGAGTGTCCATGTACGACGGCTGATGTGGCTGTATCTGTGCAGGTGTGTGTGTGCTGTGTCAGGGTGGCCGTTTGTTCACTGCGTGCTGTGTGTCAACGCTCCATGGCCAGGGTAGTATGCCACTGTTGGTGGCTGTGGCATTGTGCCCTATTGCTCTGTGCGATGTGTGTACATTGCTTGTAGTTGTTGACATGTACTGTGTGATGGGTGTGTGACACACTCATTGAATGTGCTCCTGTTCTGTCTCCCACCCCTAGGTCCCTACAGGCCCTCCGGATTCAAATGCCATGCCACGCATCAGGTGCCTTTCCGCCCAAGGTGGCCGTTGTATTCCGTACAAATAAGACACAGGGCACAAACAGCAGTTAGTGAAAAAGGTGCATTTATTACAAACTGTGACATGTGATTGTGTGTAAGGTGATGACAAAAGTGGTGCGTGCAGTGACAATGAGCTGTCGGTCATGGCTGCGTGATGATCAGGGTGTACCCACTGGTTCTATGTCCATAGTCCAACACACACATGCCATCCAGATGGCTGTGTGGAGTGGGATCGTAGTCCAGGTCAATGCAGTGGCTGGTCAAGGAAGGCTGGCGGAAGGCTGGCTGGCTGCCTCACTTGCGACTGGAGCGTGCGAAGTCCTCCCGGGAGATCTGTTTCCTCTTCGGACGGCCCCTTCCACGTTTGCGAGGGGGGTGCCTGCTTGCGACATGCTGGTGGTTGAGGTGTGATCACTGGCTGTGGACGCAGGGGAACTGGACACTGCTGCTCCACCCTGCGCCCCGGCAGGTGGTGGCGGAGGGGGAGCTGCTGTCCCTGGCTGTGACCTCACCGCCACCACCAGCTGTCCCATGAGGTCCACGATTTGGCCCATACGGGCGTCCATGGACCTCAACACCCCCAGCACCTCACGCGTGTCTGAGGCAGACCGGACCCATTGTCCTTGGGCCTCTTCATAGGCCCCAAGGACTCTGGCCATGTGAGGCAGGGCATGGCTCCCAGGGGAGGCTGGCGTTTCCCTGACCCTGCTCCTCCTACCAGTCCTGCTGCCACCGGCCTGCCCACTAGCCACATTGCTCACCACGGTCCTCGCTGTGGCTCCCAGGGTGGATCCAGTCGTCCGGGCCACCACCTGCGCTGGGGCTGGTGCCAGCGGAGACGTGGCGGTGGTGGCAGCGGTGGTGGTCGGTGCGGCGATGGTGGCGGTTGCGGCAGTGGTAGTGGCCACAATGACCGTGGGTGTGGCCGCAACGACAGTGGCAGCAGGGGGCTGTGAATGTTCAGCAGCCCTGGATGATGGGTTGGTGGGTAGGAGGGGTCCTGGGGAGCGGCTGGGCCCTGCCACACCAGATGGGCCTGCTTCGTTGTCCGTGTCCGAGGAGGAGGACAGATCCTCCAGATCCGTGTGTCCTCGTTGGGGGCTTGTAGGCTGGCTGTGCTGGCTGCTGGCTCCATCCCCAGCATCCAGCAGTTCGTCACCTGTGGAGAGAATGAGATTAGTTATTGTGTTGCACCTGGCGAAGTATGTATTTGTCGTCTGACATTGACAGTTCGTGCAATCTCGTACATGGGTTTCCCGGAGGCGTGTGTGTGGCTGTAGCATCTGTAGTTGTGTGTGCTTGGCAATGGGACTGTGTGCTGTGCACATGTGGCATGGGACGGATTGGCCATGCCGATGGGTGTGTTGCTGTGCCCCTACTTATTGTGACTCTGGTGTATGCGGGCTCCTGGCCCATCCTGGGTCTGGTTTGTACTTTGCTTTTGGGGTTCAAATGGAACGCTTAGGAACGCATATGGCAACATGGGGGCCATGCCCCAGATTGGCATTTGGGAGGGAATATGCTTTTGGGGTTCAAATGGAACGCTTAGGAACGCATATGGCAACATGGGGGCCATGCCCCAGATTGGCATTTGGGAGGGAATATGCTTTTGGGGTTCAAATGGAACGCTTAGGAACGCATATGGCAACATGGGGGCCATGCCCCAGATTGGCATTTGGGAGGGAATATGCTTTTGGGGTTCAAATGGAACGCTTAGGAACGCATATGGCAACATGGGGGCCATGCCCCAGATTCGCATTTGGGAGGGAATATGCTTTTGGGGTTCAAATGGAACGCTTAGGAACGCATATGGCAACATGGGGGCCATGCCCCAGATTCGCATTTGGGAGGGAATATGCTTTTGGGGTACATGCTGTGAGCCATGGGTGCCGAACGTGACATGTGTTGTGGCAGCATGACAGTGCATGGTTTGAGGTGTGTGCATGCTTGACATGGCCTGCATATTTGCTGTCTGTTGTGATTACTGGACATGGCATTGGACGCATCGTTATGAGTGAGTGATGGTTGTGTGCCAGCCAACGTATTGCAGTTGTCCCATCTCCTTGGTGTGCGTGCTGCCCTGTGCAATGTGCATCACTGCAGTGCTCGGGGGGGTGTGGCCCATGTTGTGTGTTGTTGCTCACAGTGTGTCGTGCACTTCATTGACTTCTGGCACATGGTTGGTCATGGGCATGTATCTTAGCGTGACTGCTGTATGTGTGGCAGCTGTGCAGATGACATGCCTTTCATGAGACTGGGGCTGACGGATGGGATGGATGGTATGTTGTTTGTGCATGGTGTGTCTGTGTGTTTGATGGGTTCAGTGGTGTTCGTGTGCATATATGTTGTTCCGCTCTGTTGCGTCTAGTGTTGTTTGTCTTACATAGGCGTAGTTGTGGGGTGTGTGGTTGACAGGCAGTTGGGGCTACATGGACAGGACTTCAATGGTGTTTCGGTTGTGTGTGATGAGTTGCACAGTGGCTGCCGTGTGGTACTATATTCAGTGTGGCCTGTGCATGCAGACGTGGCTCCTTGGGTGTTGCTATGTCTGTGATGGGTCATGTGGGGTGTGAGTCTGTTGTTCATGTCCGTGTGCACATTGTTCACTTGTTCGTGACGGTGGGCGGTGCTGCGTGTTCGTCTGCTACGTGACATGTCCCATGTGTTGGTCGTGTTCCGGTCCTCATGCCTCCAGTAATCCAGCCCTGTCCAGTTTCCCACCTGCAGGTTGTTCGTGCGTGCACTGTACTGGATGCCACATGGTTCTAAGCGGGGGTGCTCCATGTTGCAGGTCTGTGGGGGTGGGGGGGTGTTGTGGGTCGTGGGGGTGGCTGGACACCCACTGACACCGATTGCTGTGGACCGTGATGTCTGCCTTTCGGCTGTCGTTGTGCACTGCGGTGGCTGACACGTGGCTGTGGGGTGTGGGGGATGCTCCTCCTTGCTGTGCTGTGGGACTAGGGGCCTGGTGTGTGTTGTACTTGGGCTGTCCACCGTCCCACCCACTGCACTTTGTGTTCCTGCCACTTACCTGTTACTTGTCGGTTAGTGCAGCTGTGGCGGACACATGGGTGTGGTGGGTGCTCGTTGTGGCGCTTCTGGCATATTTGGGGACCTGTTGGTGGTTACGTGGCTGGCTGAGTGTACACATGTCCCCACGCATCTTACAGTTGTTCGGTTTGGGCTGTGTGTGGTGGTGTCTGTTGCATGTGTGTGTGATGTGTTGTGTATTGTGTGCTGGACATGGGGGTGTTTGTCCCTGGGAGCTGTGGCATGGTGGTAGTGCATGTGAGTACATAGCGGTGTGCTGGTATACATTAGTTTGTACTTACCAGCCTCCACTCCCCCTGCTAATCCGGCGAGGATCTCCGGATGGATTACGACTCGCACCTTCTCCTCCCACGCTTTGAAGGTCTTAAAGAGCGCGGGATTCCCTCCGCCAGTGACGGCAGCCAGCTCTCTGTTTTTGCCCTCCTTCTTCTTGACCAGGCTCTTGACGTCATTCCAACGTTTGTTGATCTCGACTCTGTTCCTGGGCAGGGTCCCGACTGCATTGACCTGGTCTACGATCCGGTTCCACATTCTGTTTCTGGTGGCTAGTGGTGTGTGCTGGACCATGTTCCCATAGATTTGTGGGTACACCTTGATGATCTCGTCGACCATGACCGTCAGCTCCATGGGCGTGAACTTGGGCATTCTTTGTGGTGCCATGGTGTTTGTGGTGCTGGTGCGGTGTGTGTTGTGTAATGTGCAGGGGGTTTGTGGTGCCGGTGTTTGGTGGTGGTGGTGGTGGTGGTGGTTGTGATGTGTGCGTTTCTGTGGTGTGCTGCTGTCCTTGCTGTGTCACTGTGTCCTCTCCTCTCCTCTCTGGTTTGCAATGTAGCAAGGGGTTGTGGTCTGTGGGAGTGCTGCTTTTGTACTCACCTATGTGGGTGTGTCCTCATGGTCTGTTGTTTTCAGGTGTGTTGTGTCTGGGGTTCTGGCCTTTGTATTTTTTGTTTGTCCGGGGGATGTTTTCGGGATATGTACTGTGCTTGTGTATTTGTGCGTGCCTTGCTGTGTGGACTTGTTGGCCATGTTGTGTGCTATTGGTTTTGTGTGCGGATGGTTTCTGTGCAGGTACGTGGGCGCCATGGCTTCTGCCGTGTCGATTCTCATCGGCGTTGTTTGCGCTGGCGGGCGGTATATTTGTGGTTTTTCCGCGCTCATGGCGGTGCGATCGTAATCTCACGTGCGGTGTGTCGGCCGTGAGGGCGGGCGGTTTTGTGTTGTCGTGCGTGTTTCCGTCCGTGGCGGGCGGTTTGTCTCCGACTCGGACGTTGGCGGGCGGTATTTTGTGTGCTTTTTCGCCGATGGCGGTATTCGGTTTGTGTAATCGTAATGGCGTGGTCGGTGTTCAGGCGGTGTGTGCGGGCGGATTTTTGCCGCTTCCATGCCTGGCGGTGTTATTTACGCCGGGTATCGTAATGTGCCCCATAGTCAGGTGTTAGCCAGTTAATGCATTTTCATATTATTCTGTCTAGTCATTGGCATCAAAGAAGGAAGTAATTACAACTTGAGCTAATTTTCTTCTCTTCTCCACCCCAGTGGGGGAGATTTCCACATGATAAAGTATAGGAAAAATTAAAAAATAATTTAAACATTGAAAAAGTTTGTTAAAATGTGTTTGTTAAATATTAATGGCAATTATTTTTAAATATTTATTGTACATGTAAAACTAAAGAAAAAAATGACATAACATAATTTTGAATTAAAAATAAATGGTTTAAAATATATTAACTTACATTATAATTATTTTTTTCTGATGGTTAAATAAAAAATTAACCCTCAAGTTAAGTAAAAAAAAATGATGCATTAATAATTATTAAAAGGGATGTATAGAATTATCTAAAATCAATGTACTTATAAACAATAAAAGTTATTATTACATTCATTTTTAAATTTCAAAGTTGGTTATTAAAATATGATATATTTAAATTAAAAATATGCATTATTTTGAATATTTTCAACATTGAATTATATTTATCTATATTTGATAACTATTTTAAATGTA
This sequence comes from Calotriton arnoldi, assembly GCA_963921515.1. Taxonomy (NCBI): domain Eukaryota; kingdom Metazoa; phylum Chordata; class Amphibia; order Caudata; family Salamandridae; genus Calotriton; species Calotriton arnoldi. The sequence continues at coordinate 2,316,242 of CAWUFW010002014.1, forward strand.
TTTTTTTTAATTGACACTATCTCCTAGGGGGTTTACATTTAACCCGTTGACCGCGGCGCGAATTCCGCCGCGGTGCGGGTGATTTATGACTGGGCGTGGTTCGGACGGCCCCCGGCCGTCCTCCGCACACGACCACTGTGACGTCCCGGCCGTCCGACGCACGCAAAGAGTTAAGCCCTGGCCTCTGTTATTGTTTTGGGAGTGAGCTACACTACCAGGGCTACCAGGAGCTGGTCATGTGTGATGCTGGACTTACTATTGGATGTTTTTTTGTTTTTTTAGTAATGAGTTACACTTGGACTCAGTGTCTATATTTGTACGGTCGGACATCTGCAAGGCCACAATGGATCATCGGTGCCGGCTTCGCCAGTTGATAGACCCTTTCAAAAGAGTCTGTTCGCAAGTTTTTTTGCAGGAGCCAGCCCGACTGAAAATACTTAAAGATGGGCAGTTGCACTTCTTCTATACAGAGACGGATGCAAAGCAAGCCCTGCCTAGATGGGAGTCCGGCGACTTTACTTAGGGATGGAGTTAATAATAAAAAATAAAAAAAATGGGGGGGGAGCAATAGCACTCAAGGGGAGCACAGCGGAGCCCTCTCAGCAATTTTCATTGACTTCTTACTGATTTTCCTCTTCTTACACATGGTGGGGGAGCAATCGGGGGTGGGGGAGCGGGGGCACAGGGGTCAGGGCGTAGGGAGGCTGGGAGTTTGGGTGGTAGCTCTCCGTAAACTGTCAGTCAATGACAGCAGGGGAAGGGGATGATTCCTTTCTGTAGGCACAGGGGGGTGGGTTTTGCTGGGTCAGGTGGGGGGTCGTCACCACTAGAGATTAGCTCTATGTCACCTTACCAGTATGTCTGGGGGGGTGGCGGGGGAGGGAGGGGGTTAAAAAGCCAGCGAATAGTTGGAAGCTAACATTTAGATGGCACTTTGCAGGAGGTTAGAACAAAGGGGGAGGCCGCAGAATTAAGACTATGTTATGTCTGACCTGAAGCTTATGTGTTGGAAGGTCGCAGGACTAAATCAAGCTAGGAAGCGGCTACTCGTACGTGAGGAACTCCAGGCATTCAGGCCACAGATACTCGGCCTAACCGAGACTCATCTGGCTTATAGAGACAGATCTTTGCTGAATCAACTGGGGTTTGATTTTTTAACTTGTACCTCCCAGACAGTTTCAATACATGGGGTCACTATATTGAAGTCTAAAAACTGCTTTGGTTTTGCTTACTCAAACAGACCCTAGAGGGAGATGGGCGATAGTACAGCTGCTGATCTTGGGGCTCAAATACACGATCTGTGTGGTGTATGGTCACAATACTGACAGCCCTGACATTTTTAACTATCTAAGTTCTGAACTATTGGGGGTGGGATGGGGGTGTAATAGTCATGGGGCATTTAAATTGCATCATCGACCATAAGATTGATACTACAAATAGAAAAACGCATGCTAGAATGCACAGAACTCGAGCAGCTATCTGAGAGCTTATGCGTATTCATCAACTCAACGACGTTTGGAGGACACTCTTACCAACGTCGCCAGGGTTCACGTTCTATTCATCCCCACACAAACAATATTCACACATTGATATGATCTTTATCAAAAGAGTATTCCTGGAAAACGCACATGTAGAGGTCTGTCCTAAAGTAACATCCGATCATAATCTCTTGATGCTAACAAGAGGTTTGTACCATCCAATTTCTCTAATTAATTCGGATGCCAAAATCTTCTCTAAAATCTTGGCCACACATCTGGCCCCCATCATACATCGGCTGGTCTCTGCTCAACAACACGGGTTCGTCCCCGGCAGAGATACTGTGGCTTATATTAACACTGCCATCGCAGCCTTCGATGTATCTGGTAAATTAAAATCACAGATCAGCATGACCATGTTAGACACCGAGAAACCTTTTGGCAGAGTAGCTTGGGAGGCACTCTGGGGTACCCGGTAGCTGTTGTCAAGCTGAACTGTATGTCATCCACTCATTTTTCTGTCCAAAGGGGCACACGTCAGGGCTGTCCACACTCCCCCCGCTGTTTGCTCTTTACATCGAGCCTTTCTTAAGACATCTTTTGCAGAATGTGGGGATCCTCCCAGTATGTCTAAATGGTTTAGAACTCAAGCTTACTGCATATGCAGATGACATCGTTGTCTATTCTGCCAACCCTGTTGATGCTATAGTCCTTATTACAGAAGAGGCAGAACTCTTTGGTTCCATTTCAGGATATGAGTTAAATCTAGCTAAAACTCAAACAATTCTCAATTACCAACCTGATACTTTTCCAGCGTCTCTAGGGGCTACAGATATGGCTACTGTCTAGGTATCCGCCTCAGCAACCAGGTCGAGGAACTAATTACCCTAAACTATGAACCAATTCTTAATTCTATGATCAATTATTTCAATGCCTCAATATTTTGTTTAATAAATGTATATTTTACACAGTGGCATTGTCACTGAATAGTTATAGTTTGGACATGGGTTCCATAGGAAATGTATTTTTTGGGTTGCAAATAACTTAGGTGCCGTTTGACGAATCTTCACAAAACTCCCCACAAAAAAGATGAATCCAACTCATTGCTTTCCTGGAACGTGTTGGGGGTAATCCATCAAGTGGGGCCCAAGTAAAAGGGGGGGGGGTCCAAAAACTCATTTTCCCCATGCAATTTTCTGAAGGAAAATTGAATAGCGGTACAGCAAAAACTGCTAAATGTAAATCCACCAAATTTGTCAGAAAGCTAGATCTTTACCCAGAAGGCATGCTTTATCTAATTTCGTACCAATCCATTCAATAGCTTTTTGCAAAATTAAGGGCCTGATTTAGAAGTTGATGGGATCAGGACAGAGTGGGCTTTTTTGAAGGTCTTCCTGCCCGCCGCCCTGGAGGTCTGCCCACCCAATTTAGATGCTGGCTGGCAATGAGAGAGAAGAGCGCCCCAGTCCCACCAACTCTGCCAGGACTTCTCTCCCTGCCCCTACAGTGGGATGGGCTGCAGCAGGCAGTGGCAGGACTCCAGCCAGGATTCGCGCCCTCCAGATTTGGATGTGGGCTGTTTAGAAGGGAATTCCGGTGCGAATCCCTCCTGCTTTGAGTCGGCGGAATGGGACTAAAAGGAGTGAAAACTCACCTTTTTTGGGGGTTCAGCCTGTGATTTCATCCTCTACTCCTTCTCCTACGTCCCCCCTTACCTGCTGCACCTTGACCGCAATGGACCAGCACCCAGTTTTGAAGGACACAAAGGTAGGTGTTCGCGGTATGTTTGGGTATACATTGTATGGTGTGTGTAGATTGGTGGGGTGCAATGCAGAATGTACAAAATATGCTCACTACGCATAACCTACATAAACATATGTACACATACACAACATATATGTGTGTTACATAAATAAAAAGATGTTACTTACCTGTATCCCCATCACCATGGTCGCCCCCATCAGTACTCCACCGACAGGACACCGCCAGCCCAACAGGAACATCCAAATCGGCTCGGCGCAACCCAGCCTTTGAGACAGCGGGTGGTTCACCAGCACAGAAGACTGCCCCGGTGACGGTCTTCTGTGTATCACATATACATCTAAATACAGTATGCTGAAAACCATTAGCTTGGCAGAGTGCCAAGATCCAAATCACACCCTAAGGTTCAAAATGTATGCATATCTAGTGACACAGTAGTACCACAGGACAGTCAGAGCAAAAGATAAGATCTGATTGGCTGCCTCACATCAACACATGTGGTGGCAGCCATTTTAGGACTTGGTCACCTTATCCCCATGTCCTGAAAATAATATATGAGGGAAGGATAGAGACTCCCTGACCCCCTAGACCTGGTGGGCCTAAAATAGATTTTTTTAAGGGTACAGTAGTACCACTCAAATTGTTTTTTAAAATGGCGGTCTCTAAACCTCTTCCTCTATTCAATTAGAAGCCCCTTGGGTGGACCCGTGCCTGAGGGGGTAGGCGCAAAGTTAAATAGTTTAAGTGGAGGAGGGTAACCCCTCCCCAAGCCACCCAATTGCCCGAAAACCCCCTTTCCCCAGGGCACACTGAATTATTTTTTGGGGGTAAAGGGGTGCAGGGACACCATTCCTGAGACATATTGTGGCCTCAGGGACTCCATCCCCTGAAGCTCGCCATATTCTATTTTGGGAGGGGGGTGTGGGCAAGTTAAGTTGCAAGTCATAAATATTTTTTTACTTTTTTTACATCCTGAACTGGCCAATCACAAATGCTCAAGGCTGAAGGTTGGCCGTTGTCTGTTAAGATACATATGAGATTAAAAAGGCACATTGGGATATAAACTATAGCAATTGCCAGTGGCTGAGATTAATTCTATAATTCCATTGATCACTTTTTGTGCTGTCTAAGTGATTATCCGTAAGGAGGAGGTGTATGCCTAGATATAGGTTCCGAGCTTGGTGTGCCACAGAACTCACTACACACCTCACTGATGAGGCTAAAAACAGTTTGGAGTTGCTTCATTCTCATTAAGAGGAGACCGCCACTGGCAATTGGGTTGTACCCATTTCTCCTAGGACAGAGAGAAAGTTGATTTGCATAGGCTCACTGTCAGTAATGACACAGGCAAGATAAGGTTGATGCGCGGATTAATAGAAAAAATCTGAGAGAGATTAAATCATTTTATCCATCACTTGTGTGTTGAATCATTGATAAAATTAGCACCTAATATATGTGTAATCCTCCAAGGAAAGAGGGATGTGAAGTGCCTGTATTTGCAGAAAGCTGCAAGGGCAATGCAGTTCTGAAGAGTGCATGACTTGTGGAAAATCGTGCAAGAACGATCGGTTGTGTGATCACTGCAAAATGTCAGAAAGTTCCACCAGGAATGCAATGTTGCATTGAAACTAAGTTAATGTAATTAAATGGGGCCATTGTTTAGTCATGCACTTTCTCAGGGCTTAATTGTGTGTTCAAAGCAAGTAGGAATGATTTCCCCACTACACTTTATAAAACACAGTGTGAGAACCCAGGTTTGTGAGGTCTATTCACTAAGACCATAAGTACAGATTTTAAATGATTGTTCTAAATGTAGTTATGTTTAATCATTAGCAATTACTCACATAGGACCTGTCATAGCTTTTTGGAGCGTCCTAATAAGGCACTGAATGGCATTAACTGAAGGTTTTATTTTTAAGAAAGAATAATTACTATCAATGTATAAATTAATCACATCAAAATCTTAGAAAAAATAGCTATTCTCAAACACTACATGATGGTGTTTTTCGCCTAGCTGCAGCATGTGTGACTTCATTCTTATGTGTCACCCTAAATTGATCTAGAGTGCATGGAGGTGTTATGAAAGTTAAACTAATTTGATAGAATGCATTTTGGAGGGAGAAAATGTGAGGGGAATTGTTTCCACTTTCGTGTGACAACTACTGCTAGAAATTAATTATATCAAATTAGAAAAATGTAGTACTGCCAAGATTTGAAGAGTGGTGGTGGGAAACAGTCAAAGCCGTTGCATAGGAGAAGAGTGTGGTAGAGAAATATGGACACAAACTAGGTTCGAGAAAATACTGTCTATCATAATATTGTTATTCAGTTGGGATAGAGTGAACAAAATGGATGATCAGCAAGAATGGCAAAGACAAATTCTATAAAACATCTCTGTACTAGGTTTTAAACTAAGTCCAATGAGATATATAGAACTATTCGGACTCTACAAGTACATTATGTTAGGGACATGATAATAAAGGCATTGACTGCTGGTGCAACATTGACCACTATCTCCTCTAGTCTTTTTTTCCCTCAAAAAGTGCGTTGGTGCTAGTAGATGCTATTAAATTGTCCAAGTTTCTTTTTTTACTTCATCATTGTAGATTTGGAGATTGCATTAGGAAATGTGCTTTGTGATATCAGCATATATTTTTTTATTACAGAAGAGGCCACACTTCTTGTCTGTGGCTGTTAATGTAACCATTGTGTAGACAAGAGTAGTGACTGTGCACTATAAAAATAGATGTTCCTTCATTTGCAAGGGTCTGTTACCCCATGGAAGTTATGGAATACCTCTAAAACATCATATTACAAATCATAGTGCAAGGACAAAATCCATTAGCAGGGACTCTACCAGACAGTGAAATTAGTGTGCTCCTTCGGCATTCTGTATGAGCTAGCAAATACAAATGGTAGATCATTGTCAGAAGTGTTAAAACTGTTACTGGTGATACCGCTGAAGAAAAATGATTATTATTAAAGTCAGCACTGTAAACAACATTAGTGTAAGCAACACAATAGGTGAATCATATACAAACTATATGTTAGAGTTATACTCTATATATATATATATGTATATTACCTACTGACGGTCGCCAGTAAGTAGTTATAGTTAGGACCTAGTTTCCATAGGAAAAGCGTTTTTGATTTGCCAATATCTCTGGCGCCGTTTGACGAATCTTCGCGAAATTTTCAAAACTAATGGGGAGCTCTGGTCAGCTCCTGTCTTGAACGTTTCGGGATGATTCGTCAAGCAGGGGCCGACAAAAAAGGGGGGTCCCAAAACACGTTTTCTCCATGTTAATTTCCATAGGAAATTTAGACAAAGCTACAGGCCGAACAGCTGAACGGAATTACACCAAATTTGGCAAAAAGGTAGGTCTTGGTCCAGAAAGCGATCTTTTTTTTAAATGGTGTAAATCCATTCAGTAGTTCCTGAGAAATTAAAAAAAGAAAACCTTCAATATCTGAGCTCCGAGGAGGGTTCGCGAACCCTCCCGGGCACGAGCTTCACTCTGATTAGCTGCCAACATTCCAAACCAGGAAGTGTTGGCAGCCATCTTGTGACTCGGTAATCGAGTCACAAGAAAAGAGTTAAAAAAAGGTGAAAAACAAGAAAAGGGGGCAGGGTACAAACACCCTGACCCCCTAGGCCTGCTCAGGGGGTCCCACAAGGACCCCCAGGGCCAAAGAAAGCATTTTTTTTTTTAAATCAACGGAATTCGCGCTCGGTGCGCGAATCCGGCTGACAATATTAAAAAAAAATGAAGCGCGGGCTCCTGCGCTTCGTTGTATTTAAGCCCCCGGGTGGGCCAGGTCCTGGGGGCATGCCAAATTATGTGCGGTGGCCCGCTGGGGCCCCTGCAGCCCCGGGGACCGCCACCTCCCTGGGGCTTCATTTATGATGTGCGGGGGGCACGCGGCCCCCGCAGCCCTGGGGACCGACACCTCCCTGGGGCATAATGAAATAAGGGTGGGGGGGCCTCGTGGGCCCCCCAAGCCCGGGAGACCAACACCTCCCCGGGGCTCTGAAAATAATTAGTGTGGGGGGGCTCGAGCCCCCCCGCACTGCACCGGGGACCACCACCTCCCGGGGCATTGGTTATGCTAATATGGGGGTCCGTTATGGGGCCCCGGGGACCACCACCTACCCGGGGCCATGTAAATGAAGTGAGGGGGGCCACGCGGCCCCCCTCCTGGAGCTCTTGATGGCCCTGGGGACCGCCACCCCCCAGGGCCGGCTCCTGCAATTTCCCGGGGTGCCCACCTCCGGGACATTGCTGTTTGCTATGGAAGGGCGGGAGCACGCCTCCCGCCCTGCCATAACAAACACTGCTTTGGTTTTTGGAAGCGAGAGCAGGAAACATGCCATAATTGGCCTGAGGAGAGGGGCCTCGCAGCCCCCCTCCAAATAATTAAATAATTAACTTTAAAAAAAGTCTGGCCATGCCCCGGGGATGGGGTCCCCGGGGCCGAAATTGGCCTCGGGAGGGGGCCCCCTTCCCGATTTAAAAAAAGCCGGCATCTCGCCGGAGGCCACGCCCCCTTTCTCCACCACTCTGCAAATGCGCCCTCTGGCGCGTTGTTAGTTGGGGAATTAATTCCCCTTGAATACTGAGGGTCCCTGAGGGCCAACTAGCCCACCAGGTACCTCCAGTAAGCGCCACACAGCAGGATTGCAGAGAGGTGGTCCGAGGCCACGCCCCTTTTTACAACACTCTGCAAACGCGCCTCTTGGCGCACTGCTGGTGGGGCGATGAGGTCCCTCTTTCTGCACGTCTGTTGCCTCTTTCTGCACCTAATTTGCTTCTTTCTGTACCCCTCTTACGTCTTTCTGCACTCTTTTTGCCTCTTTCTGCACCTCTATTCCTTCTTTCTGCACTTCTTTTGTTTCTTTCTGCACCTGTCTTGCTTCTTTCTGCACCACTCTTGCCTCTCTCTCCACCCCTCCTCCCTCTTTCTGCACTTCTGTTGCTTCTTTCTGCACTTATCTTGCTTCTTTCTGTACCTCACTTGCCTCTTTCTGCACCTCTATTGCCTCTTTCTGCAGATCTCCTGCCTCCTTCTGCACTTCACTTGCCTCTTTCTGTAACTCTCTTGCCTATTTCTGCACCTCACTTGGTTCTTTCTGCACCCCTTTTGCCTGTTTCTGCACCCCTCATCCCTCTTTGTGCAACTCTCTTGCCTCTTTCTACACCACTCTTCCCTCTTTCTGCACCACTCTTGCCTCTTTCTGTACCTCTGTTCCTTCTTTCTTCACCTGTCTTGTCTCTTTCTGCACCCTTCGTGCCCCTTTCAGCACCTCTGTTGCTTCTTTCTGCAGTTCTCTTCCTCTTTCTGCACCCCTCCTTTCTCTTTCTGTACCCATCTTGCCTCTTTGTGCACCTCTCCTACCCCTCTTGCCTCTTTTTCCACCTCTGTTGGTTCTTTCTGCACCTCTTTTGCTTTGTTCTGCACTTCACTTGCCTCTTTCTGTACCCCTCTTGCCTCTTTCTTCACCTCTGTTGGTTCTTTCTGCACTGCTCTGGCTTCTTCCTGCACCTCTGTTCCAAATGTCTTCATCCCTCTTGCCTTTTTCTGCACCCCTCTTCCCTCTTTCTGCACCTCTCTTGCCTCAGTCTGCCAACCTGTTCCCTCTTTCTGTACTTCTTTTGCCTGTTTCTGCAACTCTCTTGCCTCTTTCTGCAGTTCTCTTGCCTCCTTCTGTACCTCACTTGCCTCTTTTTGCACCGCTGTTGGTTCTTTTGCACTGCTCTTGTCTTTCTGCACCTCTCTTGCAAATTTCTGCACCCCGCTTCCCTTTTTCTGCACCCCTCTTGCCTCTTTTTGCACCTCTGTTGGTTCTTTCTGCACTGCTCTTGCTTCTTTCTGCACCTCACTTGCCTTTTTCTGCACTTATCTTGCTTCTTTTTAAACCTCTGTTGCTTCTTTCAGCTTTTCTCTTGCCTCTTTCTGCACTTCTCTTCCTTCTTTCTGCACCCCTCCTGCCTCTTTCTGTATCTCTCTTGCCTCTTTGTGCACCCCTTCTACCTTTTTCTGCACCCCTCTTGCCTCTTTTTGCACCTCTGTTGGTTCTTTCTGCACTGCTCTTACTTTTTTCTGTACCTCACTTGCCTCTTTCTGCACCCCTGTTCCCTGTTTCTGCACCTTTCCTGCCTGTTTATGCACTTCTCTTGCCTCTTTCTGCACCTCTGAGTTAGAGGTAGTTTTAATCCCCCTGCCATATTATGTACTAGGGCATTACAGGGGAGGTCATGCCAATCACAGGGGTACCCCAACCCATAGTGTACCCTAGTGTATGTAGGTGTTTTCACTGTATTCTAAGTGTCTTTCAGCATAGCACTGGCTCCGGGCCTGTTTAGTCAGAGTCAGTTACCACCAGTAGCAGTCAGTAAAAAGTTGGGGGCACAGGATGACTTTGCAACAAGGCCTTTTTCTGCACCTCTGTTGGTTCTTTCTGCATATCTCTTGCTTCTTCCTGAACTTTTCTTTGTCTTTCTGGACTTCTGTTGCCTCTTTCTGCATTTCTCTTGCTTCTTTCTGTGCCTTTCTTCCTCTTTCTTCACATGTCCTACCTCTGTACGCATAGTTAGAAATTATCATTTAAAAAAACCTTAGAAATTCACTCAAAAAACCATAGGTTTCAGGGATGTTCTAGTTAGAAATTAGCATTTAAAAAACCATAGAAATTCACTGAAAAAACCATAGGTTTCAGGGACCTTAGTTAGTTGGACATTTCACTCGTACAAAACCTGAGAAATTCGGCTGTTATAGTTAGTTGAGCTAACTATAACTCTTGCCCCCGCAATGCACTGCTGATGACGTCACTTATTACATCATTGATGACATGGTCAGTGACATCACTGATGACATCTCAAATGACATCACTGATGACATCATCCACGTGATAATCTGATGCACCTCCTCACACCCTAATATAACCTTTGATACACCCACTCTAAAATACAGACTACCATTTTCGAAACCATAGACACACCAATACCAGTTACTACATACCCACTCATTGATTCCTAGGTCTACACACACGTCCACTCATTCACCCATACAGTCATTCATACATGCAGTCACTTAACTATACAGCACTATCATTTGCACTCATACACCTATAAAGACACTCACACATCGCCATTCATCCATAGAGTTACTCACACTCCTAGTCAATCATGCAAAGAATCATTCACACTCCAATTTAGTCACCTATACAGTTATACACACACCACCTCACTTATTCATACAGATACTAACACATACTTACTCTCTTTTACAATCACTGATACAAGCACACACTCATCCATACAGCCACTCTCACAATCACTTACTCTCACATATAGTCATTTATATACTCCAACACTCACATATACTGACTTTCATATATGTAGTTATTCACACATGTACCACTGAGACATCCATTTACTCACCATACACACACTCACCCACCCACACAGCCCTTCACAGATGCACTCTTGAACCCATACACCCAGTGAATCACCCACTCACACATCCATGCAGTGAGTCACACACACCCCACCCACCCACACAGACACTCAGGCACCCATACAGATACTCAGACAAGCAATCAATAACCTATATAGACACTCATGTAGCTACTCACCAACCCATGCAACCGCTTACACACCAACAGACAGACTGATACAGATATTCACACAGTTTAGTCACTAACCCATGCATTCAGTAAGACACGTTTAATCACTCACTTATACAGTCAGTCATACATCTACTAAATAATCCATTCAGACACTCATACACCCACTCATTCTTCAATACACCTTGGCGTATATATAAATAAAACATATTTAAACTTTACAGAAACACACAGTCACTGGATGATGTCATCAGTGATGTTATTTGAGATGTCATCAGTGATGTCATCAGTGATGTCATCAGTGATGTCACTGACCATGTCATGAATGATGTAATATGTGACGTCATCAGCAGTGCATTGCGGGGGCGCGAGTTATAGTTAGCTCAACTAACTATAACGGCTGAATCTCTCAGGTTTTGTACGAGTGAAATGTCCAACTAACTATAACGTCCCTGAAACCTATGTTTTTTTCAGTGAATATATATATATATATATATATATATATATATATATATATATATATATATATATTTAGTTAAATATATGTAAATTGTGAATGAGTACCAGCAGTATGTCGAATGTCAGTTAATTCATATATTAACTGACATTTGACATGAATAAGGTATGGGTCTTGAATATTGAGTAGGGAATATTATTATACCTTAACATCATAGCCGTAGTATCAAAGACAAACATATCGACAGGTAAGTGTTTTTAGCTTTTCTATACCTAATTCCACATATATGTGCCTCGACATGTAAGAAAGTGGGCTATTATTTTTGGCTGCCGAAGACTTCACATCAAGTGGATACCTTTAGCGATTTTGCCGAGGCAAGGTTTCGACTTTTTGGCATTAGGGCCCGATTTATATGTTGGTAGAAAGGGAACTCCCTCGCAATGGCGACGGAGTTCCCTCTCCGCCAATATAATTGTCCGCCCGCCCAATTTAAATTTGGGCAGACCATAGTCTTAGAACGGCAGAGACTACTCCGTCTTTGCCGTAGTTTGTCTGTATGTCCGCCCACCTAATTTAGATGGGTGGACATGTGGTGTTTAAGTTTTTCTCATTTTGTCACTGTATTATTTTGATGCTCTTGCTTTACAGGACATATGTGGAATCCTCTGTTTTACTTGTGCTTGTATTCTATGTATTATTGTATTTGGAATGTGTGAGGGATGGCCTGGAACTCCACAATGTCAGTTGGAGCTGTTCCCTTGAGCCCTCTATACATGTGTACTTTTCTTAGTCTTCTTTAACAATAAAATAATCCTAAAATCACAAGAAGATTCCTGGCGAATACTTTACAAATTTGGCAACAAGCTTGAGATAAGGACTTGCCTGAGGTACCATCCTGGATGCTGATTTTTTTTTTTACCTTCTACTATTCAGTCTACAGCCAGTCTTCGGCCTCAATTCAAGATACTGTACTTTCCTATAATTTCCCTACTTCGATGGCTCAAGGATTTGTCTTTTTGAGGGGCTGATTTCACTCGTCTTGGAGCCACTTATTTAAAAAGGCATCTGGACACTCCTTACGGATGTTTTAGTATAAGGGATCAGAGTACTTCCTCTTTTCCCTTTTCCAGCATGTGCCCCTACTCTTCGTCCCTGTACGTGTGATTTTCACCGTACTCCACAGCCTGTGGACACTTTCTTATTTATTTGTACAGTCATTTTGTGCTAGCCCGATCCTGTGCCCAACCGTGCTCACGCTGTCTGCCTCATTTGATTTTCGGCTCGAGCATTCCGCTCGAGCGCATCTCCACGGTGTCATGGTTACCAGCTGCGGCCAGAGTTCGCGCTTCTTGTCAAGCCTGCTCCACTGCTCGAGCGCAGCTATACGCGCTTCGTCTTTGTCTTCTTGGGATTTACTCACCTGAAGTGTCTTCGCGACTGCTGTATTTCTTTGTGTCTCTTCCTCTGACAAAAGTTCTCCGTCACTTCATTGTCACAACGAAGGGTTGCTACCATACTTCCTTTCAAGAAAGACTTCCGACAGCATTTGTTTCTTCATGTTCACCCACAGCGCCTCTTGAGGTTTATCCTGGTACTACACCCATTGGCCCAAGTTCGTGTTAACAGTGATTAACACGCTTTTCTACATCACCAAAGTTTACAACTTCGTGTTAACAGCGATTAACACGCTTTATAGTCATTTTAACGCTAAGACTATCTTTGTTGTGCTTTCTTTATTTATTGTAATTTTTTTTTCTCTAAAATTCAGTTTTCACCAATTTACGTACTCCCTATTTTTGCGATATTTTCTTCTTTTCTTCTTCTTCTTTCCATTTTGCTTCTTTTTTTTCTCTTCTCTTTTCTTCTTTGTCTCTCACTATGCAGTCAGTTACTCCTCCAACTCTCTTTTTACAGGAACCTGGAGAACCACCAATTAAATGGCGTCTCTGATATAGATGTTTCAATGCATATATAGGGGCAATTGATGGTGTGAAATTTAAACCCTGACAGAAAACGCAGTCTTTTATATTATTATTTGGGCGTGGAAGGTCAGAATGTTTTTGATCATTTACCTGTTTACTTAGGTCAAGACAGTGGTGATCTCGATGAATTCCAATTGGCTGTAAAAAAATTATCCACATATTTTGAAGGAAAAGTTAATCTAGTAGTTCATAGACATAAGTATTTTACTCGTGTTCAAGGTCCCAATGAATCTATTGATATGTATGTGACTGCTTTGAAGGTTCTTGCTGGTTATTGTGACTTTGAAAATTTTACCTCACAATTAATTAGAGACCAAATAGTTTCCAGGTGTTACTCTAAGAAGATTCAACAAAAAATGTTGTCTTGCAAGAATCCATCCTTAGATGAGGATATTGACATAGCTAAAAGTATTGAATGTTCCCATTTGGACACAAAACAATTAGAGATTGAATCTTCTGCCACCAATGTTATCAAATCATCTCCTAAAGATTTTCACACTTTTAACACCTCTGATGCTGTTTCTAAAAAGACTAAGGGTACTTTTGATACCAGCACCAGAGGTGGTAGGGGTTCATTTTCTGGTCGTCCTAAATTACAATGCTACAGGTGTGGTTCAAACTCCCATGTTTCCAATTTTAAGAACTGTCCTGCTGCAGCACAAGAATGCTGGAAATGCATAAAGATTGGCCACTTTGGTAATGTTTGTAGAGGAGGCAAACGCACGCCTATCCATTATGTTCAAGACCAGGTCGTAGATAATGAACATGATGTTGTTGAAAAGAAACTTGAAGAGTTACTTTTGGCTGTTGATTGTGTGGATATCAACAACATCCATGTAGATAACAAAATTAGCGACCCGTTGGTTCAGATAAAAATTGACGATGTCAACATTCCTCTTCTAATTGATTCAGGAGCAAGAATCACTATAATCTCTATCGACAAATACAAACAGCTCTGGGCACACAAAGTTTTATTGCTTCCAGATGTTATCACCACTGCATTTGAAGGCAGTAAAATTGACTTGGCAGGGTATTTCTCTGGCAACATTACCTTTGAAACAAAACCATTTATGGAAAAATGTATGTAGCTCACAAAGGTATTAATGTTCTGGGATGGTGGCACCAGGCAGAATTTGGCATGGTAATTAAACCTGGTCATAAGCATCCTGTTTCACTTATTAACGCTGTCTCTGATAACACTCTATGGAAAGAGAAATTTAAGGACGTTTTTAGTGATAAAATTGGTTTGATCAAAGATTTCTCGCACACTATTAAGGTTAAGGAAGGCGTTTCCCCTGTGAAACACAAACTACGTAATGTTCCTCATAGTGTAAGAACTGAGTTAACACAAATGTTAAAGAACATGCAAGATGATGGCATCATAGAGAAAGTCGATGCCACTTTGTGGCTTTCTCCCATAGTCCTTGCTAAGAAGAAGAATGGAGAATTACGTTTATGTGTGGACTTACGGTCACTCAATAATGCCATTTGGGTGGAGAACTTTCCTCTGCCATGCATTGATGACCTAATTACAGCTGTGAGCCAGTCTAAATGGTTTTCAAAATTGGACTTACGGGCGGCTTACCATCAGGTGGAATTGAATGAGTCATCCAGACATTTAACAGCTTTTGTTACACCTGATGGTACGTTTCAGTTTCGGAGAATGCCATTTGGACTGGCGTCAGCCGCCTCTGTCTTCCAAAAGGTTATGAGTAACATGCTTCAAGGAGTGTCAAATGTCATAGTATTTCAAGATGACATTTTAATTCACACTGTTTCTGAGGAAAATCACTATGTTGTAATTGAACAAGTTCTTTCGATTTTGCAAAATAATCGAGTTACTGTCAGGGATGATAAATGCATTTTTGCTGTTAATGAAATTGAATATTTGGGTCATATTCTCTCCAAAGATGGTGTAAAACCTAAACCAAGCATTGTAGATGGTATCGTTAATGCTCCACATCCTGTTGATAAGGATCAACTTCGATCTTTCATTGGGTTATGTGAATTTTACTCTAAATTTATCAAAAACTTTGCCAGTCTCACTGAATGCTTCAGGAGTTTGTTAAAGAATAGTACTGATTTTATCTGGACATCAACGTGTCAAGAGCATTTTCAACTTATCAAGGAGAGTATTCTGTCTGCTCCAGCTCTTCAGGCATATGTTGAGGGTTGTGATACCTTTGTCACTGTTGATGCTAGTGCATATGGCATGGGTGCTGTACTTTCATAGGTTGTGGGTAACAATGAAGTAATCATTGGGTTTGCTTCACGGAGAATGAAAGATGTGGAGCAAAGGTATTTGGTTATTGAAAAATAGATGCTGGCGTGTGTGTGGGGAGTAGAGAAATTCAGATCTTATCTATGAGGGAGAAAGTTTTGGCTCAGAACAGACCACAAACCATTAGTGGACATTCTGTCAGGTAATAAGATAAAAAAACTACAGCCAGATTAGCCAGACTGGCTACAAAATTTTGGGAGTTCAATTTTTCTGTTCAACATATTGCTGGAGGCTAAAATGTCAAAGCTGTATGATGAGAGTCGGATCCAGGGTACCTTGCCTGTAATGCAAAGGCTGGCCAATATTGTAGTAATCCACAAAAAGGGGAAACCACCTGAAGAATGTGGTTCCTATCATCCTATTTCTTTATTTGACCCTGAAGTTAACATCCTGGCCAAATTGCTAGCACAACGTCTCTCCCCATTCCTCCTCAAATTAATACATTCGGATCAATCTGGCTTCATGCCCACCAGGAATACAGCATTAAATCTCTGACGGTTATATGGTGTATTGGGTAGAGCCACCACTATCCAAGAAGATGCCATCATAATGTCCCTGGATGCCAAAATGGCCTTCGACATGATTGAGTGGTCGTTTCTTTTCGCTGCACTTGAGCGATATGGATTCGGAAGCCGATTCTTGTCTTGGGTGCGTCTTCTTTACTCTGTCCCCCTGGCTAGGATTTCGGTAAATGGAGCGCGTTCTGCATCCTTTGCTTTGGGGAGGGGTACGAGACAGGGTTGCCCGCTCGTGCCTCTGCTTTTTGCTCTAGCCCTGGAACCCCATGCGATTTGGATAAGGGGGTACCCGCTTATTAGGGGCCTTAATTGGTCGCCTGAGTGGTCTGACAAGATTTCTCTTTATGCCGACGATATTCTGCTGTACCTGGCCAGACCCCCTTTTCACTTCGGCATGTCCTTCATATCTTTGCATTATTCCAAAAATATTCCGGATACACTATTAACTGGGACAAATCCTTGATATATGTGTTGAGTGGTGTACCTCGGGCTCTGCCGGTGGACTGTGTGGCCAGCATAGTGACCGACGGCTTTCAATATTTAGGAATATATATTACACAGGATCCCTCTGTCTTTTATGAGCGTAACTTACTGCCCCCCCTGCTTCGCCTCAGGGCAGACATACGTCATTGGAAAACACTACCCCTTACATTGTTAGGTATAGCGGCCCTCTACAAAATGATGGCCCTCCCGCGTTTTTTGTATGCTCTACAGAATGCACCATATCCAGTTCCGCTGCGATATTTCCAGTTAATTGACTCAGAAGTCAGGGCACTGCTCTGGGACCAGGGTGCCCCCCGTATTGCCCGCACAAAATTGACGAAGAGCTGGTATGATGGTGGTATTGCCTTACCCGACATCAGGTCTTACTATTGGGCCTCGCAGCTAGTTGTTTTAAACCGATGGGTCCATCGACCCATTTTGGACCCCGCTTACAGAATGGATCGACACAATATGCTCCCTGGCACTTATCTCAGGGTACTCTACGGGGGTGCACGATACGCACCTCGGTTCACTCCTACGTCATCCATGGTAGATTTATGGCACAAAGCAACGCGGGCTCTGGGGTGGAAAGATAGAGTAACACAAGTTACTCCTCTACTGGAAACTAGCTGCCTGGGTATGCTTTCCACACAGCCAGGTTTTGATAAATGGGACTTGATCGGTCTCTCGACAGTCTGGAATATGTGGGCGAAGGGAAGGGTGATTCCTTTTTCTGATCTACAAAGAGACTACCAATTACATGATCGAGAAACCTTCCGCTACCTCCAGGCCTGGAACGCATTGTATAAAGCCATTCCCAAGGATTCGGAGGTGCCGGTCTCCTCGCCTCTGGAGGATAGATTGTTGGATGATTATCTCCCGGAGAAAGCCATCTCATTGACTTACCGGAAAATCCTCCATCATACTCCAGACGCCCAGGAGAAAATGTGGGCGAAGTGGGCTGATGATGTGGGAGATCTGGATGATGATGATTGGAGAGAGGCATTGGCATCCCCACGCGAAGTAGCGATCCGATCACGATTCAGACTCATATAGCTCAAATTGCTGCACCGGACGTATTATACCAGCTCTGTACTGGTCAAGATGGGAGTGAAGGGTTCCCCTGCCTGCCGCCATGGATGTGGCCAGGATGGTACCTATATACATCAATGGTGGATCGCCCTGTCCTTCGGAGGTATTGGGAAAAAGTTGTCGCTGGTATGTCTCGTATTTGTACTTCATCTATAGACGACTCCCCCCGGCTGTGTCTCCATAATATCTGGGATGCCACAGATTTGTCACGGACCATGAAGATCTGGGTTACCCTGGGCTGTATGGTGGCGAAACACAATATAGCTAGAACATGGAGGGGTGATGTACAGTTGAGCTATTAGGATTGGGAGTCCGACATGGACTGGTGCATGCAAGCCGAGAGGGTAGTTTATGAAAGTAGAGGTTGCCCACAAAAATGGACCAAAATATGGGGCCCTTGGAATGAAAGTAGAGGTCTGTTATGCACTCCTGTTGTCCTACCTCGCTCCCTAGTGGTGGACGATGAAGATATTTAATTGCTCAAATATGGATCGATGATGAGTGTCTTTTGTAACACTGCCTAATGCCTATATATGTAATTTTATTGTGTATTGTGCTTTTTTGAAGTCGAGACTAATGTAAAGTATTGCTTTTTGGTTTTTGTTGTTTGTTTTATATTTTATTTTTGAATAAAAATATATATTTTTTTTAAATGTCAAAGCTGATTTTTTATCCAGACTCCCTGTTCAAGATGCAAACCTCAATGTAAAAGACGAGGAAGATATCGAGGAATGCATTATTGCCACTGTTGATGATACTGTGATCTGTGCCAATATGGATGAGTGGCGGAACGCTTTAGAAAACGACACAGTTCTCAAACAGGTCATGAATTTTGTGGTTGTAGGGTGGCCCAAAGAAAGATCTATTGATCCCATTTTACAGCCCTTTTGCAAGGTCGCCAATGAATTATCCATTGAAAATGATTTGTTGGTTAGAGAGGGAAAATTAATACCTCCTGCTTGTTTCAGGTTAAGAATTTTAGAAACAGCTCACTCTGGCCATTTAGGTATGACAGCAACTAAACGCAGAATTCGCAATGATTTCTGGTGGCCCAGTGTTGATCGCCAGGTTGAAGCTCTGGTGAACGAATGTATCCAATGCTCGTATAGCGACAAACATTTATCTACATGCTCTCCGCCCTCCAAACCCGTTCTATGCCCCAGCAAAGTCTGGCAAAGGGTTGCCCTAGATTTTTAGGACCGTTCCATGTACTTCCCAATTGTATGAGATATTTTGTTGTTCTCATTGATCATCTTTCCAGATGGGTGGAAGTCAGAGGTGTTTCAGAACCCAACACTAAATCTGTGATTCGCTTTCTACAAGATGTATTTAGTAGAGAAGGAGTTCCTGAAGAACTTTTAACTGACAATTACTAAAAATTGTAATCAATCCCTAGAGCTAGCCTCCTTCCCAAATATATGGAAAGAAACAGTGGTCTTTCCTTTATTAAAGAAACCAGGCCTCGAAATTTACGATCCAGTAAACTACAGGCCAATCTCCCAGCTTCCATACTTGTCTAAGGTTCTGGAGCGTTTGGTCAACAGACAGCTTACCTCTTTTTTGAAGACCAATAACTTACTGGACCCCTCGCAAACTGGCTTTAGGGCCAATAACTGCACCGAGGCCACCCTACTCACTGTATCTGATAATATCAGATCCCTAGCTGATCAAGGCAGAGCCGTAGCACTGATCCTTTTGGACCTTACTGCGGCGTTCGATACCGTATCTCATAATAATTTACTACACATCCTACACGAAAAAGGACTACGCTCAAAAGCCCTGTCATGGTTCGCATCTTTTCTGGAAAATCGAACCCAAAAAATCCAAATGGGATCTTGCACCTCTTCCCCAAAAACTATTAAATATGGACTTCCACAGGGAGCCTCCTTGAGCCCCACCCTTTTTAATGCGTACGTCTCCTCCCTGGCAAACATCAGCAGGAAATGGGGCTTCGATATGTGCTCATACGCCGACGACACACAACTAATGATCCCCCTGGCTGACAGTTTGACCAATACTGATACCAAGAGCACCCTAATTAATTGCCTCACCGAAATTTCTGGCTGGATGACCGAGCACTGCTTAAAACTGAATGCCGGAAAGTCAGAAATTCTGCCTCTTCGGGGGTGCTCATGCAATCTGGGATAGCAGTTGGTGGCCCCAAGAGCTAGGCACCACCCCAGAACCTAAGCGTGCTGCAAAGAATTTGGGCATCATTTTTGACGGTGCCCTATCCATGCTGGATCAAGTACGCACGTTGTGCGGAAAGGGTTTTGCCACACTGAAACTTTTCAGGAGGCTTTTTCCCTGGGTCCCTCTGAACTGCCGGAAAACCGTGACACAGGCCCTTATCCTGAGCAGGCTGGACTACGGAAATGCGCTGTATGCTGGTATGGCTGAATACCTTTTCTCTCGACTCCAGGTAGTCCAGTATGCTGCCGCCAAATTGATCTGCAATAAAACCAAATACAGCTCAGCATCCCATTGTATGAAGGAGCTACACTGGCTGCCGGTGCGCCAAAAAGCTAAATTTAAGCTCCTCTGCTATGCTCACAGAACTTTACATAAGAAAGGCCCTCACATTTTGCAAGACAAAATGGAATTCCATGTCCCATCACGCAACTTGAGATCGCGTCATCAGGCCCTTGCAACGGTCAAACGCACAACCAAAGTCAGGATGGGCGACCGATCCTTCTCCAAATCAGCCGCGGTCCTTTGGAACGCCCTCCCATTTGACCTTCGCCTGACAGACGATTATCTGCATTTTAGGAAGAAGCTAAAAACATTCTTGTTCCCTAGATACTGACCCCACGGCCCATTAACTTAGAATAATCTGCTTTCTCCCCTCTGTACTGCTTTCGGTCCTAGCGCCGTGATGCCCCTTAGGATGAATGTCACGCTTTACAAATGCCAAAAAATACAAATACAAATAAAATGGTGTACAGTTTACTTCTGTCAGCATGCAAGAATTTTTGGTAAAAGTGGGAGTGAAGCATTTATGCACTCCACTTTACTTTCCCCAAGTTAATGGTAAAGTTGAGAGATTCAACAGGGTTTTGGTTGAATGTATACAGAGTGCGATCAAGGCGAGAGTGGATTGTGAGACTGCAATTAGAGATGTTGTGTGGGCATACAGAACCACCCTTCACTCTGTATCGGGTTCTTTACCTTTTGAATTAATGAGAGGAAGAAAAGTTGTTTCCACTCTTATTCCTTTTTGGAAAGTGGAAGCTTTGGACAAGGAGTGCACTGTGGTGAAAGAAGCTGCCAGAGCCAAATCTTTGAGTGATGAAGTTAGTCGCCGCAGGTATGAAAGATCTAAACTACCTATTACTAGAAGGGAAATCAAGTTGTCTATTGGGGATTGGGTTCATGTTAGAGAACCTTTATTACTGCAAAAGGGGAAGTCAAAATTCAGAGATCCTGCATGCATTGTTAACATTAGAGGTCAAGCCATGAAATTGGATAATGGTCAGTGATGGAACGTTTCCCGCTTGGCCAAGGTAAAAAATAATGGCAATCATCTTGGTGTACAAAAGAAGGTTCAAAACTCTACGATGGTTAGAAGAAGTTCAAGGATCAAGAGAGTTCCTTGCAAATTCAATGATTAATTTTTTATTTATTTATTATTTTATTTTTTATTTTTTTTTCGTTAAAGGGGGAGATATGTGGTGTTTTTCTCATTTTGTCACTGTATTATTTTGATGCTCTTGCTTTACAGGACATATATGGAATCCTCTGTTTTACTTGTGCTTGTATTCTATGTACTATTGTATTTGTAATGTTTGAGGGAAGGCCTGGAACTCCACAATGTCAGTTGGAGCTGTTCCCTTGAGCCCTCTATACATCTGTACTTTTCTTAGTCTTCTTTAACAATAAAACAATCCTAAAATCACAAGAAGATTCCTGGCAAATACTTTACAGGACATACAGCTGTTTTTCAAAGCCATTCACTGCCAGGAAAAACCTGGATTTAAAGAACACTGAAAACTGCCTAATGCCCCACTCGCCATGGGAGGGAACTGCCATGGCAAACGGGGCATTGACTTTTTATTTTTCAAAAAGAAAATCCTGCTTTGGGATGCTCTTTTTGAAAATAAAAACAATTGTAAGTTTGACGAATGGCTCCGTCATATTGACGGTGCGTTGATGGCGGTTCCTGTCAATGCTTAAAATGTCCACTGGGTCAGCAGACATTTCAAAATTCAGCAGGCATCACCTCTGTAAGGACAACAGAGTAATTTAATCCTTTGCCCTAGCAGAGGATGGACCATCTGCCAAAAATTAAATCAAGCCCTTTTTTATAGAGCTCATAGTTCTCAAGCAGTGCAAGCCTGAAGCTGTATTCAAAGAAGTCCCTTCAAAATGGAACACTGTTGCCCACAAGGTCACGCTGAAGTCCCAGTTTTTCAGAGTTTTTGGAGCAGCTACTTTTGGTCACTTCTAATGCTCTTAGTACCTCAGGGAATAGGACTTAGTTGTCAGGCATCATTCCAGCAGAGTCCACCAGCAGGGTCTAGCTAGGGTCCAGTTGCTATTGATGAACGTCTGGAAAAAGGCACCTTGCAGCTTGTTGTGTCTATGTAACTACACAGAGGGTTAGCCATCTGACCTGTGGAGTTCACATCTCAGTCAAGGGTACACATGGGAGGAGTTCCAGACCTTCTGGTCTCCACACAGGCCTCAAACAGAGGATATTGTCCTCTTCTCTTCTTCCACAGGTCCAGAAAGTGTTCTAATGAACTGAGGGTGAAGTATCAGCTTTCTAGGTTTTACTAGTCAGTGGGTGAGGATGACTCCTTGAGACTCCTTAACTAATGACCAACCCTTCCCCCTTTTGCAGTACATACTGTTTGCCTTACTGCATTACTGCATAATATACCACATTGTCAAATCCAACATGGCAGAGTCTCTCTGCCCCTAAAGGGAGCTTGTGTGCTAGCAATTGGTGTGTTTATGGAAATGAACAGTAGTCCCCTCCTCCTCAGCTACACAAAAATAATTCTGGGTCCAGCTCCACTTTCCATTGGGCTGGTACTAAACTGCCTACAGAGAGTCTAGGGGGGACACGTGGTTTCTTGTTCCCAGATCCCCCTTTACACTTTACTATCAATGGGCTTGCCCACTCTGGGCCCTTTCAAGTTAATGAAGTTCCTGAACACTCTCCAGCTGACCTTCCTGACCTGATATATGTCACATACCTCAGACCCAGGTCTTTCTGTGAAAAAGGCCTAAGTCATTATTTCTTACCTGGGATCAATTTTCACATCTCATAAAGAGGAAGCATTGGCAGGGCCATCTGTCAGCAGGCTAATCTTAATTAACCTCCTAGAGGCTCAGGCAGACAAATTCAAAACATGTAAAAAGCAACTTTTCCCAATATTTATTACAAAAATTAACTTCACCAATGAATTGTTTTTAAATCAACATTAAACGTATAGTGTTTGAATTATTCCAGCCGCTTGGCCAAAACCAAAAATAGCAGATTTATGATTTTATTCTGAACTTTAATTTTTCTCAGAGGGCAACCACAGTCCTTTACAGTGAAAATAGCTTTTGGGGGTGTTGTGGGTTCTTCTCTAGTGACCACAGGAACAAGG
The DNA here is from genome assembly GCA_963921515.1 of Calotriton arnoldi. Classification (NCBI taxonomy): domain Eukaryota; kingdom Metazoa; phylum Chordata; class Amphibia; order Caudata; family Salamandridae; genus Calotriton; species Calotriton arnoldi. The sequence goes on from CAWUFW010002014.1 coordinate 2,339,518, forward strand.
AAAAAGGTTGAAACTGAGATCCGTATTTCTGTCCGATAGGTTCCTTCAAAATAAAAAGTATGACTTAGATATTTTAGGTGCTGGGCTATTGGGGTTCCTCGTCTAGGGTGGTAGTAAACTTCTTCTGTAATTTTTGGGCTGGCTTCTTCTAACCTGATGTATTCTCCATTCTCTCCAGGGGTTTGTGCTCAGACCATTGGTGGAGTCTCCCACCCTCGAAGAAAAAATAATTAATTATCAGGTAACTATATCCATCAGATAATATATTTTCTCACGTTGCTTTTCTTCTGCATTCTTTCCCTCTTTTTCATACTAAGCTTATGTTCTTTGTCGATTGTTCTTTCTTTCAGCGTTTCTTTTAGTGGTAACTTTCTTTTAAAAAAAACCTTCCCTTCAGCCAGATTATAACTATTAGAATTCGGTGACCTTTCACCCAGTCTCACTGTTCGAGCCAGTCTCTTAGCTTTGGTTTCTCATAGGTCTTGACAGCTACAAACTGTTTTGTGTCATTGTGACAGGAGGAGCGAAGGACCAGCAGGAAGGCACCCCAGGAGCACGGGAGAGACGCGCTCTAGCGGTTCATGGCGTCACAACCTGGAAACGGATGTGACGGGAGCGGAGGAAGGTGACGAGACCACAAATGGGGAGGAGGGGAGGGAGGAGTCGAGTCGGGAGGAGGTCGAAAAGGAGAGCGAAAGAGGATCGAGAGCAGCGGAGGAGGGCAGCAGGAATTCTGAGGACGACGCAACGGACGGAGTGGTTGTGCCAGGAACAGAGCCCGGAACAGGAGGAGAGGTTGAGAATACGGGCCATAGTGGAAAAAACCCGAGGGAAGGCGTGACGGATGTGGCCACCGTGACTCCAGTCGGGAGTCACGGCCCAAGGCAAGTATTGTCTAAGGGTGAGCTATTAAGACGTGTGAGACTCGTCTTATGGGTTCTTGGGTCTGCTCTTGAGAGAACCCAGTTGGGAGGAGAAACAGAAAGGGAACAGAGTCAAATCCCAATGCTTTCTTCCCCTTTTCACCCAATCATCTACGGTGTACCACCCTTGGGGAAACTATAAAGATATATGAATCACAGGCCTGGTGTATTGCTCAGTACACGAGTGGTGACTGGCGCAGGGACTATCATAGCAAAGGATAGATTGCTAATTGCCACATACCCGTTTATGTTTCCTGAGGGCATCGCGGAGATGAAGGATGGGAGAACAGGAGACGAAAGGAAGAGAAGAGTGACAATAACTCTTTGTGTCATCTGAGAAACTTAACAAACACCTAAGAAGGAAAAGAGAAAAGAATTTATACTAATCAAGAATACCTTGGCTCCGCCATTTTCTTGTCCTGTCACAGTCTTTTTTTAGCTCATTTTATAGTAGATTAAATAAGGCAAATCCTTCCAACACATCACTCAAACTTAACCTATGGTTACCCTTGGTGGAGAACCTCCCTTGTCCCCACCTGCTTATCTAACATCCGTACCTTCCACTGAATTTCCCCTCAGTATTAGGGAATTTCTCTTTCTGCTCTGGGCTGCTTGCTTAACATCTGGTGTGACCTCCCTCATGCCCTGGCACCCACCTTTCTTAGGTACTGAGTTGGGAGCAGTTGCCTCCCAAAGGGGTTCTCTGGTTCCTCTTGGTCTGCGGTATCACACATGTGGCGTCTCACCTTCTCTGCTTCCCATCTCGCGTGCTACTGATTAACTGCCCTATAGCAGCTATTTTTCCCTCATTTTTTCTTGTTTCTGTTCTAGTTTGTTCTGTCTTACTCGTTCTTCTTACGATTAGCCCTGCACTCTCTATATAGTGATGTGTGAGAGCCTTTTGTCTCTTTCTAGTCCATATTTCCATCCTTCATGTTTATGTCCTTTTTGCCTTCTAGCTTTTTGCTTTCTTTTCCCTTCTCATTAGGGTCCTTGCAGTGTGGGACGTCTTCAAGGAGCCAAAAAGCAGCTAACTCCTAAAGTAGGTTTGCCTAGTTTTAACAGGGAGCCGATCATTGTAGGTACATACTAACATTACATTCCTGCAAGTACCACTTTTAGGTAGGTTACAAGGCCTACTTAGGGGTGACAATGAATATTTAAAAGTAGAGTTCTTTCCTGTCATGGCTATTTTGACAGGTTCTCCTGCAGGTTTAAAAGCTGCAGGAGTCAGGCTACACAGGTAAGCCTGAAGCCATGTTTCCTTTGTCAGCCTAGTGAATGGCACAACATGTGCTGCAGTCCACTGGTGAGATTTAACTTTTCCATTCCATTGGTGTATTTTCCTGCGCCTTATACTTTGGCCCTATTTTAAAGTTAAGTACATCAAAGGGGTGATTAGTCAATAGTGCCATGTTTTAGGGGCCAGAGCACATGTACTGGGGCCTGGACAGCAGTGCCCCAGTATGCAGAGCCCCCAAAACGAGCAATGCCAGTTAACAAAAAATGGGTGTGACTACACAAAAAAGAGCCATTTTCTCACACACACTTAACTTAGGCTATTTTGGCCCTCTATATTTTGGCTGCAATATTATGGTATGATGGTATTTCCAACTCAATTTTCAAGACTGCAAAACAACAAGAATCAAAGTTAATATTTCAGGAGAAAGCATCAGTGACCATGAGAATTTGACCCACCCATGTTATGGACCTCCAGAGCATCAATGTTTGTCTGCCCAATATTTGAAATGTGAATGTAGACAATATGACATCATTTCAACAGAATGCTATCTATCTATCTATCTATCTATCTATCTATCTATCTATCTGTCTGTCTGTCTGTCTGTCTGTCTGTCTGTCTATCTGTCTATCCATCCACTTAAAAACACAATTAATATGCAATTATCGTTACAAAATAAAATTCTAAAAACCTCTGACATTCCCATTGCGATTAGCTTTGCAAGCCATAGCTCGCACACCAGCCATGCAAGCCGTCTTGAACACCAAATGCAATGCTCGTGGCCTCAATTTTGATGTAACAGATGACTTCACAAATTTTATAAATGCTCTTACTAGTGATGTGACATATTGCCTTACCATTAGCATTATGAATGACACTATTATTCATTAAAGGGGCTCATTACGATGTCGGGCGGAAAGCCTCATCCCGACAGTCGGAATCTCCTCAACCACATCGAAACCCTTTTCTGACCGACTTCGGGGTTTACAGTTCAATCGCCCGATTACGATGTTCGAGGTCGGAATGTAAACAACACGGTCATTCCGAATTGGTTCCGAGCGTCTCGCAGAGTATTCGTGTCGTCGGAACTGCATTGTTTCCGACCTCGGGATTACGATGTCGATTTCAACAGCCTTTCTATGTCAGCCTGTCCGACACGGAAAGGGTGTCGGAAACTGAATTTGGGGGCCCCTAGCAGAGCCCCTTAGGCCCCGCGGCCTATGGTTGATGGCCAACGGGGTACCTAAGGGACCCCGTGTAAAACCCTGCACTGTGTGGCAGGCACCATGGGGTGCCTGCGACAGGGTGCAGGGTTTTCCGCAAACACCTCATTTCCCCATAGGAGCCTGTGTTCCGGCCGGTTGTCGGGCAGAACATGAGCTCCCATAGGGAACAATGAGACTCCGGTCGCATCGTAATCCGGTGGTCGGAACTGCCGAACGCAAGCCGGTCGGTCCCAATTCCGTGTAGGTGTCGGGCCGAGGCTTTCCGCCCGCCATCGTAATGAGCCCCTAAATGTATGATCTTTTCTTTGTAGTATGTGCTATAAATTAAAGATGTGGTGTGATGTCCTCTTTATTGTTGTAAATATTCTGAGTTAGTAAGCAATGGATTTGATGTGCAAGAAATGTTTTGCATGGCTCATGATATGGTTATGATTTGTGGAGCTAACCATACTGGGAAATTCAGGTGGTTTCTTGTTGTTATTTTTGTAACCATAAATTAACTTTATTTGGGTTCTTTAATTGAATTTCAGAGATTTTGTTATAAATTAAGGATTTATTGCCAACGGTAAACATAATTTTGCTTTTATTGGGATATTTGTCAGTGGATTCCTTTTGCTAATGATATCCAACACCCAATATCTATAAAAGCAACTCCCTCCAAAATTAGATAACCATTGCAATGCACAATGTTCAGCTTAGCCTTGTGCCCACCCTTCCACAGAATTCCAATCCCATTGCACATAGTTTTCGGTCATGTGCAATGGTGGATTGGCACAGGAAACCAGCCTCTGATGCAGCCACAAACTATCTGGACATTAAACTTTCAAGCTAATCCCAGTTGTGGTATCTCAACTTTCATACAAATCTGTCAAATGATGCCAAAGTTACTAGTAAATCAAAGTTGTTTTAACCCCCAACCATTTCACTTCCCCCTATAAGATGTGCATGAAATCTGGGATCACTACAATGTCTTAAGTTGGAATACTAACTGAAAACTAAGGGCCAGATGTACAACCCTTTTTTGCGGCCGCAAACGGGAGGTCGGCCTGTTTGTGACCGCAAAAATAGTCCCAGGCATGTACAAATGCTATTTTGCGAATCACTGACTCGCAAAATAGGATTTGCAACTCTCGCTATTAGGAAGGGGCGTCCCTTCCTAATAGTGAGTCACCATGCCATGTACTGTTGTTTTGCAACCGCATTTGCGGTCGCTAAACACTCGCAGTTTACCACCTACTTGTGATGCGAAGCCTGGCATCGAGAATGGGTCATGCAGTCAGGGCATTGTGCCAGTTCCAAAGAGCTGTGAAGCTGCAATGTGGAGTCCAGGGTCATCGTTGAGGCTGATGTGAGAGCCTGCGCCAAAGATACATTGCACACCGGTAGTTCGGAAGGCGATTCAGGCTGCGGCTGCAATGCGGGTCCAATCCACAAAGCAGCGGCGATGCTTTGGTTCTCCTCAGGGTTGCATTGTGCAGCAGAGCAGATCTGTCGGTTCCGCTGGATCCACAGAGGCTGGTACATAAATCAATCTGTAGATTTGCAGAGTGCTTCTTGTCACCAGCTAGGGTATCCAGGTGCTGACAGGGTCCAGCTAATTGGCGAATATCCAGGTCTTCAGGGACTTTCGGAACCCTGGAATAGATGGGGAGGTCTGTAGATGAAAGGGTAGCTCGTTCCATGTCTTTGCTGCTAGGTAGGAGAAGGCGCGACCTCTGCATCTGCTACATCGGATATGGGGGATGAGCGTTAGAGAAAGGGATGCCGAGTGGAGATGTCTGATGGGCTGATCGAAGTTCAAGCAGTGGTTCAAGTAGGCGGGTCCGCAGTTGTGCAGGGCCTTGTATGCATGGGTCAGGAGCTTGAACTGGCATCTTTTCTCTACAGGGAGCCAGTGGAGTTTCCTGAGGTAGGAAGTGATGTAGCTTCATCTAGCTAGGTCCAGGAACAGTCTGGCTGTGGCATTCTAACTGGTCTGTAGTCGTCGGAGGAGGTGAGCTGTGATCCCTGCATAGAGCTTTAGTCCAGTCAACTGGAGTTGACGGCCTGGGATGGTGCGTCTTGGGCTTTGGGGTAGCCATTTAAATATCTTATGAAGAATGCGAAGGATGAAGAATCAGGAGGAGGAGATCGAGTTGACCTGGTAAGCATCTTAAGCCCAGTTCCAAGGTTCCAGGACTGGGGTGGCACAACTTGGCATGGTAGACTCACACATGGCAGAGTCCAGGTGCAAATGCAAGGTTGTTGGAAGCCTGTAATGTCCCCGAGGCTTCAGATCAGGAGGCCAGCCAACTAGCCCTTGGAGTGATTCTGGGTTCTAGGTTAAAAAAAATGCAGGTCCAGTCCTTCCCACTCTGGCAAGATGGCAGCAGGCAGCAGGTCAGCAAAGCAGGAGACTAGAAGTGTGCAGTCCAGCAGAGTTTCAGCCCTTCAGCAGCACAGCAGTCCTTCTTTCTGGAAGAGGATTCACAGGTCCAGAAGTGTACTCAAGTGGTGGTGTCTGAGGTCCAGTATTTATACCCAGCTGTGCCTTTGAAGTGGGGGAGAGGCTTCTAGGGGTTTCCCTTTGAAGTCCCCAGGCATCCTGACTCTCCTGCCATGGCTCCAGAATAACTGCAGGGAGTACGCAGTCCTTTGTGTGAAGGCAAGGCACATCCTATTCAGGTGTAAGTGGGCCTTTGCTCAGCACCTCCCTCCCATCCTGGCAGTGATGGCCCATCCAAAAACACCTAATCTCCCTATTGTGTGTGGCTGTTTAACAGGAATACTCAAAGCCCCACTGTCAGCTACACCCGGACATGTGACCAGAGACAGACTACAGGCTACTAATGGATAAGGCATGAAAATGCTAACTTTCTAAAAGTCAATTATAGTTATAGGATGCACTCCTATTTATCCAATACTTGTCCATGTTTTTCCTCCTTCTCCGTGAGTGCGTGCATACTGGTTAAATGCCTTGCCCACGTGGCATTTGGATAAATCAACAGCGTTATGCGAGGCGACAATTCGCCCCTCTCCCAGTTGCACTGCGCATTGTGCTTATTTAGCGCCAACTTATACTTTCAAACATATTACTCAAATTCTTCAACGTAATCCTCATGTTGTCTCATCATCTTTTTATTCTTTTAGTTTACTCAATTCGATCCACACGTAGGAATGATATGCCATTTCCAAGATTTCTCATGTTTAGGTGTGCCCTCCGGGTCTCTAACAAAAACGAGAACTAATGCAAATTCATCCAAGGCAGTGTTTTACTAAAAACCCAATGCATTTCGGGCTGACATAGCCCTTCTTCAGGGGTGACTGAAAATAACAATAAAAGTTTCCAATTATTTTATGCTGCAATATTGTGCTTTTTACTTTCAATTGTTTATTATTGCAATTCACCTTATATTGTTAAACTTAACTTTGCAATATTATTCATCATGTAACTTTAACTACTATACATATTTCTCCGTTAATATTCCTCTACATGAATAACACCGATGATAAACCTCCATTCATGATTCGACCGTTAACATTACTTCATTGGCCACATGTCGTTTCGACTTTACCCGCCCTTTCTTTTGTCACTGTCATTCACCCACTCATTTGCTAACAGTCGTTTATCCTCATGACCTCTTGGGAAATTTCCATGTCACCATCTTATTTAAACTACATTCGTACCCTTATTTTTACAAACCCCTCTCTGGACTCACACTCTGTTTATAAATCACTTTGTTCAGCCGCGTCATTCCCAAACATCTTTCATTCTACCCACTCGGTTTGAAAAGGCTTTCCTCCAACCTCCCTCGTCAGCCCACATTCTCCCCTTCACCTTTTAACCTCAATCCTCGCTTTGAACTTCTAGAATCTTACACAACTACGACATGAATTCAATATCTTTCCAACCCACGAGCGCTTTTACCCAATCTTCGACCAAAGTCACCTTTCTCAACTTCACATACCTGCCAAGGCGTTAAAACACTCCATCCTCCTTTCACCAACGTGTAACATCACGCGATACTACCACCCTGCTTTTAACTGCCTATGAGCTCGTAACCACCTCCCACTTTGCTATTACCAAATAAGCCAGCTGTTCTGTTTTACCCTCCTAGTATCATTACGACATGCTCCGAAAATAAAAGGGAACTACACTTCCCATAATTCATTGTTTTTGAAGAACTATAAATGGAGAATCAAACTAATCATTTTTATACGGTTCTGTTAAGTTTTATACTATGCAGAATTTAACCAACAATAACCACAATAAGCAACCCATAATCAACAGCTATAACATTATAAAATTCGTTTCAGTCTCTCCGTAAACACCAACTTGCTAGACGAATTCAGATGTTACACCATACGCGTGGGTCATAATTCAATAATAAGTTTCATCATAGTCATCTTGTTTCTGCTGCCGGGTGCTATCCTATTTGCGGGCAATTTATTTATGAATATCAATTATAGTTATAGGATGCACTCCTATTTATCCAATACTTGTCCATGTTTTTCCTCCTTCTCCGGATCGAATTGAGTAAACTAAAAGAATAAAAAGATGACGAGACAACATGAGGATTACGTTGAAGAACTTGAGTAATATGTTTGAAAGTATAAGTTGGCGCTAAAGAAGCACAATGCGCAGTGCAACTGGGAGAGGGGCGAATTGTCGCCTCGCATAACGCTGTTGATATATCCAAATGCCACGTGGGCAAGGCATTTAACCAGTATGCACGCACTCACGGAGAAGGAGGAAAAACATGGACAAGTATTGGATTAATAGGAGTGCATCCTATAACTATAATTGATATTATTATTCATAAATAAATTGCCTGCAAATAGGATAGCACCCGGCAGCAGAAACAAGATGACTATGATGAAACTTATTATTGAATTATGACCCACGCGTATGGTGTAACATCTGAATTCGTCTAGCAAGTTGGTGTTTACGGAGAGACTGAAACGAATTTTATAATGTTATAACTGTTGATTATGGGTTGCTTATTGTGGTTATTGTTGGTTAAATTCTGCATAGTATAAAACTTAACAGAACCGTATAAAAATGATTAGTTTGATTCTCCATTTATAGTTCTTCAAAAACAATGAATTATGGGAAGTGTAGTTCCCTTTTATTTTCGGAGCATGTCGTAATGATACTAGGAGGGTAAAACAAACAGCTGGCTTATTTGGTAACAGCAAAGTGGGAGGTGGTTACGAGCTCATAGGCAGTTAAAAGCAGGGTGGTAGCATCGCGTGATGTTACACGTTGGTGAAAGGAGGATGGAGTGTTTTTAACGCCTTGGCAGGTATGTGAAGTTGAGAAAGGTGACTTTTGGTCAAAGATTGGGTAAAAGCGCTCGTGGGTTGGAAAGATATTGAATTCATGTCGTAGTAGTGTAAGATTCTAGAAGTTCAAAGCGAGGATTGAGGTTAAAAGGTGAAGGGGAGAATGTGGGCTGATGAGGGAGGTTGGAGGAAAGCATTTTCAAACCGAGTGGGTAGAATGAAAGATGTTTGGGAATAACGCGGCTGAACAAAGTGATTTATAAACAGAGTGTGAGTCCAGAGAGGGGTTTGTAAAAATAAGGGTACGAATGTAGTTTAAATAAGATGGTGACATGGAAATTTCCCAAGAGGTTATGAGGATAAACGACTGTTGGCAAATGAGTGGGTGAATGACAGTGACCAAAGAAAGGGCGGGTAAAGTCGAAACGACATGTGGCCAATGAAGTAATGTTAAAGGTCGAATCATGAATGGAGGTTTATCATCGGTGTTATTCATGTAGAGGAATATTAACGGAGAAATATGTATAGTAGTTAAAGTTTTTTTTTTTTTTTTAATTTCTTTATTTGTCAAGCTTTTACAGAACATACAAGAAGCAATTTGGAACATCACAACCACTAGAAAGCGTGCACATGGTGTACAGTTAAGTGCAATCAGGTATAGTACAATCAGATCGAGTACATTTCGGCATATCTATGTAAAATAATTACAGTGTAACATACTGGTGTCTGTGGTGGCATCATTCACAGTAACTCCTAAGCAAAGCCATAGGGACCCACATGGAGGAATGACCCCAACTCCGCGGTCCGTGTGCCCACCTGTTGGAGTCACGGGAGGGATCAAGCAACAGATGGCGTGGAGGCCTGGGGCAGCGTGTCACCGTCAGTCCCTGACTGTTCCGGTCCTCTGGTAGATATATATGTCATGTAAAGTCCCCTGAAGTTTTTGGGACGACTTCTAGGGGGAAGTAATTCACTAAAATTCTCCGACTGTGTGCAGCAAAAAAGCATATCTTGGGACCACTGCGCCACCATAGGGGTAGGGCCGCGGAACCAGTTGATCGCTACTCTACGTTTTGCTAGAAGAAGCCCCATATCTATCAGTCTGCGCATCCCTAGTGGGATCTTTTTGGAATAACCTAACAGGGCCAAGGCTGGGTCCAAGGGGAGTTCCGATTCTGTTATTTTCGCCAGCTCACCAAAAACCAATCCCCAAAAGTTGTGTACCCCTGGGCAAGACCAGGCCAAGTGCATAAAATCGGCCGTGGGTTCCGCACATCTTTCGCAGGCAGCAGCCTCCCTCAACCCGTATCTACACAATCTCTCGGGGGTGTAATACGTCCTATTGAGGTACTTAAAATGGATCAGTCTGTGCCTGCCATTGAGCGAGATACGACGTGTACTGGTGCAGCAATATGCCCACATCGCATCATCGTTCGGTTGCTGTAGGTCTCGTTGCCAGTCTAACCGGGCCTTAGAGTACTGATTGACCCTGTGAGACATGGCGATCTTGTAAATCTTGGAGACAATCCCGCGTGGCGATTGAGCCTTAATAACATAGGTTAACTCAGCAACCTCAGGCGGCTCTATGAGGTCCTCCCCCAATATATTGCGTAAAGCATGTCTCGTCCTGTGGAACTGAAACTGCTGCAGCAGGGTATGAGGGGGATCCCCTCCCGCCAGCGCCTTCCATTGTTTAACCACACCGTTATGGAAGAGATCTCCAGCCGTCCGAATATTCAGAGAATTCAATGCTCGAATCACCCCCCGGTCACGGCAGGGGGGCAACCATCGAACCCAGTTAAGGGGCATAACTGGGGAATATAGCAGGGCTCCAGCTTGGAGCTGCAATAGAAAATGCCAAGCATGTCGAGTAGCATTGATGGAGTCGAGTATACCCGTCCTGCGGTCTGCATCTTCAAATATTAAGGCCGGGAGTGGTAGCGGATCAGCAACTAACATCTCAAGGCGGAGATGCAGAGCGTCCGGAGGACCATGCATCCAATAGTATGCATGAGCACACTGTGCAGCCCTATAATATAAGCTTAAATCCGGAGCTCCCAGTCCCCCCATGTGGTACGGCAAGGTTAGTGTCTGCCACTTGACCCTGGCTTGTTTGCCCGCCCAGGCTAATTTTATCAATAACGTCGTGACCCGGCTAAAAAAGGAGCTTGGTAAAACCATGGGGATATTCATAAATAAAAACAAGAACCGCGGCAGTACCACCATCTTCATAATTGAGACTCTGCCTAACAGGGACAAAGGAAGCCTTATCCAGGCCTCCACGTCATCCTCCAGTCTACTGACAGCCGTGCCATAATTTTCCCTGAATACGACCTCTGAGTCTGGGTGTACCCGTATACCCAGGTACCTAATCGATTCCGTGGACCACTGCAGGGGGTAGTCCGGCTCATGCCACGTCGTGGCGGGCGTGAGCAGGACAACGACAGACTTGGGCCAGTTGACCCGCAGCCCCGACAGAGCGCCAAAGTGCACCACCTCTCGCAAGACGGGTGAAAGATTGTTTTCCGGATCGCGGACGTACAGTAATGTGTCATCAGCGTAAGTTGACACTATTAGCTCATATTTCGACAGTCTAATACCCCTGCGGCTGTGGTATTCGCGCAGTGCACAGGCCAGCGGCTCAGCTACCAATGCGTATAATATTGGGGACAGCGGGCATCCCTGCCTCGTCCCTCGGGTGATGTTAAAGGGATCCGTCACCAGACTGCCTACTCGGACTCTGGCAGAGGGATGATTATACAGCACCCCTATCAATTGTAGAAAAACCGGGCCCAGACCCATCCTTGTCAAGACTTGGTGCATGAAGGACCATTCGACAGAGTCAAAGGCCTTTTCCATATCGAGAAAGACCGCGACTGCCTTGGTATCTTGTCGCGTATGCTGTATGGCTGACAATACCGTGCGTAAATTGTAAGTGAGGTTCCTATCTGGGATAAACCCTGCTTGTTCAGGGGCAACAAGAATCTGCGCAAGAGGAGCTATACGGTTAGCAAGGATTTTAGCGTAGATTTTAGTGTCGACGTTTAACAAGGATAGTGGGCGGTATGACCCGCATTCCTCAAGCGGCTTCCCCGACTTAGGTATAGCGACTATCACTGCCTCCCTCATTGTAGGGGGCATCGTTCCGGTTTGGCACATGTCATCAAAGAGCGCAGACAGTTGCGGCAAAAGGATATCAAGAAATGCCCTGTAAAAAGCCACAGTGAGGCCATCTACCCCAGGGGCGCCGCCTGCACTCATTCCCGTCAGGGCCAGCACTATCTCGTCTTTTTCCACCGGCCTCATCAGAAACTCACGATGGGAGTTCGAGAGGTGAGGAAGTTTAATATAGGAGAGATAATCTAAGATTTCCTCCTCCGTCCCGGAGGAGCGGGTAATGTATAGCTCCGCATAATAACTTCTAAAGCGCTCCGCTATTTCCATCTCTTCCGTGAGAACCGTTCCTTCTGCTGATTTAAGTTCTGAAACTAGGGCTTTACTGCGGCGCCTCCGGAGCAGCTGTGCTAAAAATGTGCCCGGCCTTTCTGCCTCCCCATACACGCGTGCCGTGGCGTATTTCCCTAAATGCCGGAGTTCAGCATCCGCTGCGTCATGATATTCTGCCAAAAGTGACTTGAGTTCAGAGGCCACTGCATTGTCCGCACTTACCAGCTGTCGCTGTTCTAATACTCCCAACTTCTTTTCTAGGTCGGCCAGACGCCTTCGAATGTCCCGGAGGACACCCGAGTGCTTGGACATAGCCATGCCCCTAATGTAAACTTTAAACGCTTCCCAGACCGTTTGGAAACTATCCACAGATCCCACGTTAGTAGCGAAGAACGTTTCAATATCCTCCGCAAGCTCCGCCTTGAAGGCTGTGTCCAGCAGCGAATATGAAGGGAATCGCCATGTGAACGGCGGTACGCGTGTCTTAGGGGTGGCTATCGCTATCAGCAGGGGGGAATGATCAGATAGAGTGCGGGGGAGGACCTTGCATTCCCTGACATCGTCACATAGGGGTGTAGATGCCAACCAATAATCTATCCTAGTGTGGAGATTATAATAAGCAGAATAGTGAGTGTATCCCCCTTTGAGCGGGAATCTCGAGCGCCAGATGTCACGCAGGTCCAGACGTAGCATAGTGGACTCCAACGCCCTCGCAGCCGAAGAGGGACGTCGCTCAGGGCCTCCCGACCGATCCACACTCGGGTTCCGGACCAGATTAAGATCCCCCCCCCAGAGGAACCTACTATCTTTGTATTTAGTGACGGTGGCCACCAGGGAGGCAAAGAATTCGGGGCAGTCATAATTTGGGCCATAAATATTAACCAAAACCAAGTCAATGCCCTTCCCCCGACATCTAGATATCGTATATCTACCGTCCTTGTCAGTGGTAAGTGGTTCTAGGGTATAGGGAGATTTAGCATTGATCCACGTGATTACCCCCCTGGAGTGTGTAGTAAAACCTGAGGCATGTGTGTTGTCCCGAAGACCTCAGCTACGTAGTAAGGGGCTATCAAGTGGCAGGTGCGTCTCCTGTAGTAAAGCTACGTCAACAGCATGATTTTGCAAGCAGTGGAGCACCTTGCGGAGTTTCCTGTAATTGTTTAGAGCCCTAACATTCCATGTGAGTGCCCGGAACACATCAATAGTGAGATTCTCACAAGCATTACTATGTACCACCATCACACTTGTTTTGTCTCACCCTGTATCTTGATCTGCGTCTCTGGCCGCAGTCTATCTCACCATGTATGTACTGATAAAAAACATCTGTTTGAAATGACGTCCAATTGCTTCTCAACACCCACCTACCCCCCACCCACAGCAGACCTTCCCCAACATGGTCGCGGACATTCCCCGTCCCCTCCCCAATCCCACCCCCACCCTGTCCCTCCCAAGAACAAAAAGAACATCCCCAGGTGTATTGCACGCGTGGGCGGAAATTGCTCATCAGGCAAAGAGTACTATCAAAACAACTTATAACCACGCTCCAGGCACCGTCTCAACAATCCTATGCAACTGCGATATATATGGTGTCCCCCCCTCCCTAAGTACAACATCAGTCAGTCGAGATGCGAATGCATGATTGCCCTGCAGGGCCCTGCCCTTACCCAAGGGACGCCGCATCACAGGTCTGAGCCCCCCCACATGGTGTCAGTGCTTACGCCAGGCCCACAACCCCAGCCTCCCCCGTCCTGCCCAGGCCCTCCCACACAAATCCCTCCGCAGCACGGTGGAGCAATCAAAACACAGTAGGTGAGCACCCTTCGAGGTCAAAGGGCAAAAACAGTGGACTGGTAAAGCCTTACTACCCCAGCATTAAACCCCCAAGAGAGCTTCTCCAACACTGTTTCAGGACAAAGACTACACTTATCAGACAATAGTAGTGGGCAAAGTTCAGTCCTGGTCCTCTAACGATCCTCCCGCAGCTTCGTCCTGCAGCTGCCTCTCAGGGCTCGGACGGTGTTCTCTCAACCAGTCTTTCAGCGCCTTCTGCAGGGCCTTCGGGTCAGTGAAGATGTGGGATTGGCCCTGCCTATTGACCCGCAACTTTGCTGGGTAAAGCATGGCGTAATCCACTCCAAGGTCGCAAAGCTGTTTTTTCATCGGGGCAAACAGTCGACGTGCCTCCTGAACTCGGAGCGTGAAGTCAGGAAACAGTGATATCGTGGAGCCTTCAAACCCCAGAGGCTGTTTCTCCCTGGCCAACCTCAGCGCCACATCACGGTCGCGGTAGTTGAGAAGTTTAGCAATGATCGGACGGGGGGTGCCCCCGGGGGTGGCCTGGGCCACAAGGAGCGATGCGCTCTTTCAACAACAAACATAGCTGAAAACGAGTCCTCGCCCAGCAGGGTCTTCAATAACTTCTCTGTGAATTGCTCCATATTGCCAGTATTTGTAGTCTCCGGCAGTCCCGTGATTCTGAGGTTGCAGCGCCGAAAGCGCGCCTCTAAGTCTTCGGTTTTGTCCTGCAGGACCCGCATCACTCTTCCCAGTTGTTTGTGATCAGAGTCCAGTGTGGTATGCGCCTCCTCCACCTCCGTCAGTCTTCGTTCAGACATGTCGAGTCTCTCTGCGTGTTTGTCTATCCTCTCCGCCATGCGGTCCATTCTATAGGACAATGCATCCATTTTCGTGCCAAGAGCCGCGATGCCACTCTGCAGGCTTTTTTCCATAGCCACCAGCATTCTACGAATGTCTGGACGTGAGTCATCTGCTTGGTGCTCCTGCATGCTGGAGGCGTCGTCAGGGGACGAGTCTTTAGACTTGGATCTTTTCTTCTCGAACGTTAGTCTCGACTGCGTCCTGTCGACCCAGCCCATCTTTAGCCTCCGGGAGGCCACACTGCTGGCGGATTTCCACTGTCACACGGGGGAGTAATGTAGCCGGCGGAGGGAGGCGCGATCCACACAATAGGCTACACGTGGCAGCAGCCCAAATAGCCCCCTGGACCAAGGGTGGCGTCGGATACCGGTAACGCTCCCTCCAGAGCTGATTTCAGCAGCCTACTTAAGGCCCCAGGTCCGCGGCTCTGCACACCCACTCTGGTAGTGGCAATCAAGGCTATCTCGTCCACTATGTTGAGCGCAGTATGCAGGCACACTGATCACCCGCCTATGCCGCCTGTCGCTGCTCCCGTACACAAGCAGCACCAGACACCATGCAGGATCCCCTACCACCGCAAGTGCCACAGCAGGTCTCAGCGTCATTAGCAATCGAGGCTAGGCCGCCCCCGCAGCTTAGGTCCAGCGATCCCAGCCCTGCAGGACCCAGTCAAACGATCAGGTGGGGCGCTGCATCTCCCGTGCGAAGTTGGATCACAAGGCGGGCATTCAGCGTCGTTGTGGTAGGCCCCCGCTCCCAAGCACAACGCAGCCCCCACCGTATGGCTCCCAAGGGATTCCGCAGTGTTCACCGTGGCAGGGCGCACACTGCTTTCATATGGGCTGCTCGTCTCCGGGGCTCCCAGTGTCCAACAATGAAGAGGGGGGGCGCCTCACCTCGCGCCAGTGCCCAAGTCCTTCAGGCCACCGCCACTGGTTGCGGGGAAGGGCTCCGCCCCAAGGTGTCCGTAATGCGCCCTGAGACTCGGTGGAGGTCAGCGTGCTGTCAAGGCCTCCGGCGCGGCTAGCTCGCTTCAGTAGCACGCACACTTCCGTCACTGGATCCGGGGCCCACAGCAGACCCCCGCTTCAATCCACGCCGGCCCAAATCAGGGAGGGTCACTCACCCAGAGGTCCCGCCGAGGCCGCCAACCCAGCGAGCACACTGCTGACGTCAATATCGGTGCCCCGAGTGCAGGCCCGGTCCCAGTGCAGCAGCCGCACCAGGCAAGTGCCGCCCGCCGCGGCTACGCAAGTCCGGCGTCCGGGTCCCAGCCAGGCCAGTCGCAGTCGGCGATCCTAACTCACTCAGGATAGCCGCACGGTGGTCCGGGGCGCTTCAGAACATTGCCACAGCACTCCGGGGGTCAGAAGAGACTGTCTTTGGTCTCACACACGCTGCAGTTGCCGGATAATTATAGGATATCGTTACGGTGTTACGGAGCACTCGGCTCAAGCGGCCATCTTGGTCGCGAGCAAGCTCCTCCCCCCTATAGTAGTTAAAGTTACATGATGAATAATATTGCAAAGTTAAGTTTAACAATATAAGGTGAATTGCAATAATAAACAATTGAAAGTAAAAAGCACAATATTGCAGCATAAAATAATTGGAAACTTTTATTGTTATTTTCAGTTACCTCTAGAGAAGGACTATGTTAGCCCAAAATGCATTGGGTTTTTAATAAAACACTGCCTTGGATGAATTTGCATTAGTTCGCGTTTTTGTTAGAGGCCCGGAGGGCACACCTAAAAATGGGAAATCTTGGAAATGGCATATCATTCCTACGTATGGATCGAATTGAGTAAACTAAAAGAATAAAAAGATGACGAGACAACATGAGGATTACGTTGAAGAATTTGAGTAATATGTTTGAAAGTATAAGTTGGCGCTAAAGAAGCACAATGCGCAGCGCAACTGGGAGAGGGGCGAATTGTCGCCTCGCATAACGCTGTTAACTTTCTAAAAGTGGCATTTATAAAATTGCAATTTAAAATCCAACTCCACCATAAGTTAGGATTTTAGATTGTGATTCCGATTCCAGAGTCACTAAACACAAACTGGTTATCGCTTACCAGTTGAAAATTACACTTATAACATGTAATAAGGCAACTCAAATGTTATCCTATGGGAGATGAAGGCCTTGCAATAGTGAAAAAATGAATGTAAGAATTTTTTACTACCAGGACATATAAACCTTAAAATGTCCTACTTTTTAAATACATTGCACCCTGCCCTCTCGACTGTCCAGGGCCTACCATAGTGGTGACCCATATGTATTAAAAAAGGTGCACAGACAGAATATCGATGTTGGAATATCGATGTGCCAGAATATCGAGTTTTTAATATCGAGGTGGCACAAGATTGACATGCAAGAATATCGTTGACTAGAATATCGACATGAAGGTAAGAAATATCGTTTTTTTAATATCGAAGTTAGTAATATCGTTAGTAAAAATATTGTTGTCAATATCGACATTTATTTTAGTGTTTTGTATTTTACTATGTGTGTTTAAAGTATGTGATGTAATTATTTTGTATAAGTATAGCTTATTTTTTAATGTATGTGTGAAATTTTTAGAAGTAATTAATTTTATGTTAATTAATTTTTGTGTATTTTAGTTCCGTAGCGGGTTGTGGGTTTATAGGGGAATATGGTGGGAAGTAATTTAATTAGAATACATTTATTAATAATTGTTAGAAGTTATAAAAAAATTTAAATTACATTTTGCGTTTTAGTTCCGTAGCGGGTTGTGGGTTAATAGGGGAATAGGGTGGGAAGCAATTTAATTATAATTAATTAATTAATATGTTTAATTAATATTTATGTATTTAATACTTTATAATGTTAATTGTGATAATTTAATTGTCATTAATTAGTTATTAATTGATTAATAATTATTCATAATTAATTGGTTAATATGTTAATTGTGTCATATTTTTAGGGGCGGGTTGTGGGTTTATAGGGGACGAGGGTGGGAAGTAAATTAATTATAATTAATAATGTGTATTAATTAATATTTATGTATTTAATATTTTATATTGTTAAATGTGGTTATTAATTTGTTATTAATTAGTTATAAATTGGTCATTAATAATTATTAATTAATTATTAATTATGTTAATTGTGTCTTTTTTTTAAGAGCATGTTGTGGGATGATAGGGGAGTAGGGTGGGAAGTAATTACATTTTAATATTTCTTTTAATATTTTTTATATATTATTTATTTAATTTTATTTAATAGTGTTAATTCTGTGAATTCATTTATTACTTATTGTTTTTAATTTGCTTGTTAATTGTTATTAGTTAATTAATTAATTGTTAATTTATTATGTTAATTGTTTTATGTTTTACAACATTGGTGGAGTTATTTATAAGGGAATATGGTGCGAGGTAAATTATTTTTAATTAGTTAATTATTTGTTAATTAATGTTCATTATTTTGCTGGAGTGGGAATAGTAAATTATTCCCCTCCGCTATCCAACACTTTCCCTACTGTTGCACTCGCTGGAGTGGGAATAGTAATTTTATCCCCTCCGCTATCCAACACTTTCCCTACTGTTGCACTCGCTGGAGTGGGAATAGTAATTTTATCCCCTCCGCTATCCAACACTTTCCCTACTGTTGCACTCGCTGGAGTGGGAATAGTAATTTTATCCCCTACGCTATCAAACACTTTTCCTACTGTTGCACTCCCTGGAGTGGGAATAGTAAATTATTCCCCTCCGCTATCCAACACTTTCCCTACTGTTGCACTTGCTGGAGTGGGAATAGTAAATTATTTCCCTCGGCTATCCAACACTTTCCTACTGTTGCACTTGCTGGAGTGGGAATAGTAATTTTAACCCCTCTGCTATCCAACACTTTCCCTACTGTTGCACTCGCTGGAGTGGGAACAGTAATTTTATCCCCTCCGCGAACCAACACTTTCCCTACTGTTGCACTCGCTGGAGTGGGAATAGTAATTTTATTCCCTCCGCTATTCAACACTTTCCCTACTGTTGTACTCCCTGTAGTGGGAATAGTAAATTATTCCCCTCCGCTATCCAACACTTTCCCTACTGTTGCACTTGCTGGAGTGGGAATAGTAAATTATTCCCCTCCGCTATCCAACACTTTCATACTGTTGCACTTGTTGGATTGGGAATAGTAATTTTTACCCCTCCGCTATCCAATACTTTTCCTACTGTTGCACTCGCTGGAGTGGGAATAGTAATTTTATCTCCTCCGCTATCCAACAATTTCCCTACTGTTGCACTATCTGGAGTGGGAATAGTAATTTTATCCACTCCGCTATCCAACACTATCTCTACTGTTGCACTCTCTGGAGTGGGAATAGAAAATTTTAACCCCTGCGATATCCAACACTTTCTCTATTGTTGCACTCGCTGGAGTCGGAATAGTAATTTTATTCCCTCCGCTATCCAATACTTTCCCTACTGTTGCACTATCTGGAGTGGAATAGTAATTTTATCACCTCCACTATCCAACACTTTCCCTACTGTTGCACTCGTTGGAGTGGGAAAAGTAATGTTATCCCCTACGCTATCCAACACTTCCCCTACTGTTGCACTCTCTGGAGTGGGAATAGTAAATTATTCCCCTATGCTAGCCAACACTTTCCCTACTGTTGCACTTGCTGCAGTGGGAATAGTAATTGTTACCCCTCCGCTATCCAACACTTTCCCTACTGTTGCACTCGCTGGAGTGGGAATAGTAATTTTATCCCCTCCGCTATCCAACACTTTCCCTACTGTTGCACTCGCTGGAGTGGGAATAGTAATTTTATTCCCTCCGCTATCCAACACTTTCCATACTCTAGCACTTCCTGGAGTGGGAATAGTAATTTTATCCCCTACGCTATCCAACATTTTCCCTACTGTTTCAGTTAATGTAGTGTAAAATGTTGTTTTAAAATTAAAAAATTATTCTAATATTTTAATATATTATATATATATATTTTATTTTTATGTTTATGTTACAGGTGTATGTATATATATATGTATTTATAATTTGTATTATGTTTCTAGCATTTTATAAATTATTATAATAATTATTTATTAATATTAAGTAAATATATATATAATCATTTTTATATATGTATGTTAAATTTATTTTTACATTACATTTATTATTTATAATTTTTAACATTTTTTAATAATTCTAACTATGTTTTTATTAATTATATATATTATTTAATTTATTTAAAATTATTTATTAGAGATTTTAAAAAAACGATATTTTGAACAATGATATTTTTAACAACGAAATTTTTGTTTCGATATTTTTGTACTTACCATTGTAGAGATAGGATGTCGATATTCTTGACATCGATATTTTGAACACGATATTTGTGTAGGTCGATATTCCTGTCGTCGATATTCTGTCAGCGATCCATTAAAAAAGGAAGGTTTGGGCATGGCAAGAGGTTGTTTTTTTCCAGGTCAAAACGGCAGTTTAAACTGCACATGGAGGCTCTGCAATAGCAGGCCTGAGACATTTATAAAGCCTCCTTAAGTGGGTAGCAAAATCAAAGCTGCAGGCCCACTAGCAGCATTTAATTTACAGGCCCTGGGCACATGTAGTGCTACTTTACTAGGGTCTTACAGGTAAATTAAATATGCCAATTGGGGATTAGTCAAAGTTACTGCGTTTGAAGGAGTGAGCATGTGCACTTTTGCACTGGTTAGCAGTGGTAAGGTTCATAAAATCCTAAGGCCAGCATAAACTAGATCAGAAAAATTGAGGAGCAAGGCAAAAAGTTGGAGGGAGACCACCCTAAGGCTTAGAGGTCTAACATGTCCCCCCCCAGCTGAGAGTGGGGAAAACTACCCAACCCCTTGGCAGTTCTCATTACTAATGCAGAAGAGCCTGGATAGACCATCAGAATTGGCGTGGTCTTACCCAGGACAGTGTTCCATCGTAAAGTCCATTCCCTGTAGGGACATGGACCAGCTCAACAGTTTGGGATTTTCATCCCTCATTTGCATGAGCCATCTGAGTGACCTGTTGTCTGTATGAACCGGGAAGTGAGTCCCAAACAACAATGGTCTCAGTTTCTTCAGTGCCCAGACCACAGGAAAGGCCTCCCTTTTAATCGCACTCCACCTCTGTTCCAGAGAAAGTAACCTCCTGCTAATAAAGGCTACCGGTTGGTCTAGACCCTCCTCTTTTACCTGTGCTAAGACAGCGGCTATGCCATGCTCTGAGGTGTCTATCTACAATATGAACTCCTTAGAGAAGACAGGAGCCTTGAGTACAGGTGCTGTACACATGGCAACTTTCAGGGTATCATAGGCTTTCTGACTGTTCTTTGTCCAGGTCACCTCTCTGGGCTACTTCTTTGAAGTCAGCTCCATTAAGGGGGACACAATGGTGTCATATCCCTTAACAAACCTCCTATAGTATCCTGTGAGGCAGAGGAAGGCCCTCACCTCAGTTTGTGTTTTAGAGGGTTGCCAGTCCAGAATAGTTTCACTTTTGGCCTGAACGGCCTGCACCTTGCCCCCTCCCACTATGTGGCCCAGATAAACCACAGAACCCTGCCCTATCTGGCAATTACTGGCCTTGATAGTCAAGCCCGCCTGCTGCAGGCCCTAAAGCACCTCTTGGAGATGGTACAGGTGTTCCTCCCAGCTGGAGCTGTAGACAGCTATGTCATCCAGGTAGGCGGCACATAATTCTTTCTTCTCAGCCAGGACCCTGTTGACCAACCCCTGAAAGGTGACAGGGGCATTCTTCAAACCATAAGGCATCACCCTAAACTCGAAGTGGCCCTCTGCAATTGAGAATGCAGACTTCTCTTTTGCTGCCTCAGTCAGAGCGGCTGCCAGTACCCTGATGTCAAATCAAAAGTACTGAGAAATTTGGCAGTGCCCAGCCTGTCTATAAGCTCATTAGTTCGGGGGATGGGGTGTGCATCATGATGGATTGAGCCCCCTATAGTCCACACAGAACCTAAGTTCTGCAGTGGCACCCGGTAGGGCAACCTTGGGTGCCAGAACCACAGGGCTGGACCAGGGACTGTTGGAGGGCTTAATCACCGCTAACAGCAGAATCTTGGAGACCTCCACCTTTATGCTGGCCCTTACCTTGTCTGGCAACCTGTAACAGGTGGACTGTCTCCAGTGTCAATGTCATGGACACACATGTGTGTGAGCCCAGGGGTGAGGAAGAACAGAGAGGTTAACTGCCCCAGTAACTGGTAACAGTCACTCTGCTGTTCTGGGGTAGGGGAGATGCTGACATCCTCAATTTACTTATCGTGTTCAGGGAGAGGCTCACTCTCCACTTTCACTCTCTCTTCTGTCACCAAGAGCATGCTCATTTTGGACCTCTCAAAGTGTGGTTTGAGGCGCTTCATGTTGAGCACCCTTAAGGAGTTCCTCTGTAGATTGAGATCCACCAAGTATGTGTACTCCTCCTTCTGCTCCTTCACCTCATATGGGCCTGTCCAGAGATCCTAGAGAGCTCTGACCTCCACAGGGAACATAACTCACACCTTCTGGTAAGGCTGAAACTCTACCAGAGTGGCCTTCTGCTCATACCAGAATTTCATAACTTTTTGACTGGCCTCAAGATTGCTCTTCGGCTCCCCCCAGAAGCGATGGAACTGGTTGCAGATGGCCAGCATGTAGCTGACCACATCCAGAGGGTGTTTCCTGTGAGCTTGCTTCCACCTCTCTCTGACAAGGCTACGTGGTCCCCTAACAGTGTGGCCATAGTGCAGTTAAAAGGGGCTAAACCCAACTTCCTTCTGTGGCAGCTCCCTGCATGCAAAAAGAAGGCATGGCAGGAGGACGTCCCACTTAAGCCTCATAGGCAAAGGTAGGCCCATTATCATGCCCTTCAGAGTCTAGTTGATTCTCTCCACAAGACTGTTGGTTTGGGGGTGATAGGGTGTGGTGGACTTATAGGATACTCAACACTCATCCCACATGGACTTCATGTACGAGGACATGAGGTTAATGCCTCTGTCAGACACTATCTCCTTGGGGAGCTCCACAAAGGTAAAAATCCCAATTAGGGCCCAGGCCACTGCAGGGGCAGTCACCGACCTCTGAGGAATTGCCTCTGTGTAGAGGGTTGTTTGGTCCTCCAAGATCAAGGCTAACCTGTTGCCTAACGCCATCTTGGGGTCCAAGGGTCCAACAATATCAATGCCTCCCCTCTCAAAGGGAGTGCCAATGACAGATAATGAGTCAGAGAGTTTGAGTTTCTTCCCTAATTTCCCACTGGCCTGGCAGGTGGGACAGGACCTACAGAATGCATCTGAGGCCGCCTTTATCCGGGGCCAATAGACTTGGGCAAAAGCCTTGCAAAGTCTTGTCTTGCACCAGATGTCTTGCCAGGGGTATGTCATGAGCCAAGCCCAGTAGGAAAGTCCTGTAACATTGGGGACCACCAGAACACGGGCTGTCCTGAGCTAGGAACCTTAGGCTCACTATATAGGAGGTCATTCTAGTGACAGTTTCTTCTGCTCCAGGGATATGGCTGCCATTTGGCCGGCAGCTCTCTCGCTGATTGCCTGTCACTAAGCTCCTATTGGTGGATGAGCAGTTCAGAGGGACGTGTGCCAGCAGAGCCATTTGACTTACAGTCCTGCATGGTGCACCAAGAAAATCATTTTTGGGCAGGTTGTCCCCTTCTCTTTCATCCTCAGGGGTTGCCTATTCTTTAGATGAGATCTGTGTTTGGTGGGCTACTTCTCAAGCCCTGAGAACCTTTTCAAAATCAGCCTTCTTGGCAAGTTGTCAAGGTAGCCAGATCCAACTCTATGTTCTCTTCAACTTTTAAAAAGTGCAAAAACTGGATTAATTAAAAAAAAAAAAAAAAAATGATCCAATCAAAGACCTGATGCCAATTAAAGATCAACATTCAATTTGTGCTGTCAATTTAATTTAGGGATTTTTAATGTCCAGCTTAATAGCTGAGTGCTATTGCTAAACACATGTTCTGGATCCCACTGTTAAACACCAATGTGAAAGTGGATGTTCGTCCTCTTCAAGTAATAATGGCACTATTTTTGTTAGGTCCAGTTACAATTTCAGTAATTTAAACCTGAGTTCAACCCTGGCAGCTAAGGCACAGAGCAGACAAGCTTAACTTCAGAAAATATAAAACACATTTAAAAGTACCGAAATAGTAAAAAAAAATGAAAACACAACAAAAGAAAAATGACACTCCAATTTATACATACAGAGAATATTTTACTGAAGAAAATGAACAAAAAGTACAAAAGTACAATAAGGGGCATCAGAGAAACAAATTTTACACGTTTTAATTAAAAATAGCTTTAGGAAGCACAACCGCCAACTGTGGGTAAATGGTCGACAATGGTAATGTTTGAGGCCAACTGCAATGAAGTGCAGGTCAGATATTAGGACCAGGTTGGTACCAGTCAAAGAGTTACCTCCCAACTCAGAAAGTTTTATGGAGAAAATGTGTTTTCGGCGAGGCAAGCTGCAAGGCAAATGCTCAGCTGGGCTCTATGATAGTGGGTTGCTGAGGCAAAGGGCCCTGTTGCGGTCGTTAACGACATTGGGAAATCTCTAAGTGGGCAAAGTCTGAAGTCTGTGCCCAGGAAGGCCTCAACGTTGAGAGGGGCAAACCAGCAAGTTGAAGTCGATTTGCGATTCACCTTCGATGGCTGAGGCTTCAATGGTGATCCTGGTTTCTGACAGTTCTCTAAGCAGAAAATTAGGGTAAAGTTTCTAAGTCCCCACGTTTTCAGTTTGGGCAGTAGGTGTTCACTCTAACAGCAGCCAAGGGTTCCAGGACCTCAGGAACAGCACTTGGGGTCAGGACTGAGTCCAGCAGAAGCCATCAGCAGGGTTCAAGGCAAGTCCAGTTGGAGCTGGTCATCTGAGGTCTTCCAGAACAGTAGTCTTCTTGTAGCTTTTGTTTCCCTGTAGCTAACAGGAGGTCATCCAATTGACCTCTGGAGTCCAGTTCTTTGTCATTCACTTTTTTCTCCCTGTAGCTGAACAGGAATTCAATCAACTGACCCTTGAAGTCCACGTCTTTGTCCTGAGACAATTGCCAGCAGTTGCAGCTCCTCAGGTTTCCTCACAGGTCAGAGCAGCAGGATTAGTCTTATTTCTGACTTTCACAGGCCAAATAGTATTTGAAACAAGGTACCCAGGGGTGTCTCTTTTATGCCTGGCACTAGTCTGTGGGTGGGGGGTGATTTCTGTCCCTTTCCTGACATATAAGGAAAAGGATCCCAGGGGTGGCCCTACCTACTTAAACAGTAATTCCTGTGTCCCCTACAGCAAACAATCCCACAGTGTCCTTCTTTACCTAAATCCAACATGGGAGAACCTTTCTTCCCCTGTGAAGGGCTCCTGTGCCCACTTTCAAGGTGTGGATAGAGAAATGAGCAACACCTTCTCTGTGGTCACTCCAAACTGGCTCTGGGAGCACCTCTTCGCCCACTGGTATTGATGACTAACTGACTAAAGTGACAGTGAAGGGGCAGGCTCAGGTGTTAACTACATTTGCCTGTGACAGGTTAGGACTCTTTGAAGTTAATAAAGCTCTTGGGTGCAGCCAAAATGGTCATCCCGTCAAAGGAAGAGAACAGTTCCCCATACTCAAGGCCTTTGTCTTAGCTCTGTAAGCAAGTTCACACCTAATCAAGTGGCCTATTCAGCTCCAATGTGCCAGTTTGAAGCTCATTAAGGTGGGCTTCTAGAGGCTTTAGTAGGGAAGAGGGGGCTTTCTGAAAGTACCTTTTGCAAAATATTTATTATAAATCTGACTCTACCAGTGAATTTGGCTTGCAATAAATATTTTAAAAATCCAAGAATTAACTTTGTGAGGATTTCCTTGGCAGAGATAACATTATTAATGTTGATATTGTGTCCCAAAGGAAATGTGTGTAGGGAATTGGGTTTTTGATTGAGGGGTGAAAACCCCTCTCAAGCAATAAACACAATCCTTGCCAGGATGAATCACATAAGTCACTAAATTAACCAGTGCTTAACCCACTGATTTCTTGGCACAAAAGCAGTCAGGCAGAACTTAGAGACAATGTATTAAGTATTTATGCAGCACCCAAACAGTGATAAAGTGAAAACACAAGAAAAATCCCACACCAATGTAGAAAAATAGAGTATAATGTAATAAATAATTTAGGACCAAAATGACAAAAATCCAATCAGTATAACCGGAGACATCCTTTTTCACACATTAGGGTAAGTATAGAGCCTAAAAGCACAAATGAATGAATGAATGAATTTGTATTTGTATAGCGCATGGCTACCCTGAGGCCTCCCAGCGCTGAGGACAAACACAGGTGGACAAGGCACAAGAGTTAAAGCGAGTCCTTGAAGAGGAAGGTTTTCAGGAGTTTTCGAAACGCCAACAGATTGGGCTCCTTCCGCAGATTGGAAGGAAGGGTGTTCCAGAGGTTAGTGGCGTTGAAAGAGAAAGAGCGCCCGCCCCATCTGGCTCTTCGTATTTTCTTCGGGGTGGCAAGATAGGAGAAGCTAGAGCGAAGGTTTCTGGAAGGATGGTAGGGGGTGATGAGGGAGTGAGTAATGACCGGACCGTTCTTCCAAAAGGCTCTATGAGCCAGGCACATGGCCTTGAACTGTATCCTTGCCGTAACAGGGAGCCAGTGAAGGCTCCTTAGTGCTGGTTTCGCAGATTGCCTGCGAGGAATCTGGAGAAGCAGGCGAGCAGCACATTGCTGGATCATCTGGAGTTTGTGAATAGTGAATTGGGGAGCTCCCAAGTAGAGGGCATTCCCATAATCCAGGCGAGAAAGAATAAGAGCTTGGACCATGATTCTTCTCGCCTGGAAGGGGAGGAGGGAGAGGATCTCACGCAACATCCTCATCAGGCCGTAACAGGTGGCTGAAAGCTTGGTGGCCTGGTGGTTGAAGCTGAGAGAACAGTCAAGCCACATACCAAGACTCTTGATCTGGGCTTTTGGATCTGGGGCAGGGCAGAGGCAGTCTGGCCAGAGGAGAGCAGGGTTGAACGGAGGGTGAGTCGCCAAGGAGCATGAGCTCAGTTTTGTCCCTCAGCTTAAGGCATGAGAGTTCCATCCACTCGGCCACCGCCTCTAGGCAAGGACCTAGGGTGCTAGATGACCTCTCGGGGTGGTTTAAAGCCACCACGAGCTGCGTGTCATCTGCATAGGTGATGATCCTTATGCCGAATGGATGGACAATCTCCGACAGGGGACTCATGTAGATATTAAATAGCGTGGGGCTCAGGGAAGAACCCTGGGGAACCCCACAGCTAAGAGGCAACCGGTTGGACACAGCGTCTCCTTCAAACACCTGGAAGAAACTATCACTGAGGAAGGACTGGAGCCAGGTTAATGTCATGCCGGTCACGCCTAGATTCTTGAGTCGACAAGTCAGGATGTTATGATTGACAGTGTCGAATGCGGCACTGAGATCCAGGAGAATAATTGCTGCAGTGCCTCCCTGGTCCAGTATCCTCCTTGCCTCCTCCGTTACTGCCAGAAGGGCATTCTCAGTCCCTAGCTGAGGGTGAAAACCTGTTTGGGAATGATCGAGAAGGTTGTTAGATTCCAAATATTCTACCAGCGTGGTATTTATGTGTTTCTCAAGTAGCTTACTCAGCCAGGGAAGGAGGGAGATGGGGCGGTAGTTGGTCAAGTTGGATTGGTCCAGGTTGGGTTTCTCTAAAAGGGCCTTAACCAACGCACATTTCCAGGCAGGGGGAACCGTACCGGAGGAGATGGATGAGTTTAAAATATCAAGGATTACGGGGCGAATGAAATTGATGACTAAGGTAAGGGGCTGAGGAGGGGCAGGATCAGTGCAAGTAGTCACAAAGTGCTACTTGCGGTAACCTGGTCTGGCTAGACCAGTGGAAAGTCACAAGTTCAGTCCGATCACAATGGAGCATGGGCCGGATACAGGGCCAAGGCTAGTCCCGCTGAAAAGTTGCCTTCTCATAGTCCGATGCGACCATTCTGGTTCACGGTGGGCATGAGGAGAGTGTCATGGATGGTCATTGCTGTAGTGCGAAGAGCAGGCCTGGCGTCACGGAAGACTGTTTCAGTAGCGCGAAGAATCGGTTGGGCGTCACAGATGGTTGGTGCTGGAGCTTCAGGCTAGCGGTCACCGCAGGCTATCATTGCTGTAGCGCAAAGTGCAGATCTCACATTGTCGGGCATCACTGGCAGTCTCTGTAGAAAAGAGCAAAGAGTCAGGTTCACCAGAGGTTTGCATTGGCGGTTTTCGCGGGTGGCAAGATCTCAGCATAAATGGGCTCTTTTGCCGTCACAAAGAGCCCAAAACTTCAGGATTTCTCATTTTCTTTGCAGGAAGAGCTTAACTGATGCCAGCCAATGGTCCAGGACCTGGGGAGGCACCTCTTGGGGAATTGTAGCTCACTTCAGCAGAGGCCAGAAGTGATAATGTGGGTCCATTTGCAGGCCGAAGCAGGTCCAGTTCAGAGGTCAGATGGACAGTTGCAGGGATGCCTCTGGAGGGTGTTGGTCCCCTATACCTCGGAAAAGGAGGTCTGACAGCTAACCCTTGGAGTCACTCAGGTCTTTTTGGGAACAAGGAGATGGTCCTCAAGCAGCAGGTTCATCCTCTTGTAGCAGCAGGGCAGTTCTCTGAGAAACAAGGCAGCCCTCAAGCAGCAGGGCAGTCCTCTGGGTACAATGAAGTCATTCTAAATTTCACAGGTCCAGGAATGTACTAAAGTGTTGATCTGAGGGTCCAATATTTATGGGAAACATCGTTTACAATGCATGCAATACATCACATGCCATTACAACGCGGTCATTACAACAACAGCGTTGTTACATCGCAAACCATTACAGCGCAAGTCGCTACAAAAACTTGCTGTAGGGGCAGAAGGTGATGGATTTAAAATCCAACACCTTCCCTACTGTTGCACAGACTGGAGTTGGAATAGTAAATTATACTATTCCAAAATCCAGCGCACCCTCTACAGCAAGTCATTGTAACGACTTGCGTTGTAATGGTATGCGATGTAATAACACGGCCGTTGTAATGACCGCGTTGTAATGGCATGCGATGTATCGAATGCGTTGTAACGTGGCCTACTCAATATTTATACCTAGAACCAGCCTTTGAAGTGGGAGAAATGTCTAGACTTTTACCACATCTGGTTCTGGACTTTCCCTCCTCCCCTGCCCAGGCTCCATGGGGTCTAGGGTGACAATGGACTGGTGTTAAATTCTTGTGAGTGTGCTGAGGCACCCCCTTTGAAATTTAAGTCTGGCAGGTAACAGATCCACCCCTCGCATCGTTGCAGGATGGCACATCTGTCAACACGTAGTCCCCCTTTGTCTCACTGACTGGGAGGCATACACACAGGCCAACTGCCAACTACACCCAGTCATGTGACTCAGGTCACATGCTGCCCGCACCAAATGGTTAGGACAAGAAAATGCCAACTTTCTAAAAGTGGCATTTGTAGAATTGTGACTTAAAGTCAACTTTTAAAAAAAATTATAATTACTTTGAGGCCAGAGAAGACATTCCTACCCACTCTCAATCAAAACTTCTCACTTATTAAATGTAATAAGGCAAGCCAATGTTATCCTATGGGACCGGTTGGCCTTTCGAATTTAAGAGTTTTTCAGTACCAGGACATGTAAAACTTAGAAGTACATGTCCAAACTTTGAAATACACTGATACCTGTCCTATGGGCTGTTTAGGGCCTCCATTAGGGGTGACTTGTAAGTATTAAAAAAGGAAGGTTTAGGCCTAATCAAAAGGTTTATTTGCCAGGTCGAACTGTCAGTTTAAAACTGCACACATGCTGCAATAGATGGCCTGTGGCATGTTTTAAAAGGGCTACTTAGGTAGGTGGCACAATAGGTCATGCAATCCCACTAGTAGCATTTAATGTACAGGCCCTGGGTACATGTTGTACCAATTTTCTAGGGACTTATAGGTAAATTAATTGTTCCAATCAGGTGTAGGCCTATTTTGCCATACTTAAAGGAGTGAGCACGAGCATGTTAGCACTGGTTAGCATTGGTAAAGTGTGCAGAGTCCTAAAGCCAACAAAAACGAATTCAGCAACAGGAGGTAAGTAGGCAAATGTTTTGGGGGAAGACCACCATAAGGGTTGTCTAGTCTAACAAATAGCTAACTCTGTTACAGTGAAAATGGCTTGGACGCCTTGTCACTGTCAGGGCATGTTAAACACTACACATTGACAAATTCTTCTTTTAAATACCATGAACCCTGGTTTATGGACATTGAGGTCTACTTTCGGGTGACTTATTAATATTTAAAAAGAGGGTTAAGGGTTGTCAAATGTGGTTATTTTGAAAGGTTGAATTGCTGTTTTAAAACTGCGACATAGGTAAGGCTGCATCCGTGTTCATACTGTCACTGTAGTGGATGGCAGAATGGGTGCTGCATTCCACTAGTGACATTTAACTTACAGGCAATGGGTACACTTTGGACAATATAGTAGGCACTTCTAGGATACTGAAAATGCTGATTGGGACCTTAGTTAGTTTCAATATGTTTTAGGGGTAAGACAACATGCACTGGGACCTGGTTAGCAGTGTCACGACTCACTCCCTGCGTTCTCGTGTCCACCATTAGGGGGCTGAACTGTGGGACTCTCCAGTGTTCTAATAAGCTTCCAGACCCTCCCCTTCATGCATATACTGCCTTCCAGTCATTTAGATTCTACTTGCAAATCGCCATCTATTCCCAATCCATGCCGGGTTTTGTGAAAGTAAGCCTGCTCATGCTTGAAGCCAGCCTGCTCATGTTTGACACTGTGTTACCTAGACTTCCCTGCTCACTGCTTCGTCTCCACCCCTGCAGGCCAAGGATGGGTGGAGGAATTCAGCTCACCCGTGGCTGGCTGCTGCTAGCCTGCTCACACCTGATGCATGTGATTACTGTGAGCTCTTTTACGCCCCAGCTCCCTTCAGTCCAAGGTAGGTCATTGTAGCTCTGTACCGGTGAGACCGACCCTTGTTTCCAATGTTTCCTGAGCTTTTGATATCCTTGTTTCCAGTGTTTCCTGAGCTTTTGATATCCTTGTTTCCAGTGGTTTCCTGAGCTTTTGATATCTTTGTTTCCAGTGTTTCCTGAGCTTTTGATATCCTTGTTTCCAGTGTTTCCTGAGCTTTTGATATCCTTGTTTCCAGTGTTTCCTGAGCTTTAGTTATTCCCTGTTCCTGAGCTGCTGCTGTTTTCCTTGTTTCTGAATTTGCACTGCCTGCAGTGCTACCTTGACTCCTGAGCCTTAGCATTCCTTGCTGCTGAGCTGCAGCAGTTTCCCTTGTTCCTGAACTGGCACTGCCTGCAGTGCTGCCTTGGCTTTTGAGCTTTTGCTAAATTCTTGTTCTTGCTCCAGCACAGCCTTCAGTACTACTTTGTTTTCTTGATTCCTGAACCAGCACTATTCTAGTATACCCTTGTAGTCTCACCTTCTGTGTATCATTTTCCAGTCCCTGCTTTTCTTCCCATGTCCTTGGTTCCAGTTCCTAGTTGACTGTCTTGCCATTCCTACTGTCTTGCTTCTATTACCTTGTATGTTTGTTACTTGTTTTCTCCCAAGTGTGCCCTGTGATTTCCTTCCTCTCCTGTTAAGCACTCCTCCTTGCAAGCTCCTTGTCTATTGTGCTTGTGTTTAGTTCTACCCCCTCACTGTTACTGCCTTGCGTGTTCCTGTTTGATTGCCAGGATCCGTGGGCACAGCTGACTATCTAGGTGGTGTTTCTTGTTCACTGTGAGTATTGTCTTTGAGTTGCATTTATAACGTCACCATTGGTATCTGCTCCACAGACCCTGCCTTTGCATGCATATCCTATATGTGGGTATTTGCAGTCAGTATCTGTAACAGCAATTGTGGGTGAGAAACTTAATGAGCTTCAGTCTTACCATGTGGAGCTCCCGAGTTCTTTACCGCACATTCCCTTTATTGTTAATGTTTTTTCATATATACGTGTATTGCACATCCGTCCTGGGTGTAGTGATTCTGAATGCTGAACCACCTCATGCTTGCCTGTCCGTTCTGAGTCTTAGCCATCTTGTTCCTTCGTGCAGGCTTCCCGTTTGGATCCTTTTTCTCCTCTGACTTCCTGTGTGATCCTGGGTAGTGCTGTACTCCTTTTTGTGCTTCATTTTTTACCGATTCGCCAGTCTTTGCCCAAGTCCCTGACTGTGTCCCAGACAGTCCCGGACAGTCCCTGACAAGCAGTGACCAAATGCAAAAAGTAAAAAAACAGCTGCATAAGTGCAAAAAAATAGTTAAAAAAGAGGCATTTTCCTACACCCAGAAATGATCTTTCTGCAATTTATATTCACTTTATAATGCTTTATAATTTTTGTAACTAATTGAAATATGTCAGTGTGACACCTTGACTAGACTTTTGTATTATGTTTGTAATCTTGTCTCATTTAGAGCTATGCAAAGTTCAGTTTCCACCAGTAAAAGTTCCGAGAAGATGGTAAATTAGTAAAACTGTAAAATTTGTTGACCTTCTACAACATACCTGGCACCTACATTTCGAACCAAAAAATATATATTTTGCAGAAGGTTTCTCCCCCTAAAACATGTTTTACACTACAATTACTCCTCAAGAAGTAGTTTTTGTGTTTTTATCTGCGCAGGATATGCTTCGCAAAAAAACCCAAAGTTGGGTGGAATCGAAGTTGCCCAAATTCACACATCTTTATTAAATCTTTTATCATGTGGGTTTATTATTTTCGCTAACATTAGCTTGTATTTGACAGTGGCAGGGCAAACCCATATGGATGATTTCTTTTGGTCTATTGATATTTTCTTTTTCCATTATAAATCCTGGGCCTTTTTTGCACTTCTTTCCTTACATTCCGATACACCAAAGACAAAATGAGAACAAGCATGTTTATTTAAAATCAAATGTTTAAACATGATGGTACTTATAAAAACAAAAATAGGCTGACTAAGACTTCCACGCATCACAGCAGAAACATGGCAACGTTTGAAGAGTCTGATATAGCAGAGAACAAGTCTGTTTTACATATTTATTTGGGCAATACTGATATCGTTTTTTACCACATCACAACTGCGGACACTGCATCTACTGTAGGACGCTGTATTTAGCTTTAGCGTGGATGTTGTCGTGCCAGCTTCTTGACATTTCAGAGTTACATACCCGCATGACATAAATAATTGTGGGAAGTTGCTACATTCTTCAATGCCAACTGGCAATAAAATTAAATTCAGTCAGTATTGATAAATGAGACTGTAAATCTGCAGACATTAAAAATGCAGCTCTGTTTCACTAAGGTCTACGGTTTATTATTTTCACAATCTGAACAGGCGCAGCTATAGCATATGTTAACACAGTAGTTTCAGTGAGGTGGAAATGTGTGACACATCACATAAATTATTCACTTGTTCAAAACCTTCCAGATGGCAAGGGAAAGTCCTGTAAAGGGAATAGATTCCTGGTCTATGTGTCTAAACATAAGTCTGCAATTACAGTCTCATCATTAAAATGGACCATGCAAATCTGCTCAGCTGTTTTCTGAATATCCACCTGCCAGGGTTGATTGTTATAAATCCCAATTTTCCGGGAGTTTTCTAAAATAAAGATTACGATTTAAGTTGTGAAAGAAGTTGAAATGCCATATATTACACCTAATTCTGAAAAGCGTTTTGTGGCATTTTGTGTTTAGTAGCGGAGAACGCCTTATACTATAAAGAGATTGATACCTGCAAAAATGGTGTACCGATATTTTTTTTAAAAAAGTAATCAGACTTTAATATGTGATTGAAGATGAAATTAACTTTGAACTTGTTCGATATTTTAAACAAAGTAAACTGTCGCTGCTAGTGTTTTCTGTATTTGCATGGACCGCAGACACGAAGGCTCTTGTTACTTACCACAATTTACTGTTTAGGGGCAGTTTTGAAATTAACAAGAAATAACGCTGCTTTTATTTATATGTGCAGAGTTAATGTGCAACTTTGACGAACAAATGTATTAAAATGCATAAAATTGAAGGCTGGTTTCCTTTATTCGTACTAGGCCTCAAAAGCTTATATAAGCAGCACTGCTTGAATAGAAAATGGTAAACACCTTAAAAGTTTGAATCTTGACCTCTCCATTATCATGTTTTTGTAATAATAAATACGTTGCTTATATAGTTTCAGGTATTTCCATAAAATGTTTCTA
Organism: Calotriton arnoldi; assembly: GCA_963921515.1. Classification (NCBI taxonomy): domain Eukaryota; kingdom Metazoa; phylum Chordata; class Amphibia; order Caudata; family Salamandridae; genus Calotriton; species Calotriton arnoldi. The sequence goes on from CAWUFW010002014.1 coordinate 2,373,441, forward strand.
CTTATGCAAAGATCGCTTTTAACACATGATTAATTTTGCCCTTTAATAGGGTAATGAAGTCTTTATTCATTACAACACAGCTTAAAACGTGTACTTGAATTTCTAGCCTACCTGTTTTTCCCCTTCAAAAATGATATTGCAAAATGTTTTCTTTTTCATTAACATAGATGCTTCAACTTCTACATGGATCCTTGTCTAAAGAGTCGATATTAGAAGGTTAAAGATGTAGAGTATAGGGACATGGCTCAGCCACCGGAGATGGTGGATGCTCCTGCTTGAGCTTCAGCATCCTCGCAGCAATACATAAGCTTTAATCCTTGCTGGAATCACAGCCCACACAAACTATTTTGGGCGTTGGGGCTTGGCACGCTGTGGCGGCGACTGGCTGAAATTCTTTGAAGTTGGATGGCCCTGGGAGCGCACATTTGAAGTTGCTTGTGGTGGCGGGCTCCAGAGAGACTGCATTACAAATGCTGCACTCACCTGCCGGCCCTGAGAGAGTAGGGGGTTGTAGCACTTGAGGGTGAGCACTGACCAACGTCGGATTGGTAACGCGGGCACTCGGGCAATGGCCGAGGGGCCGGTATCCAAGTTCCAGCTGTGGGCCGTTTTTTGGGCAGCCTGGGGGCTGTCTGTGCTGTGAGGATGCCCCCAGCGGCCCAGTGGGTGCCTGAGTGGCCTTTTTAGAGGCAGATGGGCGGAGGTGTCACTCCCTTTCTCTCGCTGGCTGGCCCATTAATGTATGCTGATTGAGTGGGGGTAGGGGGCCTGAGCAGAAGTGGTCTCACTAGCATTCATGTGTGGTTCAACAGTGTGAACTAATCCACGCATTTTTTTTTTATCTAAGTGAAATTACGAAAACATCCGCAAATGTGGACCACTTTTTTTTGCGTGCCCGGACCTATTTTTGATCCCAATCCAACCCTGACACTGACCCCAGGGTACAACTTGGTGGCCGTGTCAGGTGACAGGGGAGACTCCTTGCTCCTTTCCAGACCCTGCGGCTGCGTGGGGTGCCATTCTGTTTTTGCTGGGCCTTTCCCTCCAGAGTGAGCCATGGCCTACCTGAACAGGATTGGGAATGGAGGCGGGGTCTGTGACCTTCTGGTGCGGCGTCCAATCGCCTTGCGCTGCACCTGGTGAGTGCTGGTCACTGCTTCCCGCCCCCCTCCAGATAGCAGGATCAGCGGCCATGGGTGGAGACAGAGGGCACGAGGGTGTAGTATACCACTTTGGTCTGTGCCCGGGGCCTGAAGTTGCATGGCCTTTATCAGCTCGGTGGGTGCTGGCAAGGATCAGAGGTGTGCCCACCTCATAACATCATTCTGTCCTTCAGAGGTCTGCTTTGAGACCCTGAGGCCTTACAGGTGCAGCAGTGCACTGCCGCTACACGGACGGATGGACGGACCCCCCTCACCTGGCTCTCCCTCCCACACCTGTTCCATGTCGGGTCGCTTCAGCCGACTTCCGGTGCTTACCTGTATTGGGTTGCTGCCCTGACGATGTGGCTAAGGGAGACAAGGGCACTGCAGTGACTCATAACCTGCGCCCGGATCATGCACAGTACATGAGACTCTTGCCTCAATGGTGTTAAGTGTGGGCCACGAAGGTCAGACTCTGAGCTTGGACAGAGACTGTTCTTTCTTGTCTAGACCCGGAAAGGTGGTGGACTTAGCTGGAGCCCTTGCTGTGCATGCCTTGAGGAGTTGGGCTGCCCCAGAGGCACCTGGCCGAGGAATACATTGGGGGTTCGTGGCACAGAGGGACCGTGCTGGAGTTTCTGAACTCTGTATTGCCATCAATCCCGCAACCTTCTCTGGTGCCTGCTTGCGCAGTTCGTGTTGGTGCTGTGGCTGTTGCATGGGTGTACCGCCTCCCTGGATTTTCTCCCACTCCTCTTCCCATAGATCTCTGAATGGTTTGGATGCTCTTTCTTGCCTTCCTTTGTTAGACCAGTCATTGTGACTGCCTCCTTGGGTATTTCCCGGATTGGTGAAAGATGAAATACCATCAGCCTCCTTGGAAAGTAAAATTGACAAATTTACTAAACCGGCTGCCATGGTGGACCTCCCATCTGGAGGGGCTGGGTTGCTGATGGGGGATCCCCCCGTCCGAGGTATTCCCCCATCCTCTCGGCTATTCATGAACTCCTCTCCTCTGTATAGGGGAAGAACTCCATACTGACCAGTCCATTTCCACCAGGATCTCCGTAACACTGTTGACAGGGTCATCACTACTGAAACTAAACTCTCTGAGGGGGCGCATTCCCAGTAGAACTACCAGTCGGAGGTGAAGACCTTGCAGAGTACTGTGGCACAAATGGTGGCAAGAGTTGAGGACGCTGAGGGACGCTCCTGGAGAAACGATGTCATGATGGTGGGGGTCCCCCAGAAGGTGGAGGGGCCCAACACGACTGCTTAAATCACTGCCTGGTTCTGGTCATGACTGCTGTCGGACTTGGTGTCTTCATGCTTTATAGTGGAGCACACCCATCAATCCCTGAGTGAGAGGCCCCTCCCAGCACTCTACCGAGACCCATTATTGCTTTTATATTGAACTATGCTGATCGTGATCCCATTCTGCGAGCCTCCCACGCTCAGAGCTCCCTACATTGCGAGGCCACATGAGCCATGATTTTTCAAGACACACTCTGGAGGTCCAACAACAACGCCGCTCCTTTCAGGGAGTTAAACAAAAATTGCAGAATCTGAATGTCCAGTACATGCTACTTGTCCCTGCCCGTCGAAAAAAATCGACGTAAATCCATGTTCTTTGACACTCCTGAGGTGGCTTGTGAATGGGCCACGACTGCAGAGCAGAACGACAAGGACCGGGGAGGATTCTGCCTAAGATCTTGGTCTGCATTGGAGGGTGTGTGGCAGTGGCCGTGGAGGAGGGGTACCCGTGGGGGACGGGGAAGGTCAGAAAGAAGGGACTACAGAGACAGATGACCATGGGGTGGCCTCAGGAGGGGAGTCCTCACTTTTTCCTGTCCCTGAGCTAGCCCTCCCTCTTATCCTGACCCCTCCTGACTCTGGTAACTATCTTTCTTACTTCCCTGCTGCTCCTGGGCCTCTTGAGTGCAAAATAATGTTGTGTATGATTACTGTTTGCACTGAGATTCCTTCTAACTATGTTCCTTTTCAGCTGGGCTGGCACCCCTGAGTCACTTGTGATCTTTCTAACCGCGCTCCTTATTTTCAGGGTAGGGTTTAATTTGGGAATGTTGGACCAACAGTCTGGTGGAGGTATGGACTCTTTTCTGCCATGTTGGCGACGCCCAGATGCCGGGACCATGGCAGGTACTTCCTGTTTTAGAAGTATAGGGTGGGGGGGGGGAGTTTGCATTTCTAATTTTAGACAGTATGGTTGTTGTTTTGGTTTGGTTGTTTTTGTTTCACCCACATCAGCAGGTGTCGCACACACGCCCCTCTAGCGTACTTGCTGGTCCGCCCCCATGCTGATTGTATAATGGCCCCTGTGACCGCTGAACTGGGCCCCAGGGGGGTACAAAATCCTTGAAGCTCCTCATCTGGAACATTAATGGATTACTTGTTAAGATAAAGAAAGGGGCGGTCTTGAAGGCTGCCCGCCGGTCAGGCCCTGACATCCTGTTTCATCAGGAATCCTACCTGGCTGGCAACAAATGTCCCTTTCTTGCCCGAATGGATTTAACAAGAGTGTTTTATTTGGGATTCTATAGAGGGTCTCGGGGAGTGCCAATACTTTTGAGGGGACACACACCATTCCACCTCACTCAGACCTGGCATGACACTCTAGGGAGATCTGTAGCTATCACTGCTCTTCCTCAGGGGCACCCTTTCTCCTTTATCAATGTCAATGCTCCCCCCTTTGATGGAGGCATTCACGTATGTCCTGTGCAGCATTATCTTAGATTTCCACATGGGCCATGGCTTTTGGGGGGATATGAACTGTGTGGCCTCTATTCCAATGGATCGCTCTTCCAGAGGTTCAGGACTGGTGCCGCATTTTACAACCCTGGCCTCTTTCCTGGACACTATGGGTTTGCTTGACGCCTGGTGCCAACGGCATCCTCTGGTGAGGGGATATACATTCTTTTCTGGAGTACACAAAACCATCTCTAGGTTGGACTACTTCCTCCTCTCCAGGGTCCAGGGACTCATACCATGTGTGGCCAATATCCTTGCACATGGGCTGTCCGACCACTCCCCAGATGAACTGCTGATAGCCACTGGGGAAGGGGGAAGTCCCTATTGATGGTGCTTGAGTAACTGGACCCTGGTGGATGCTGACTTTAAGTCGGCCCTCCATGGGCCACCCAGTAATACTTACATCACAATGTGGATTCTGTGGTCTAGCTGGGACTCTTTGGGCTGCAATGAAGGTAACTTTGTGCAGCTTTATTAATAGCTACTGGGCAGCACACTGCAACCGAGTAGATACTGCAGTGGCGGAGATGAAGACACGACTCCTGGAGCTTGAAGCTCAGTACTCTGAAACTTCAGATCTGGCGATCCTTAGAAACTCGCTTCACACGGGGTCAGCCTACACCAAACTATGCTCAACAAGGCAAGGTTGACTTGGATGGTCACCCAAAGCCGTACTTATCAGTGGGGGGTCAACCTAGCAAGACCCTGCACTGGCTCTGCTCAAGGGCAGCTTCGTGAGACCATATTCCTTACATTTTGACTGACCGAGTGGAGCGGTTGTTCGTGAATCAGCATGTTGCTCTGGGCTTTGCAGCCTACTATGAAGCATTATATGCTTAGCAGGAAGTGGAAAGCACCCTAGAAGCGGAGGCATTCATGTGGGTCCTCCCAGTCTGCTCCCTCTCCAACGAGGATGGGCAGGCCTTGGTACTCAAAATCACAGTGGCCGAATTATGGGGGGGGCACTCCAGATGCTCCACTCAGGCAAATCTCCAGGCCCAGTTGGATTCCCTGCTGAATCCCACAAGGCCATGTGGGCACTTACTGGTCCCTATTTGTTGGGGATCTTTCAGGAGGCCCAGGAGGGTAACCCTTGACCTTTAAACCTTAGAACAGCAGATATTGTGGTTATCCTGAAACCCCGTCAGGCACCGGAATGATGCGAGTTGTACCAGACAATTTCCCTTTTGACAATAGAGGTCAAGGTGTGGGCTAAGGTTTTGGCCAACTGTTTGCTCTGAGTTATTGCCACATTGGACCACCCAGACCAGTCTGGCATCATGCCAGGGAAGGCTATGCGACATAATATCAGAATGGCATGTAATGTGATTGCTTTGTCTAGGTGATGCCACGCAGATGGCGCTGTATTGCAGGTCGATATCCATAAGACTTTCAACTCGGTCAGTTGGCTGTTTCTTTTCTCCCTCTTGAAGAGATTAAACTTTGGACCTCGGTTCATAAGGTACGTGCAGCTCCTCTATACTGACCTCTTTGCCCAAGTGAGTGTGGGTGGAGCTTTTTCCCCACCCTTTCGGATTGAACGGGGACACGGCAGAGGTGTCCCCTCTCGTCGTTATTATTTGCCCTGGCCGTCGAGCCTCTGGCTACCTGGAGTAGAGGAGAGAATACCCCTGTACACGGATGACATGCTTATTTTTATGATGGACCTCTTGCATTCAGGATTGCATGCGCTCCAGATGCTAAAGATCTTCAGAGATTTTACTGGCTTGCTGATGCCTCCTGGAAAGTCCTCGGTATATGTGATGGGCAAGGGTCCAACAGATTGGGCTTGGGCCTCTGAACTCACGGTTCTCCATCAGGGGTTTCAGAATTTGGGAGTTTATATCACCACTGATGAGGCCCAAGCATGGGCGATGAATTTACAGCCCCAATTAGACAGACTGAGGGACGATTTTAATTTCTGGGAGATACTCCCCCTTTCCCTTTTGGGCAGGTCAGCTATTTTTAAAATGGTGATGTTACTACGTTTGATATACCAGCTTCAGAATTTCCCCTTTCTCCTTCCAGCCTCTCCATTCCTGCGCATAGAGTCATCGTTTCATGGCTTTCTGCGGAACCACGGTCTGTCCCGGATCGCCCTATCCAAATGCTGTAAATCGACCTATGATGATGGCATCGCCACTCCGGACATAGGATCTCACTACAGGGTGGTTAAACTAACTGTCTTGAATGACTGGTGTTTCCAGGGATTTACAGACCTGGCTTATGTGGTGGAAGGGTGGGGGATTGTGGCACAGATGCTTCTTCATCTGCTGTATGGGGGGAGATCCCCCATGGGCTCCCCCGACTACAAAAGTGGTCCTTGGCTCCTTGAAGGAAGCTGTAGCAGCCACTGGCTGGAAGGTTCGGCTCGTCCAAGAGACCCCTCTTTGTGCCAGGTGGTTGATATGCAGAGGTTTCATTGCTGGGACCTTATCGGTATATCCTGAATAGGGGATGTGCTCAAGGGGGACTCATTGAAAACTTTTGCTTATCTGCAGGAAGAGTTTCAGCTCCATAAGTCTCAAATTATAGGTATCTTGAACTCTGCCATGCTCTTACACTGTACCTGGCCTGCCTAGAGGAGATTCCAGAGTTTACTCCTCTGAAGGGTAATATACTGTTGACACACATTCCAGATCACAAGATATCTGCTGTATACTGATCTCTAATTAATAATGCACCAGAGACCTTTGGTTCCCTTCGGGAGTCATGGACCCACGATCTGGGCCCCTTGGAGGATGAAGAATGGAGAGAGGTGCTGGCCTCATCTAGGGAGGTGGCCATCGCTTCCCAGTACTGCCTCATTAAGCTACCTACATAGTGTGTATTATACAAGTAATAGGCTCTGGTAGAGAGGGCTGATTGTGTCCATAATATGCCTGGAATGTCATTTGAACTGAGGAGATTTTTTAGAACACAGCCTGTAGTTGGCCTGTTTTAGAGCCTTTTGGGAGGGAGTTTTTGATTGTTTGGAGGGGGTGTTGGTGCTGATGCAGGCACGATCCCCACAATGCACCCTACTCCACAATGCCGATGACATTGATGAGAACAGCTATTTGCTGGGCCTTGTTGTAGCCAAGTGGGATATCGCACAGCAGGGAAAGATGCTAATGCTCCTTTGTTGGAGCGGTGAAAGGGGGGATTAGACCAATGCCTGGGATTGGAATGCCCTATTTATATAGTGTGAGGTTGACCTCAGAAGTATTATAAAATATGGGAGAGGTGAGCGACTTGGAACCATGCCCGAGCTATGGATGTCGTTTGAGGAAGAGATCAGATCTTACACTGCATGACTGTACTTTTCGGGGCATGGGGGTGGGTGGGATGGAAGGCTTGGGCATATAGGGAACACTATTCTAGGTATTTCGCCCCTAATGTGACATTCTTAGTAGGTGTAGTTTTCTTTTTCATATTTATTTGGGTTAGATCATCCGATGTTCTTGATGTACATGTAGTCATCATTGAGTACAGTGTATTGATTATTGACTTTCATGGTCCGCATGTGTTTACACTTATTTGTCACTATTGTCGTTGATGGTTGGATATTACTGTATGGTTTTGTTTTTTCAAAAACCAGATACAAAGTCTTGGGAAAAAAAAGATGTAGGGCCCAACTCACAAAGGTAAGCTTAGACTTAAGTCTAAGTTTACGACTTTCGGTATTCACAAAGGGCATTTACGAGTTCTATCTTTACACGCGTACTCGGAGTGGAATCTATGCATTTCAGGCAGAGTTTACACACTCGTGGTGTAATCTCCGCACTTGTGGCGGAATCTCCGCACTCGGGGTGGAGGAAGTGCAATCTTAAACACCTGCAGACAATTGACTCCACCTGCAAGACCTGCACTACAAACCAAATAAAAGCAGCACACAATCAAGGCCCTGGTTTGGCCACACAGAGTCTTTGTCTGCCTGCTCTGCACCTTGCCTCAACAATGCTGCCACTGAGGAGGAAGAAAAACTATTCTGAGAAGGAGACCCCCATGATCCTGGAGTACATTGTGAGGCACCACAAAAGGCTCCCCCCTACCAGTGCAACTGCAGCCACAGCACCGGGGGAGGATGTCCGCACTGCAATGGTCATTAAGAAGAAGTGGCAGGAAGAGAAGAGGTGGGTGAAAGAGAAGTACTCCCTTATAGAGGTGGCCAGAGCTTTCCCTGGTGTACAATCTGGACCCCGCCTACGTCTCACCCCACTGGAGAGAGATGTCCTCCCCACCATACACCCCCACAGGCTCCATGGGCTGCCTGTAAGTGATGTCCTTAATGTGGTGCCAGGTAATATGTGATGATTCGAACAATTATACTAAATTAATAATATCTGCAAGACAGTACAATTGTGACTATGGATGTTGTCCCAAGTATGTTCAAAATGCATGGTGAGTCAGACCCTCATGTGTCTCATTTCTCCTTTGTGATGAATATGGCAACTCCCATTACCTCAGTCCCAAACAGGGGCCCATCACTGCTGGTGTATTCACCTAACACTGATAAATGGGAATAGACAATGTGCCCCTTCTGCTTACCATTACTGTTAGCATGTACAAGCAAAAGAGTCAATATGGGACATGGTGCACATGTACACCATTTCTTGGTGCTGAATTTTCTCTTGTCTCTCCTATTGCCACATACAGCCAGAGTACAGTCACCCACAGTAGCAGAGGTCCCTGCATTTGCAGGGAGGCAATGTCAAAGGGCACATCAACCCATACCACTAGCACAAACTGGTATGTAAAAATGGTCAGGTGAGGGTCCAAACTCCTACATTGTTAGCAGATATCCCATGGACATATTACATTGAATCCATCAACAGTTTTGGACTTGTGAACTCAACTAGGAAATGTTGTGCATCACCTGTGTCAACTAGAATGTTAACTGAAAACACACATTTCTTTGTAGGCTCAGTGACATTGTCCAGGAAATCACTGCCCACAGTGATCCCTGCTACACGTTTGGGTATAACATCTGGTCAGGCACCACACACTGGGCGGATGTGGGACCCTGGTTAGTATACCTATTAATGACTTACCCAAATGCTCATGCTCCAAAAAAGTGGACAAAATGTCAGCAGTACGTTGTGTGTGTCTGGTATCACTGTTGTTACTGATCTCTATAAGCCCACATATGGCTAATTGCAGTATACCACTTCATACCATGTTGGCCAATGAAAGGATGACTCAAAATGTATGGCAAGTGAGTGCAGTACGTACATAGTTGCTTATATTGTCTCGCATGAAGAGGAGTAGCCACAACTGGATTGAAAGTTAATTATATGAAAACTTGCTAACAAAATACCAGGGGCCAAAATGTATGGAAATTGATGTGGATGCGAGCAGTGCTTATGACAGTTGAGTTGCGTTTGGGGAGGGGGTTTGGGGTAGGTAAGGTGGGTGTAGAGCATGGGTACTCACAAACTTTCTGTCGGGGGCCAAAATTATAATGTGGTTTGTGGCCGAGGGCCGCACCAGTAGGGGTGGGGTCAGTGGGGGGCAGGGTCAGTGGGGGGTGGGGCTAGAGTAAAAAAATCAAACCCGTTTCAAAACATTAGACAATGCGACAATGCTGTATTTCAAAAGCAGATGTTACTACAAAGAGCACATTTTGATAATACATTTTTATTAGCAGACAATAGCATTCTTAAGAGGCATTGTATAGCTTAATGCACACTTTGACCCCAATTCCATCACATTCTCTCTCTCTCAGTTAGTCAGTCTCTCTCTCTCAGTCAGTCGGTCTCTCTCTCTCAGTCAGTCAGTCTCTCTCTCTCTGTCAGTCAGTCTCTCTCTGTCAGTCTCTCTCTCTCGGTCAGTCTCTCTCTCTGTCAGTCAGTCAGTCTCTCTCTGTCAGTCAGTCTCTCTCTGTCAGTCAGTCTCTCTCTCTCTCAGTCAGTCAGTCTCTCTCTCTCAGTCAGTCTCTCTCAATCAGTCAGTCTCTCTCTCTCTCAGTCAGCCAGTCAGTCAGTTTCTCTCTGTCAGTTTCTCTCTGTCAGTCTCTCTCTGTCAGTCTCTCTCTCAGTCAGTCTCTCTCTGTCAGTCTCTCTCTCTCAGTCAGTCTCTCAGTCAGTCAGTCTCTCTCTGTCAGTCTCTCTCTCTCAGTCTCCCTCTCTCTGTCTCTCTTAGTCCGTCTCTCTATGTCAGTCAGTCTCTCTCTCTCTCTCTGTCTCTCTCTCTTAGTCCGTCTCTCTCTCTCTCTCAGTCAGTCTTTCTCTCTGTCAGTCTCTCTCTCCCTCAGTCAGTCAGTCTCTCTCTCTCTCCCTCTCTCTGTCAGTCAGTCAGTCCCTCTCTCTGTCAGTCAATCTCTCTCTCTCTCTGTCAGTCAGTCTCCCTCTCGGTCAGTCTGTCTCTCTCTCTGTCAGTCAGTCAGTCAGTCTCTCTCTGTCAGTCAATCTCTCTCTCTCAGTCAGTCAGTCTCCCTCTCGGTCAGTCTGTCTCTCTCTCTGTCAGTCAGTCAGTCTCTCTCTCTCAGTCAATCTCTCTCTCTCTGTCAGTCAGTCTCTCTCTCTCTGTCAGTCAGTCTCTCTCTCTCAGTCAGTCTCTCTCTCTGTCAGTCAGTTTTTCTCTCTCTCAATCAGTCAGTCAGTCTCTCAGTCAGTCTCTCTCTCAATTAGTCTCTCTCTCAGTCAGTCAGTCTCTCAGTCAGTCAGTATCTCAGTCTCTCAGTCAGTCAGTCCGTCTCTCTCTACTCTCTCCACTCTCTCTCCACTCTCTCTCCACTCTCTCTCTCTCTCTCCCCTCACTCTCCACTGTCTCTCTCTCTCCACTGTCTCTCTCCACTCTCTCTCCACTCTCTTTCTCCACTCTCTCTCTCTCTCTCTCTCTCTCTCTCTGGGGGGCCATGAGTACATTACCTGCAAGGTCCGCGGGCCGCAAAGGAAAGCTTGCCGGGCCGCTGGCGGCCCATGGGCCGTACTATGAGTACCACGGGTGTAGAGGAAGTGAAGCATGTACATCTGGTGGCTGAACAGCACAATGTAAAACCAGTAAAGGCAGCAATCATCTCAGCTTCTCCACTTGCCATAATTGTGTGATCATAGCCAGATGTTTACTGTCAGCGTGCCTTCTTTTCTTCCATATTCACATATAAGTGAACTGTTAAATACATGAGTTCAGGATGTGTGCTGTACAAGATCTCATCCAGTGACATGTAAAATAGATTATGATGTACACGTAAAATGGGAACACGGGCCACCCAAAGAGTGCATAGGACAAATTTGTGACCTCCCAGTCCAAAATGGGCATTATAACTCCGGAGGAAGGGGCAGGGAAGAAATGTTTCCCAAATCATGCTTGGAAATTGAACATATCACATTTTAACTCTGCAATGGACCAACACGATCTGATGTGCAAAGGTAAAGTAGGTCTGCATGTTGAGGTACACTCCTTTAGAATTTTGAAGAGGCCACATCATACTTGCATGGTGGCCTTAACAATGAGGGTGCATCTAAAAATAGATGGTGCAGTTCAACCCATTTACCTCCTCCATTCAACTATCAGCAACCATCCAATACATGTTTTTCTGTCAATGTGATAATGGTTATGTCAATGCTGTGTTGAGTTAACAGCTGTCCACTGCTGATGGTGACCAGGGGGCCGCATGTAAAGGTCAGGAGGGCCACATGCAGCACTCTGGCCATTAATTGCATATCACTGGTCTATACCAATGACATATACATGTAAACTCATTGCTATCATCCTGTGCACTTGAATATGGACATGTATGTCTCATCGTAGCTGCTGGCAGGATTTCCCCAGTGCAGCAGAAAACACAATCCCAGGATTTGGGAGTCATTCTGGCTGCAGCACTCAAACCCACTAGCACCCATGCATCAGGTAAGCGTGCCATATAGTGTAAACTATGGATTCCCAAGTCATCCACAATAACAAAATCCTTGGGGAGGGACATTAGCAGATTAAGCTGCTTTGGCATAGCATCTGTATTTGGTGTGCAAAATGTTCCCTACACAATCAATCAGTGAGGTGTGTGTCAAGTGTGCATGTTTGCATACAATTCATGCATAGCATTAAGTATGGTGTCACTTCCTTCTCAAGCTGCTGAATCAAGGACTGCATCATCTGCTGCACGAACGAGGAGTCCGGTTCAGTTGCTGACATCACATGGGGATCTCAAAACAACACAGAGCTGTGTCTGGAGCTGGTGAGTTTGCTTTTTCATTGCACATCTGCATTCAACCCCTCAGTTCTATGGTGTTAGCTGTCAAGTGTATTATGTGTAGGCGTTCACAAACCATGTCACATGTGGAACATCCTTGATGCAAAGATCATTTGACTCAACCCTTCTGTTGCACCACATGATATACTAAGGCAATTACTTATCCTGTTGCAACCTCTGTCTCTCAGGTACTGAGGACGATGAGGAAAATGGACCATCCACAAGTGGTGGGTGACGGGCAATCACAGGGGAGAACCCACTTCTCTTACGAGCAGCCATGTCAGCTGCCAGTAAATCGCAAGAGGAGGAGTAGGAAGTACAGGAGGAGGCGGAGGAATTGGAGGAGGGTGAAGGTGATCTGGCTCTTTATACAGAGGATGAGGAGTCTGATCCCCTGGCCCCCGTATTTGCATGACTGGGCAAACCATCTAAGCCCACCCCTGCTCCGCACAGCACAGTGCCTCCCACTCCAACCCTATGGCTTGCCTGTCCCCAGTACTCAGCCAACCAGCCACAGCTTTCACCTACCCCAATCACTCCCTCACATCCAGGTCAGACGTGTTGGTTCCCCTACACACTCCTCCCATGACAATGCAGCCCAGCCATTCTTTCCACCATATGACGGACCTACCACACCTGGTGACGTGCGGGTATCCCCTTGGCACCAACCTCCTCCCCTCAGCCTGCCACCTGCAACCCCCCGCTGGTGGTCCTGACAGTCTTATCCACGGCCGACCCATGCAAAGGGGGCTAGCAGAAGGTCATGGTGGCCAGTGGGAGGAGGATTTCTTCTAGCAGCAGGCAGATTTGAGGCAAGACATTTGTGTCATAGTGGGCTACTCTACCAGACATGTCAGGTGCACTGCAGGACATGCGCCAAATCTCTTAGGTATTGGACAGACTGACCCAGGTGTTGCACAGGATGGATAGATCTTGGCAAGACATGTTCAAGAAGATTATTCAGATCATATGCATCCATAGGGAAGAGAGTGCAAGACACCATGCCTTGGCCATGAAGATGATGGAAGGCATGCTGAAACTGATCCAAAGTCTCTCTTCAAGGTCAACGCATGGAGGGAACCCAACACATCTACCTGCAGCACAACACACCCACCAACCTGTACCACAACCTGCACAGGCCCCCTGCCAATCTTCACGGCCACCACCCCCTTGCACATGACCCCACTGCACAGCCACCATCAGCCCCTGTCCAGGCACCTCCTCCACCTGTACAGCCACCATCCCCTCCTGTCCAGACCCTTTCTCCACATGTACAGCCACCAGCAGCCCCTTTCCAGACACCCCCCCACTTGTCCAGGAAGATGCACCACACCTCCCTCACATCAACACCCACACTGTAAATGCACTTACTCACAGAAATCCTCACCACTACAATTGCAAAGTCGCAAGAGAGATCCCCCATGATCACTGTAATATATTTTTTCAAAGCACTTTGTAAATAAAATATATCTTCCATGTTTCAATTGAGTTGAGTCCTAGTTGATGATGGTCATTTGGTTAATCTGGTGGTAGGCCACATATGTTTTGCTAATTGTGTAAGACGTGTATAGTAGTAGAACCATCTGTGTACAAAGGTATCATGTTGAAAGCATAGCTGAACACCTACCAATGTAAGGCCAATAGTTGTAATCCAGCAAGTCTAATGAAACACACAACACAGAGATGACATTTTTTGAAATTTGATCTGAGAGAATAGCAAAAACAAAATCACTGTCCATAGGGAAGGGAGAAAGAAAATCAAATAGGATCTTAAGTCAGCTTGGGCAAGGAGACTTGGAGGGGGTGGCCAACATAAATAAAACACTTCAGAAAGCATCAGGGGAACCAGTCTATGTACAAGGGGTTGAAAAAAAAGTCTCAAGTACAACCAGTCACTGGCTATCCTCATCATCCAGCACAACAATATTAAAGTCCTCTGCATCTGGAGACTCTTCTTCGCTAGCTGGTGGAGGACCAGACTCCACAGGAGTGTGCAACATGAGGGGTACGAGGGGTTGGAGGTGAAACAGCGAGGGTAGAAGCATGAGGAAACAAGACTAAAGGGGGCGCTGGTGCAACACAGACAATAGGGCTGCCCCCAAGGAAGTGATCGAGGCACTGAGGTGAGCTATATCCTGGGATTGTGCCTCTTGGAGCATACGGAGTTCCTCATAATTCTCCGGTAAGATCCGAGAGGACACATTCCCCTCAACCTCGGATACCATCACCAGTTCCTTGGATGCAGCCTGAGGAATGACAGTACATGTAGGGGTCTGGTTTGAACAAGAGGGATGTGGGGTGTCGGGGGCAGGTGCCTCTCTTAGCTCTTCTGGGCGGGCACATTGAGGGGGTGTAGTGGCAGAGGGTGCAGGTGGAGGCCAGATGGAATGGGGCTTCAGGATTTAGGGAGGGTTCGGTGGCAGGCACAGATGTGATGGCACCTGCCCTGGGGACCCCACATCACATTCCAGCTCTTCTGGGCCAGGGGGAAACCCACTATCTCCACCCCTCTGGAAGTGGAGCCCCCATCAATGTCCCCCCCTTCAATGTCCACAGCCTCCACCCGGCCATGTGATGTTGTTGGTTTGGTCCGGGTAGGTGCACTTCCCCTGTCTTCTTTGTCATTTCTCTGCTCCTGCTTGTTGGTGGTATTGAGCACTCAGACCCCCCTCCTAACTAAGGTTCCACTTGCCTGCCCTGGTCCTGGGTGGATGTCCCTTGGCCAGCTGGGTCCACTGAAACAGAAGGTAGAAAATTATGCTGTTGGTGTAGATATCATTGAGGAACTCACAACAACATGTAGCAAGTGCTGACATTGTAACTCTTTGATCTCTCTAGGCAATTTGATGAATTAGGAACCCAATAATATGAGTAATTTTCACTGTAATGTCATGATATTACACACACACTGACATCTGGTTCAAGTTTGCTCTGTATCCTCTTCAGTATTTAATAACCCTCCCCTTCTGCATTGGTGTGATGTAAGGCTCATGTAGAAATTCCATTTGGGGAGAGGACACAGTCAGGATGAATATATTCACACCTAGAATTGGATGCAGGATTGTCGGGCAATGTGCAGTATGGATAGTCATACACTTATTATCAAATGTCATCTTGTGTGTAGCACACATAAGCATCACATATCAGCAAATTAGGGTGTACAGATACAAACAGTCTAATATGTGCATTCAAAGATTGGAATATCCCTAGCGAACATCAGACAGTGTCCATGGCAAGTGCCTCATTTAGCAGGTCAAGACTGCTATGTACTGGTGACTGCATGTGCATGGTTATGAATTTGACCGAGTAATTTTGAATGACATATGTGCCACTGCATTGAAGATGTGGGTATGTCATCTTAGATATGGTGGCACCATCTTGAGTAAGACAAATATTACAAAGTCAGTGACATATGAACAAATACACACAAAGAATGTGCATGAGACAGCATCCAACACCCTCACATCCCAACACTAGACATTGTGCAAGCCCTTCCTTCCCCAATGGGTACAACAGTTATAACAGTTATGAGGTCCTTTGTTGACTAGAAATGAATTTGTATGTGCATTTGTTGATTAAAATGCAACTCTGAGTGAAATGTAGCCCAGTTTGGGCAGTCTTCACGTGGAGATTGTGGCGTGCAGAGGACCCACTATCTGGGATTTTCAAGACATCAAAATAAAATAAATCTACACAATAACTGATACTTATTTGGAATTAATATCAAAAGGACGACACATATCGAATGCGAAGCCAGGTACATCATATACCTGCCTTGGATGCGAAAAGTGTTGTTTAACTTGGAGACTTATTGTTTAAGTTTGTTCCCTAATCAAGACTCAACCAATAACTCAAGGTTCTCATGCTGTAGCGGTCATTTTTTGACGAGCCTACTCTGAGATATAAGATATCGAAAGTGACTTTTTGTGGCCCTTTTTCCTCACGAAGGCACGCCTGTGCCGAAACGCGCGTCGAAAACAACAGATTATTAAAATCTTGCCACATTGTTTCCTAAAGTCTTCAGTAATCAATTGTCATTTAACATCTAATTGAAAATGATGAAAAATGTTTTTTTAAATTGATTGTCAGTTACATGTTGTATGAATGAAGAGGAATGAATGAGTATAAATGGGGTGCCATTTTTAATATAACATTATTTTTTGCTATTGCATATCAATAAAAATTATTTTTGTATAAAAATACAGATACGGTTGGTTCTCCCTTTGTTTTCTATAAAGTTTGTTTCAATTTTTGTATTGTTTATATCAATGTTGCCTTAAGTTTATACATTAGACCAGTTTGGGTTTCTACACTACAAGTCCCAGAATGCCCTCACAAATCTGCCTTTAAATTGCTCTAAGGAGTCATAGAGCTCATAAATACAGTAACCAATTTGCACATCAGGTGAAATTGGCCACATAAGATGAAGTAACATCTCTTTCACCACTCACGTCAATCTACCAGACACATACAGCAGTTCATGTGCTTACCAGGTCCATGCTTCTCATGCTCCTCCAGTTGAGCATGGAGGGTCGTCCAGGCTGTTTTCAGGACCCTCTGGTACAGTGGGCATAGGTAGGGCCTATGTACATGTGGCTGGGAGGACTAAAGCAATAGTTCCTGGGCCTTAATATGGGCCCAGTGCCGGAGCTCCTCCCAGCGCTGCGATGTCTACCTAAATTCAGATGTGCGCTGCTATGCTTAGCTGGTCCTCAGGGCTCCCATAAAGTTGAGCTTACTTAGCAAGCACCCCCATCTAATACGATGCTCAATTCAGACTCGCTGAAAGGAGGTGCCTTGCCATCTATGTTGGGGACAGATTAGGTACACAGAGCAGCAGGATGGTAGAGGATATTGATAGCTCATTAGGATGGCTCAGAATGACAGAAAAATGGTGGTATCAGCTTCCTATTATGGACTTACTGTTGTTTAATTCCTGTTTGTCATATCCTGTATGATATTGTTGGGTTCCAGCCTGACTCCAGACTTTCCACTCAGCGTGCGGAGTCTCTACTCCGCATGTGAAGTCTCCGCTCCATGTGCGGTGTGTGCGCACATGTGGCAGAGACTTCGAAAACAGGCCAGACCATAAGGGTTATGTGCGAAAAGTGATCTGAAAATGTTTATAAAAAGGGCATGAATTTAACCCTGGGCGAAGTACTACGCTACGCTCGCGTAGTTTGCGAAGTTTGCGCTACTTCGCACTACGCGAATTGCACGTAGCACAGTGCAAACACGCGTAGCGGTCATTTTTTGCTTGCTCGCGGTCCTCAACGTCAAGTTGTCGACCGCGAGCGAGCAAAATGACATCCCGGCGAGACTTTTTCCTTGTTCGCGATCAGCAACATCAAGTTGCCGATCGCGAGCGTGGAATATAAACCTCCCGGCGAGATTCTCAATGCGGGGAGGTCAGGTTTCTCATTGCGAGTGGCCGCGTATGCTCGCGACCGCTCGCGATGAGAAACTACCAGTCCACGTTGAGAAAGCTGCCGCTCGAGTACAAATCTACTCGAGCGGCAGAAAAAGACCGCTTGCACTGTGCAAGATGCCGTTTGCAATGATTGCACAGTGCGGACAAGCATCTGGCACTGTGCAATCATCGCGAACAGCATTTCCTACCGCACTACGCAGTTCGCGTAGTGCTATGCGTAGCTCGCGTAGTGCGAAGTGCACTTTGCGTAGCTACGCGTAGCGCTACTACGCGAACTACACCCAGGGTTACATGAATTCCAATTTTGGAAGAAAAGAGGGTTTGGGTCACACTACATCACATCCAAACATAGTTTTCCCCTTTTCATCATGGTACATGCAGATCACTAATTCAAAGTTGCCTGTGGTGTTTTGCCACTTTTGGGACAGGTAGTGCTGTTTATCCCTCGACACATAGGGCCTGATTTACAAATGGCCTTCACACTAGTGGTGGAGGCACCTCAGTCATGGGGGAGTATTTGCAGTCAGGGCAGATTCACCAGTATGACTTCTCTGAGTGCGAAGCTCTATGTGATTCAGGCCCATGCATGTGATTCTGGATTTTGTCTATTATCAGTAGGGAGCAGCACGGCCAACCCCCTTTATACAGGGAAGTGCAGGTAGCCATTTCTTGTTCGTTATGAGTTTGCCTCACCTCCAAGCATCATCCCCAGCCATCCTGCTATACTGTGGCACCCACCTCCAACAAGATGGGTGACATAGCAGAGGAGAAGGCACCCACACAATCTGTGATACTGATATGAACATACTAACTGAGGGGGTGCATATTAAGTACCCTCTGCATTATATAGGGCCAGAGGTACAGATGAGTGCTGCCGCTCACAATGAGTTGTGGAGTTATATCACTGAGTGCTGTAGGGTAGTGTGTCTTTTAACCTGCGATGGGCCTAGATGTGCCATAAGAGCTGGGTGTGTATGGTAATGCAACAGTAGCTGCTCAGGCAGTGGGCGCTGCTCCATGGCATATATGTCGCAAAGGACCTGTTAAGTTCACATTAGTCCCTGACATATCATAGGGGTACATTAGACCTGCGTGTGTAATGCATTTTGCTTTACACACAATACAAAATGGCTAGCCATTTTTGTCTGGGGCCAGTAGGTATTACTTGAAGTTTTATTAGGGCAACAGTTACTCAACACACAGCCCTGGCAGATTTCCCAGGTCCATTAATAATGTGCTGATCCAGCCCAGAGGGACACTTTGCTGTTTGGGACTTGTAGTGTAGTTCAGTCCATAGTGTAACAGGTACACAAGTCCCAGTTTCCACATACATTAGGAACAAGCCTGGTGTGGCACTTCACATGTGCAGCTACCAAACAAGGCAGCTATGAGTATGGACTATCCATGTCATCACACAGGTCCACTTGAACCATGGTGTACATATGTCAGACATATGGCCAGACTGCCACATGATTTGCAGGACACAAACGTACAAGGGGCCTGATTCACTAAGGACCTCTGCCCTCATGGAGGAGGCCCCCCGGTTGTGGTGGAATCCCTACACTTGGGCTCGGCACTGTGCAATGAGATAACATAGGGTAGCAATTATACCCTGAGGACAGAGAATACACCACAACAGCGACACCTCTGCACCAAGAACAATAGACATTTACAAACCAGGCCACCATTTTCAAACTGTGCAGGGAGGTTTCACACATACACACACATTTAATGACCTGAGGCTATGGAGTCATCATAGACTGTTGTTGTCTGTTGTTTACAAACAATATGTATGGCTTGCAAAGTAGTCTTAGGATGGAATTTCTGGACAGAGTGTTAAATGTCGACCAATCATCATTGACAACATACTTCATGCCACATGTTGGCCATGACACAACAGCTTGCTCAGCAGAAAAAGTATCAACCAAATGGTCACGGACCCTCTGTTCTGTGCAATGGCTCGGTTGCCCAGATTCAAACCTAGCTGAGGGTCCAGAGGTATGTGTAAGCCATGAATTACGGCTATGTTGTGCAAGACACAACATGTTATTATGATCTTGCACACAATTTAAGGGGAGTACAGCAGCACCTTCCCATATGGTCTTTTGATGTGCTCTTTATGATGGCTCAAGTTTGTATGTGTATGTATGTGTGCCCTATTGTGCCTACACTGAGGTACAGTGTCTGCACATCTGTATGGTGTGAGGAGATGAGGGGAGAGTGCATATCCAGCATCACCTGAGGAGGAAATCGAGGAAATATTTGTACATCTCCCTCTTGCATCTGTACAGTACCTGATGTATGAGATGGTACATACAGTGTCTGTTGTGGGCATGTATGTGGCATTATGTTTAGCGTTGTAATATTGTTGTGTATGTTATAAAACATTCATAGATAGCAGACTTGTGTGGTGCTTGGTATTTACCCAGTAGCCACATGTTGCCAAATTCTCCTGCTGCCATCCGCCGGGCGAAAAGGTGACCTGTGGAATACGCAGCTGTCATGGGTCCTGCTTAGGAACACTGCATGCACATCAATAAAGCTTCCACTGGCATCACAGACACCCTGCACATTGATAGAGAGCCAGCGGTATCTGTTGCAGAAGATTTGTGCAATGTGGCACAGTGACTGAAGATTACAATGGATTTAAATGGATTATTTAATTCATGATGGAATTTGTGGAATATATTCTGATTTTGCTGTGCGACTGGTGTATGGAGCGCCGTTGCGCTCCACTGATTACGGAGTTTTTCATATGTGGCACTGGGGCAGGGCACTTCGCCAGTCTGCACGGTAATAATGCCTAGAAGTATACTGAACGGGCTGTTGATTACCAAAGGTGTGCATTCTGTCAATTTATATGTACATTACAGTGCCTGAAGAGCCACATGGATGCAATAAATTGCACAAGCACGCGTGGGAAGCAGGAAATGAGGTAGAAATCCCAAGCTACCCTTTGCCACCTGGCCAGTGTATGTGGCATTCTTATGTGGAGATGGGTTCTCTTATTGATGCAGCTCAGTACCTGATGCAAGCATCAGGACTGGCTTTCCTGCGAGATACTCACAAGGTACTGGCAGAGCCTCTGGAATGACCCCTAGCAAAAAACTGGAGAGCTGCTAGGATCTATACATAGGCTGGGATGGTGTGGAAGTGGCAGGTCACGGAGTCAAGGTCCTGCTCCCACTCACAAACCATCTCCAAGATGACATCTGGGGGGAAACAGTATCTGGCCCTGACATCTTGGCTGGACATCCCAAACAAGTTTATCCTATGTCTAAAAGTCCTCTCTCCCTTCCTCCTTCTTCTCAAATCATCCTGTTGCATGCAAAGGGGCAAACCAACAAACACATTCAGCAACATGTTGAAAGGTCTGAAATGGTTTGTTTGTTCCAGCTCTGCTTTTATGTTAGCCACAGGGCTGGGATTTGCTGATGGGCTGAGGAGTTTCAGCTGGAGCTGGGGGGGATGATAGGCACTGAAACAGATGTGTCTGGTTGAATGCAGACTTCCTCCGCCCGAGTGTGGAGATTCTGCTGCAAGGGCGGAGATTCTGTCACGAGTGCTGAGATTCCATCATGAGTGCAGAAACTCCACCCCGAGTGCGGTCATAAAGCTACTTCTCATAAATGTCCTTTGTGAATACCGAAAACCGTAAACTTAGACTTAAGTCTAAGTATACGTTTATGATTCGGGCCCGTAGAGTATATGTGGGAAAGTAAGCCTCAGCGAGGCAACCACATGTAAATCTGTAGCTCTTATAAAATAGTTGCAGATGTAGCCATGTCATCTGAAAACTGTTGTATTCGTGTGAGAGGATGAGGAGTGATCCTGTTCCGAGGAGAGCATCGGAAGCTGATTGTCTGATGGGAGACGAGAAAAGCAACATGTTGCAAAGACTTTGCTAAATGTGTAGCCTATAATAGTACGTGTTCCTAGAGAAAGCCACCACTCTTTCCACACTTATTTTTGCTCATTTTCCAGACCCATTTATCCGGCCTTTATGCCACAATGCTTTGAGACTCTACTGAGTTTCTTGAACCTGTCTTTATAGGAAGTTCTTTGCTTCAATATTTTTAATCCATTGGGGTGATTTAATTGCTGAAGCTTTATGCTTTTTTCTCACTCTGTAGGACTACAACTCTTTATGGTTTCTGACTAACTCCATTATTCCCCGATTCTTAGAATAGGGATTCTTTCCTTTATGGAATGTACTTTTTGATGCATTTATTAAATTAATTGATTAACTAATATTGAATTTACATTTCTGTCATTTATTGACTATTGAGATTAATCTGAAAGAACTTGTGATTTGCAATAAAGATGATAGACAAAAAAGATTTGATTAATAAAATCCTGTAAACATTTACCAACTCCTGTTATTGACTAAAACTTTGATTAATGATTGTGAAAATAATGTATATGATGCATTGCTTTCTTCTTCTCTAAAACAACAGGAAAGATCCATCTCATTGAAAAGTTGGAGGAAGGGGTTAGCCCCTGATGCTGGTGTCGTTTAAATCCCTGTTTTTCATTTTAACTGCTGCAATGGGCATCTTTGATACTTTGATCTCCTATAAGCTATAACCACTTTGCACTGTACAGGAGTGGTATTTACTGTCTTCAAGTTCTTGCTCCTGATGTCTGCAGTAAGTGGTGTCCAGTGTCTTGGACTTTCAAGCATTTCAGGGTCGTTGTCTCTCCTGACACACAACGTCTTAATCTCCTCTTGAGTACTGAATCTCCTTTTCTGTGACACCAGCAAGTTCTCTGTTGTGTTAGGTTTTGTTGGTGCTGGAGGCACAAAGTTTCCGAGCACTGCTCTCACTAAAGAGATTGTGAAACGGATAGTGCAGTTGATGTATACTGATAACCTGGCATCTCATTGTCATCAATCTTACATGACAGTCCGACTGAGACTTTAATGATCAGGAGCCATAATGTTCAAAACTTCTTTAGTGATCTATGAAGACTCATTGATGTTAATCTGATTGTAATCACTGCTTTTTCAGTCTCACCAGCAGACAACAGCTGCTGTTCTTTGCGAGGATCGGAAGCTATACATTTGCCTGTCCCTTTGCCCACCTGGTGGGTGTTCAGACTTGTTGTTCCCCATGGCTACAACACAGTGCCCTGATATTACCCTTTCAGTCGTTTTCTGTCCTTTTGCAAGCACGGGGTTAGAATTTGTCTTGTCAGTATGGTCTTCATCATGCCTTACATCCAATGCTCTCGGGTGTATGCTCTTACAGTCTATGTTTTGAGAATTTACTTTTGTTTATTTCCATAATGGCGTAACTCTGCCCTTTTTTATGCAATCAGAGTGTTTTGACAATGGGCCTATCATTAAAGTGTTAGTTGTCACAGTAGTTGCTACAATACTCATCATGCCTAAATCTTCTGTAGTATGGTCACATTTTTTATAGTAATTGGAATAGTGGTAGTGATGAATGTTGTATTGGTGCATTCACGTCATAGAATCAGTCATAATGTTTTTACTAGTAGTAGAGTCATTGTCACCTGCCGGCTGTAGGAGCCATATAAATGTCCAAAACAGCAATCTTTATGGCCTCCAACTACCTCATCTTTGACTAATTAATGTTTTTTAACAGAAGAAGTTACAAAGCCACTCTGAATTATACTCTCTGTTCTCTATGATGTATTACAATAGAATTTTCATGTATTTCTCCCAACTATAACTTATAGTAAATATGCACTACTTTTTCTTTCCATTATGTAATTCATTCATTTATCCCTTCCTGCAGGTGTGGCTGGACCAGGTAAGAGCAGTGGGGTGGTGGGTCGGGGCGGGGGAGGGTGGTGGGGGGGTAAGTCGAAAGACGACAGGATAGGTAAAATTAAATAAGAAAATAAATAAAACCACGAGCACAAGGTAAGTGTTTTATTTTTTATTTTTATTTAACTTTACCTACCCCGTCGTCTGTTGACTTTTCCCCCACTGCCCGCCCTCCCCCACCTCAACCGATCTTACCTGTGCCGGCCACACCTGCCTCCCTGTCTTCTACCCACTTCTCTATTTTGCATTTATGGTTTGCATAGATTAAATCTTATTGTTGGGAATTTTCTATTCACTCATTTCTTGTCATGAATATTTTTAGTTGTATTACCAAAATCGTCTTTTATCAAATCGTTTGCATATATATATGGTTTTTCAAACCTCCTTTAATAAAATTGACACTTAAAAAGAGATTTTTTAGCTGCAAACACGTGCATGGCAGAGATCAAGGGAAGTCCAGGATGTTTTCGCATTGAATAGTGCATTAATTGTGTCTACTTTTTCGAAGTATGGAGAGTACCTTAAGAAATGGCCTGAGAACATAAAAAGCATATTGACAACACTGATTTTAATGAACGTACGACGTAAATAGTGTAGCTACCACACCTGCACCATCAACAGTGACCAAAACTGCAATAACGTTGACTTCTATAGACTGCATAAGCTTTCCTGGGAAGTTGTTGCACCTTCTTTAGAGCCTATGTGCACATGAACAGATGCAGTGATGTAACTTTGCCACCATACAGATCTGCTTACTCAGTCAAGCAGCACTGCAGTGTGTCACTATTGCTGCTGGTAGTAGATAGCAGTAAACACTTTATTTCATTTCAGATTTATTGTTTGATATGAGCCAAACAAGGCGCACAAAGATTACAAATACATTCACATTAAAAATAAACGAATCAAACCATCATATTTTATCTTACTTTCCTGACCATCCACTCCAAGAAAGTGCCCATTGCTTCTTTTAGTATAAAGATTAAGGGGCCGATTCCGATCTCGGTCGGAGGCGCACCCAATACTATTCGGCCGGGAAAAAAGCCATGCGAAAGCCTGTTTCCCGACCGATCCGTACAGCACACCGAACGAGCAAGTACGATGCGCACAACAGCAAAAATTCCGGCCGAGCCGTACTCACCCAAACCAGGTCCTGTTCTCCGACCGAGGCGAATCCGGAAACGCCGAATCGAGTCGCACGGAAGGAAAAATGCAGCCACGTCCGGCCGGACAAGTACGATGCGCTTCCCGTACGCGCCGAACCCGTCGCTACGCACGGCACGTCAAAGCATCCGGGAGAGGCGCACACAAGCTCCGATTCGCGCCACAACACAATCCACGGCTACGAGACGAACACGGCACCGACGAGGACGACGCGAGCGACGAGGACGAAGCGAGCGACGAGGACGACGCCAAGCAACGAGAAGGACGAACGACACGAACCAACCATGAATCCCTTCGTCCCGATCATATCAATATTCTACATCTACTACCGGAACAGGCACGGACGCGTACGGCGCAGAAGGTAAGCCAGACACCAACCACAAAACACATACAACACGTACACGACACATCACACACATACACGGGGAATCTGAATATACTTACACCAGCAACAGCAGCACCATAGGGGCGGGATGCCCATCACCAATGCCACATATGCACACAGGGGCCTGAATGCGCACCACCACCCCAACCCAGGGGGCTGGATGCCTACCACTACTACCACCCTCACCCAGGGGGCAGGATGCCCACCACTACTACCACCCTTAGCCAGGGGGGCAGGATGCCCACCACTACTACCACCCTTAGCCAGGGGGCAGGATGCCCACCACTACTACCACCCTCACCCAGGGGGCAGGATGCCTACCACTACTACCACCCTCAGCCAGGGGGGCAGGATGCCCACCACTACTACCACCCTTAGCCAGGGGGCTGGATGCCCACCACTACTACCACCCTTAGCCAGGGGGGCAGGATGCCCACCACTACTACCACCCTCACCCACGGGGGGCAGGATGCCCACCACTACTACCACCCTCACCCAGGGGGGGCAGGATGCCTACCACTACTACCACCCTCACCCAGGGGGGGCAGGATGCCTACCACTACTACCACCCTCACCCACGGGGGGCAGGATGCCTACCACCACTACCACCCTCACCCACGGGGGCAGGATGCCCACCACTACTACCACCCTCACCCAGGGGGGCAGGATGCCTACCACCACTACCACCCTCACCCAGGGGGGCAGGATGCCTACCACTACTACCACCCTCACCCAGGGGGGCAGGATGCCTACCACTACTACCACCCTCACCCAGGGGGGCTGGATGCCCACCACTACTACCACCCTTAGCCAGGGGGCAGGATGCCCACCACTACTACCACCCTCACCCAGGGGGGCTGGATGCCCACCACTACTACCACCCTCAGCCACGGGGGCAGGATGCCCACCACTACTACCACCCTCACCCAGGGGGGCAGGATGCCTACCACTACTACCACCCTCACCCAGGGGGGCAGGATGCCCACCACCACTACCACCCTCACCCACGGGGGCAGGATGCCCACCACTACTACCACCCTCACCCACGGGGGGCAGGATGCCTACCACTACTACCACCCTCACCCAGGGGGGGCAGGATGCCTACCACCACTACCACCCTCACCCACGGGGGGCAGGATGCCCACCACTACTACCACCCTCACCCAGGGGGGCAGGATGCCTACCACTACTACCACCCTTAGCCAGGGGGGCTGGATGCCCACCACTACTACCACCCTTAGCCAGGGGGCAGGATGCCCACCACTACTACCACCCTCACCCAGGGGGGCAGGATGCCTACCACTACTACCACCCTCACCCAGGGGGCAGGATGCCCACCACTACTACCACCCTCACCCACGGGGGCAGGATGCCCACCACTACTACCACCCTCACCCAGGGGGGCAGGATGCCTACCACTACTACCACCCTCACCCAGGGGGGCAGGATGCCTACCACTACTACCACCCTCAGCCAGGGGGCAGGATGCCTACCACTACTACCACCCTCACCCACGGGGGCAGGATGCCTACCACTACTACCACCCTCACCCAGGGGGGCAGGATGCCTACCACTACTACCACCCTTAGCCAGGGGGGGCTGGATGCCCACCACTACTACCACCCTTAGCCAGGGGGGCAGGATGCCCACCACTACTACCACCCTCACCCACGGGGGCAGGATGCCCACCACTACTACCACCCTCACCCACGGGGGGCAGGATGCCTACCACCACTACCACCCTCACCCACGGGGGGCAGGATGCCTACCACTACTACCACCCTCACCCACGGGGGGCAGGATGCCTACCACTACTACCACCCTTAGCCAGGGGGGCTGGATGCCCACCACTACTACCACCCTTAGCCAGGGGGCAGGATGCCCACCACTACTACCACCCTCACCCAGGGGGCAGGATGCCTACCACTACTACCACCCTTAGCCAGGGGGCTGGATGCCCACCACTACTACCACCCTTAGCCAGGGGGCAGGATGCCCACCACTACTACCACCCTCACCCAGGGGGCAGGATGCCCACCACTACTACCACCCTCACCCAGGGGGCAGGATGCCTACCACTACTACCACCCTTAGCCAGGGGGCAGGATGCCCACCACTACTACCACCCTCACCCAGGGGGGCAGGATGCCTACCACTACTACCACCCTCACCCAGGGGGCAGGATGCCTACCACTACTACCACCCTTAGCCAGGGGGGCTGGATGCCCACCACTACTACCACCCTTAGCCAGGGGGGCTGGATGCCCACCACTACTACCACCCTCACCCAGGGGGGGCAGGATGCCCACCACTACTACCACCCTCACCCAGGGGGGGCAGGATGCCTACCACTACTACCACCCTCACCCAGGGGGGCAGGATGCCTACCACTACTACCACCCTTAGCCAGGATGGGCTGGATGCCCACCACTACTACCACCCTCACCCACGGGGGGCTGGATGCCTACCACTACTACCACCCCCACTCATAGGATGGACAATGCATGACACAACAAGCACACCACAACCTAGGGAATGCAAGATTAAGACATCCCCCCACCACCATGACAAGCGTGTGTAGGCTGTGTCAAATGCCTACAACACCGAACATGACTTTGAACATACAATGTGACCCCCTAGCACATGTGCCACACATATATGTGTGTGGCACCCACAATGCAAGCAGCCCATGACCATTGTGGCAATGGGGCCTAAACCCCCATCATCACAGTGACCAAAAGGCAAGTGTGGGGTCCATAGCTGAAGCACATTTTGACCATTGTGGCAATGGGGTCTAAACCCCCATCATCACAGTGACCAAAAGGCAAGTGTGGGGTCCATAGCTGAAGCACATTTTGACCATTGTGGCAATGGGGTCTACACCCTCATCATCACAGTGACCAAAAGGTAATTGTTGACAAAGAAAGAGCTGCAACTGCCAAACTGCATGGATCATTCCTGGTCACAGAACCAAAAACTCATCTGTGGCAAAGTAGTGTATGTGTCCCATTGCAACATAAATTGGGGGAGCCAAATACTGCAGTGCAAATGAAACATTCCTTTGGCCATGTGCAGACAAACAACACCCATGGGGGCTGAGACCGTCAACAGTCATCAATGACACAATGACAGAAGTGACCATCAGAATGCAGAACCACATATTTGCACCAATGGGCACACAAATGCAGATATCCTGTGGAGACAGCAGATGTGAGGTGAACAGATACCATACCATGGCAGCAATGGGACACACAAACCATGATCACTGTGCTGACCGATGACCTAGGAGTCCCAGGGACAGCAGGGGAAACACACCAAACAACATACAGCCAATGGCACACCCAAGATATGCCAATGCAGTGGTGCAGATGCACAAACACAAACAGGCAGACCAACACTGTCATCATACACAGCAGGTGAGGGGTGGGGGTGCCAGTGTCCCCAGGCAACCACACAACACATGAGGAGAGCTGAATACCAATCATACAGATGTGCATACACTGCCACACTAAGGTAACTCATGGATCCAAATCCCCTATGTGGGCAAGCAGGCATTGTCAGGTGAGAGGGAGCACAAAACACACATGTCACACAGGCACGTAGGAACAACAACTGACACAGCAAGACACAGACACACCACAGCACCACCCCCAGGGCCCCCACAATGTGGTGACCCTGGGCTGAATAAAAATACCACTGTGATGACAAAGCTAAATGTCGTTCACACTGTGAACCACAGTCAGGTGTCCTGAGCAACTAACTACCATCACACCTACACAAGCACAAATCAATCAGCATGGCCAGTAAGCCAAGGCCAACATGGAGGCAGGGGCCTAGCCGGGCAACAACTCTCATCTGCACACACTCAACACCACACCCCTCGACCTCTGACAATGTGCAGCAGTGAAGTACACATGCACTGGTGACATTGCACATGCACCCATGACTATTCCAGGGTGGTGGGTGGGAACCAAGGTGTAGAAACACATCACACATGGACACTCAACAAGACTCCTGAATGTCTGACACACGGCACACTACGCTGTACATGGACATGACGGCAATACCACACCGACCAATGGGATCCCAGCCACAGTCACACACCAATGAAGAAGCCAAGGTCACCCACAAAGAACACACATAGACAACAACCAACATTGCAGCCCGGACCCTGAGGAGTGCCAGCAGTCACACACACAACGTGTCACAATCACTGAAAGATAACACAAACTGGAAATCACATGACAGGGGCAAACAACAAGTGCCAAGGGGAAACCTGACTGTGACCCATCTGCGTCTGCACACAAACTCAGCCCTGACCGAAAACACACCTATGGGTGACACCCTGATGACCAGTAATGTGCCATGCACCCACATCACAGAGAACACAGGGAGAAGACTTTGGGGGAACATAGCTCAAGTCAGCAAGCATCACAAACAGGTACAACACTAGGGATCACAGCATGCGCAGATGAATGGAAGTGAACACACAGACATGCACATACAACACACACCTTGGGCGCAGGCAATGTCACACGTGTACACACTGCCATGAGGGGACTCCACTCCTGTGTGAGGAAAGCTGTGCCATATGTTGCCTCAGTAGGGCCCCATCATGTCAGCTGAGCACTTGGTCACACAATCAACAATTAGCACCAAATGAGGGCTCCCATCACATCAGCCTGGTCATGGATGTGCCAACGGAATCATCAGCACAGATCCAACACACTTGTATAGCAATGTTGCACTGACTACACGGATGAGTCCTTCCCCATTGATGCCCAAACCTGCATGTCCACTGGAGATGGCAACACGGTCAGGGAAGTAGACAAATGCAACGATGGCAGGCACAACAGATGTGCAGGGGTGGAAGCCACAGATATGAAATTGCCAATGTAAGTAGGAAACCCATTGCCAAATACTGAACACATGACACCCTCAGATGCTGCTATTGATGACATGGATACACCACATGATAGGACACATTCCCCCTGGACCACATGGGTTCCTGCACAGTAACACTTCATGATCATGAGACCAGATATCACCATCACTGCAGCAAGGGCATGGTTAGCAGCACCAACAACATGTACATCTGAAGCATGAGCACTAGAGAAAAGAAAGTTGCTTTATTCAGCATATGTGTTGTTTGATAACGACGTCCAGAAAAAATAGAGCAAAGGCCAATGGCCAGTCCATTGTCAAAGTTCAAACAGGGTGACACTGGCAGATGTCACCCTACGCATGCCTGCACAAAACCAGGGACAATCCACTAGGAGGGGCAACCGGGGGGCAGGCCAGGCACCACAGGGACAGGATCAGGGCTCACCAGGGGGAGTCAGGGAAGGGGTGGTGGGTGCTGGAGAGCCACTGACAACTGCAGTGGAGGTGTCTGACATGGTGTGTGCCGGCACAACTGGGGGCATGACTCAGATGTCGTGGGTGCCGGCACAACTGCAGTGGACCCTGCAGATGGGGTGGACAGGTCCGCCACTGCAGTGCCCAAGTCAGACAGGGCGGTAGTGGACTCCACTGCAGTGCCTACCTCCAGGGGAGGAGAATGGGGAACAGGCAAGGTGGGTTGGACAGAGGGGGAGGACACCCTCACCACATCAGTGGCACAGACAAGCGCAGCGGGGGTGTGGTGCTGGGAGAGCAAGTGGCAGGGGGAGAAGGCCTGATCCTCTTGGGGATGGTATATCTGTGGGTGGGGGAACCTGGGGCAGGGTGTGGTGGGGGCACCTGTGCAGTGGGGGCCTGAGGGATGGAGGACGGAGACCTTGTGCCTGAGCTGCAGGGCGGTGGCGGGGTCTTTGTCTTACCACTCCGGGGGGACTTGCGGGTGGGGGCCTCAGTCCGTCTGCGCCTGGGGGAGGGTGTCCGGGGGCGAGGGGCACTCTGCTCCGTGTGGGTGGGCTTCCTCTTCCCCCGGGATGCTGGAGCAGCTTCATCGGTGGGGAAGAGGCCGAGGTCACAGAGGAAGAGCTGCTGTGACTTTGGGGTTGCATGTGAGGCAAGGGAGGGTGCTTTGGAGGGAGAGGGAACTGAGGACTGCGCAGTGCATGTGGATGCGTGTGTGTGTTCCAGGGCCCCATCCCCTGTGAGTCTGGCTTCAGTCCCCTGAATGTGCGTGCGTGTGCGTTTTGTCATTGGCGTGTGTGTCAGTGTGCTGGATGTGTGTGTGCTGGTGTGTGCCTGTGCCGGTGTGTGTGTGCTTGGGACGGGTAAGGTGCTGGGGAGTGTGGATGGAGCAGAGGCAGGAGGGGTGAGGGACCGTTTGAGGAGGGACACTGCTGCCGTCAGGGAGGAGTCCATGGACCTATTGCCCCTCTGTAGGTCAGACATGCCCGATGAGATGCCCTCCATGAACGACACCAGCTGAGTCAACAGCGCGGTGTGCGCATGGAGGACACTCAGCATGGCTGTCTGCCCTACATGGAGCTGGCGAAGGAGGTACACAGACTCCTCACTCAGGGCAGCAGGGGACACAGGGGCAGGGGGTGCGGTGCCTGGCCCAAAGGAAACACGCTCCCGGACATGGGAGCCTCCACGGACCTGGGGAATGGGAGCCGATGGGAGGGCGGTGGTGGTGCTGGTGGTGGCGGGGACAGCAACACTAGCTGGGGTGTGGTGGCTGCTGACACCCGCCTCCACAAGGGAGTCATCCTCCGAGTTGCTCTGGTCCTCAGCTGAGGTGGATGCTGCTGAGGACTCCTCGGTGTGGCTCCCCTCGCCCTCCGTGCCACTGGGTCCCTCCGACCACTCCTCGGCTGCTGACCCAGTCTGGCTCTCTGGCTCCTCCTGGTCCGTGGAGCTGTCCCCTTCCGTGGCCGTGGATGTATCTGCAAACAATGGGGATACAGACAGACATCAGTCACCTGCACATAACGCACACACCACTGTGAGCACAGCACATCACAGAGCAAGCCCTGGCATCATCAGTTGTACATTGCTAAAAGTGCCCTAATTGAACAGGAGAAGTCAATTGTCAGTCTGATGCCAAGCATGGCACTCACATCCCACATGGCCTTGCACCCATCTGTCTGGTGTCTGTTGGATTGCAACACCCCAGTGTTGACACATGCACCAAGTACACAGTAGTTGGACAGTGCAGAGGACACGGTGTGGACACATCACAGCTCTTGCCACTGAGTCAGTACAGGTTTCCGGATGAAAGGGATGCCCAGAGTCAAATAGGAAATGCATGTGATGCATACCAGCGACAGACACCATGATGCACCCATGTCCTGATAGCCAGCGCCACTATGGTGTGCATGTAGCACATGTCACTCCCCTGCAGGCTCACCAATCAGTAGACACATGCCATGGCGGAGGCATGACTGCAAAGTCATACATCACTGTCTCAGTGATGTATGACTTTGCAGCCAGACAACAACACTCTGCACTGTGTCACAATAGTAGGTCATGGGGAATGCAAGTCCTGGAGCTGCACAAGTGCACATGTACATCCCCCCACAACACATCCTCTTAACCCTCATCTGTCCAGGTCATACCTATTGGACATATGGGAGACCTGTGACACTACCCTCTGAACCTGAGCCCCTCACACTCTGCTGTGCATGGGGAACAGCTGCCTGAACTTCACATTCACATGCCCCAGTCTGCATGGGCAGCTGATCAGACACCTATGTGTCACACAAGTATCGTCTCCTATGGTCACATCTCCAGTGGCATGCTGAGCCCCTACCAAGAAACTCCACAGCAGTCCTGGCGACTAATCCACAGCACACTGACACAGAGGCAGACACCTGAGGGGTCAAATCACTGCGCACAATGTGTCAGCTGATACACGGGAGTGGGAGTACAGAGTGTATTGTATGGCCTGGAGTAGCCATGACTGTCCAGCCCCACATGAATGAGGGATGAGCCCTGGACTGTAGGCAGCTGGCTAAGTATGTGTGACACACGTCATATACATACTCCTGGGGCCCAAACATTGTTCCCACCCGCAGCATGGGTGTGTGCCAGATACCCCAGCCACATGTGGTGGATCAGCTCAGCAATTGGACCACAGATCAAAGTAACACGCTGAATACATGTCAGAATACAGGCATTGTGTAAGCAATGGACCCACCCATGATGCCCACCACAGAGTCAGGGAAACAGATGCTGTCTCCCACCTTGAGTCAAGCAAACTGCAAGGACACAGTCCTAAGTGACAGAATTCCCTGCATGTAAGGGCCACACCTGGGTATCAGATGAGGAGTGGGCAGTGCACAATAGAGGGACATGGCTCCTGGACAACATGACTGCTGTACTGTGGCAGTTTAACCAGGCCCGAGGAGGGCACATAGCATGTTAGACAGAGTACACAGTGCAGTCTTTGACTCACCCCCTCCTTGCTGCTCTCTGGCCTTCAGCTGCCCATCCAGGTCTGGAAAGACCACCGCCAGGATCCTGAGCATGTGGGGGGTCAGGGTCCGTGTTCCGCCCCTCCTGCGAGGAGGCGACAGCTTCAGCTGGACCCGTGCAATCCTCCGGGTCCAGCCCCGAAGGTCCTGCCACCTCTTTTGGCAGTTGCGGATCCGGCGCTTGTAGACCCCCACGGACCGGACAGCCCGGACGATGTCCTTCCATATCTCATGCTTCCGATGGGCAGAAGCCTGTCAGGATGACAAAGTGATAAGGCCATTACTACACATGCAACATATCCGTGCATGACACAGTTGCATATACATGTCGCAATCACAGGGGCACATGGTGTACACAGGCAGTGCACGGCTGCCCATGGACAGTTTTCCAGAAGTCACTACATGGTATCATTGCATGGGGAGTAAAACCCTGTTCAGAAGCACTGTCACTGCACCATACCTGTCCAGTGCAAGTCACTACACACTATGGGGGTGACAACTACTCAGTGAGCCTGCTAGCCAGTGGCGTGCAGACTTTCAGCCTTGCTAGTCAGACAAAATGCACATTCAGAAAGGAGGTGCACAGAACACTCACCTGCTCCCCTGGTGTCCCATACAGCTTGCTGTACTGTGGAAGTAGGCTGTCCAGCAGGGCCTGGTTCTCCTCAAGGCTGAAGGCTGGGGCTCTCTCCACAGTACGTGCCATTGCAGGGTCCAGAGGGGCAGAGACAGCAGCAGTGCAGTGGCAGATGTCGTCCTGGAGCATGTAGTGCAGGCAAGTGGGCTCTCAGGGGAACAGGCAGCAATATATATGTGCTGGAGAGGCAGATACTGTCCCTTGTGTCCAAAGTGATAGGTCCAAGTCGTTTGCATCTTCTGAATCTGGCCAATCCATGGAATAGCAGCACCAAAACACGCCCACAGCATCCTTCAAAACTTCAACTTCATGACATACATGATTTTGCAACATTGTTGTGGGTGACCAACTGATTTTCCAGCAACCGACTCGTTCAAAATTCGAAAACGCGTCCGTTGCCAGGCAAGCCCATTGTCAATGGGTGCGCACCGATCGGTCCATTGCGGTACAACGCGCACAGGGGTACAACGCGTACCCGCACACATTGAAAGCAATGGGCCGGCCGGAGGCACCGATCGGTCCATTGCAGTTCAACGCGCACAGGGGTACAACGCGTACCCGCACACATTGAAGGCAATGGGCCGGCCGGAGGCACCGATCGGTCCATTGCGGTACAACGCGCACAGGGGTACAACGCGTACCCGCACACATTGAAAGCAATGGGCCGGCCGGAGGCACCGATCGGTCCATTGCAGTTCAACGCGCACAGGGGTACAACGCGTACCCGCACACATTGAAAGCAATGGGCCGGCCGGAGGCACCGATCGGTCCATTGCAGTTCAACACGCACAGGGGTACAACGCGTACCCGCACACATTGAAAGCAATGGGCCGGCCGGAGGCACCGATCGGTCCATTGCAGTTCAACGCGCACAGGGGTACAACGCGTACCCGCACACATTGAAAGCAATGGGCCGGCCGGAGGCACCGGATCGGTCCATTGCAGTTCAACGCGCACAGGGGTACAACGCGTACCGCACACATTGAAGGCAATGGGCCGGCCGGAGGCACCGATCGGTCCATTGCGGTACAACGCGCACAGGGGTACAACGCGTACCGCACACATTGAAGGCAATGGGCCGGCCGGAGGCACCGATCGGTCCATTGCGGTACAACGCGCACAGGGGTACAACGCGTACCCGCACACATTGAAAGCAATGGGCCGGCCGGAGGCACCGATCGGTCCATTGCAGTTCAACACGCACAGGGGTACAACGCGTACCCGCACACATTGAAAGCAATGGGCCGGCCGGAGGCACCGATCGGTCCATTGCAGTTCAACGCGCACAGGGGTACAACGCGTACCCGCACACATTGAAAGCAATGGGCCGGCCGGAGGCACCGATCGGTCCATTGCAGTTCAACACGCACAGGGGTACAACGCGTACCCGCACACATTGAAAGCAATGGGCCGGCCGGAGGCACCGATCGGTCCATTGCAGTTCAACGCGCACAGGGGTACAACGCGTACCCGCACACATTGAAGGCAATGGGCCGGCCGGAGGCACCGATCGGTCCATTGCGGTACAACGCGCACAGGGGTACAACGCGTACCCGCACACATTGAAAGCAATGGGCCGGCCGGAGGCACCGATCGGTCCATTGCAGTTCAACACGCACAGGGGTACAACGCGTACCCGCACACATTGAAGGCAATGGGCCGGCCGGAGGCACCGATCGGTCCATTGCGGTTCAACGCATCACTGTACATGTGACTGGCATAGGTCAGCATGCCTGTCTCAGATGGACATATGCCAGCCACAGATAGCTCCCAGGGAGTGAGGGGCACACCTACATCACGACAGCCTGTCCAAACCTTATCATAAGGCATGTAAGGCTGCATTTCCTATTGTGTGTATGTTGGTGTACATGTTGTCCTGTGGGTGTCACCTGTGGGCAGCCACCCCCAGGCTGTGCACGTGTTCATGGGGACAGGATCCTGGGTGTTACGTGTACGTGACCACTGTGATGTGCAACTGTTCATATCTGTGCATGTGTCATGGTCACATTTCACAGTGATGTTTGTGTATGTCATGTCACATACCCCGTGAGTCCCATGTGGGACGGTATGTTTGAGCCAGGGTGTCCCAGTGGCACAATAGTGATGGCCCTCCACAGTCTTTGTGCATGTAGTGTTTACAATGTCTCTGATTTCATGTGCACAATGGGAGACAGTCTCCACATCCACGTTGTGTGTGCATGGACTCTGATGTTGTGCGTGTGTGTCACAGACGTCCATGTCTGTCCTGCCATGGCAAGTGTGGCCACTACCTGTGGGGGTCATGTTTGTTTTGCTGTGGTGTACACATGATACTCCAGGTGATGCCAGTGTCCATGTGGCATTACAGGGTCCCTGGGAATGTGCCTGTCGTTGAGCTGTGGTGCCTGGGGCACATCTGTCCTCACATGTCACTGTGGGGGTGACTGTGACACAGCATCATGATATCCAATGGGCCAACCTGGGACAAATTGATGCCACCTGTAGGACCGTGTTGACAGATGTTGGCCATGTATGTACCATACATGTCGTTCCGGTACTGCACACTTCATGTAGTTGTGCCTCATGATGATGTATGTTGGGATCTTGAGTGTGTTCAATGCCGCATATGTGGGGTGACTGACGATCTTGCTTACTTCTCCTCTGCACTGCAGGGCTCCTGCTGTCCATCGGCCATTCCCAGACCTGGCAACGATGGTGGAACGGGACAGCATCCGACGGTACCGCTTCACCAGGCAGCTGATTGAGGATTTGGCAGTGCAGTTGTCCCCACATTTGCAGCCTGGCCGGCCGTATCCTACAGCGCTGACCCCCAAGGTGAAGGTGATGGCAGCCCTACACTTCTTTGCCACCGGTACCTTCCAACATACTGTGGCGTCTGCTGGTGGGATGTCACAGACCATGTTCAGCCGTGTGCTCCGCGATGTTTTGGCGGCAATGTTGCTCTTCCTGAACCGGTACATCTATTTCCCTAGACTGCGACGACTCACTGACGTGAAGAGTGACTTTTATGCCCTGGGGAGGATGCCGCATGTCATTGGCTCCATTGATGGGACACATGTGGCTTTGGTACCACCACAGGCCCAGGAGCAGGCCTACCGTAACCGCAAGCACTACCACTCGGTCAATGCACTGGTGGTGTGTCTTGCAGACATGACCATCACACACGTGTGTGCCCATTTCCCTGGTTCAGCACACGATGCCTTTGTGATGAGGAGTAGTCGCATCCCCAGGATGATGGCACAGATGCAGAACCAGCGTGCCTGGCTTGTCGGTGTGTACTGACTTTGTGCCATTGTGTGTGATCTGATCTGTAGTATTCCGCCCACTTTTCCAAGTCAGCTGATGTGCACTTGTCTGTCCGTAGGTGACTCGGGATACCCCAACATGCCGTGGTTGCTGACACCCCTCAGGAACCCTGTGACACCTGCCCAGATGCGCTACAATGAGGCACATGGTCGGACCAGGAGAGTGATTGAGCGGACCTTTGGTCTCCTGAAGAGCCGCTTCCGCTGCCTGGACAAGACCGGAGGGTCCCTCCCATATGCCCCTGTGAAAGTGTGCAAGATTATCATCGTCTGCTGCATGCTACACAACCTGGCAGTGCGGAAGGAGTTGCCTCTCATCCAGGATGACGATGACCAACATCCGCCACCTGTGGAGGATCCTGGCCTGGACCACGATGCCAGTGACGATGATGATGATGATGATGGTGATGGTGATGTCCGCACACAGCTCATCACCAACTTCTTTAGCTGAATGTGAGTATCCTGAGGTGTCATGTGAATGATGTGAGTTGGCATGATGTGTGGGTGGTGCTCTGGTGCTGTTGGAGTGTGTCCATGGGCTACTTGACAGGATGTGTGTTGCGATGTGTGGTGACAGGTGGGCTGTACTCCCCAACAGTGTTGACATGCTAACTTGGTTCTGGGTGGGTATCTTGTAACATGTATTGTGCATGAGTTTTGCTGTTCTGTCCTGTACTGCATTGCTTTTGACTGTGTGTCATTTCTGTCCTTCACAGGGTACTTTCAGATTCGTTTGGTCAACTGTGTCCACCGACGGCGTGATTGCACATCCAGGCTGGTAGCTGTTGTGTCCCTACAGGTGATGTGCGCCACACCCATGGACTTCCTTCCGTCTACAGTTGTTGACTGTGTGCCCGCTACCAGGTGGGGTTACCTTGCATCTGTAGTGGTTACGGCATGTTGCTACTGTGTAATAAACCTGTGCTTCACTTAGTGATGTGCGTTGTCTGTGGTCACACATTTGACTGCCATTTGCTTACTGCACCTGTGGGCTACTTGACTACAACTGGGAATGGGTGTGGTGTCTGTGCATTGCACCGTCTTCCCTGGCAACATCAGTGTAGGCAATGAGTCAGATGGCCTAGGTGTGTATGTGTTGTGTACCCCTGGTGGTGTGTCTCCCTCATATGTGTCATGTTGCCTGTACTCACATGCCTGTGTTGTCCTTGCTGTTGCAGTTCGCATACACAGTGTAATTTTGCAGTTCATCATCCCCATGACAGCACCCACGTTGGAATCACGACAGAGGCAAGTATGGTGTATTAGTGTGTTTATTGTGATACATCTGTGTTAATAGTGCATAGGATGGGTTGTGCTGTACATGAATCTTGCAATCCCAAGTTCCTAGGTGAATTGAAAGTCCAGGTAGACAGGATCCCCAGTATCGGGGCCACAGTTGTCTGACACATTGTTCCAACTTGTACTCCCCATGCAATGTGTGGGAGTAGTGTTGCCGTCAACAGGGTGAACAGTCTGTGCACAAAGGCGAAAATCCAGAACAGGTTCAGGCTTCCTGGGAGTTGCGCTTGGCCATCAGCCTCTCACTTTCCCCTCCTCGGACGACCCCTCTTCTTGGGGGGGGGCCCTCAAGTGCAGGCTGCTGCGGTGCAGGGGACTCTCCGCCAGAGTCCTCCTCCCTCCCTGTGGCAGTTGCAGTTTGTTCAGTACCAGATGTTGTTGGCACACAGGGAGGTGTGGACTGGTTGCTGTTCATCTGGCGGAGGCATTGTAAAATGTCCCTGTGCACCGCCGTCATCTCATGTAGTACATCCCACTTGGACTCCACGCGGGACATGTGGGAGTCCACACGTGACATGTGTGACTCCACGTGGGACATGTGGGAGTCCAAGCGGGCATGATGGGCAGCCTGCTGCTGTTTGATGTCTCTGAGGAGCCCCACTACCTGGCTGAGCTCTCCGGTGCTGGACTGGTACGCATCAGCTATGCGTACCAGTTGTGGGTCTTCATGCACACCAGCAACGTCTGCAAGCAGCGACCTCTGT
Source organism: Calotriton arnoldi (assembly GCA_963921515.1). NCBI lineage: Eukaryota > Metazoa > Chordata > Amphibia > Caudata > Salamandridae > Calotriton > Calotriton arnoldi. The sequence goes on from CAWUFW010002014.1 coordinate 2,412,616, forward strand.
CTCCCACCCCTCCCACCACCCCTGCTGACATGTGCAGTGTGTGCAGTTGGACGCACAGATAACCCTGGTCCACCTTGGGGGTTGGTGGTGGTGGTGGTGTCCATGGCCCCAGGTTGGTCCAGGGTCACTGCGCTGGTGTTGGTCCTTATTCTGTCCATGTCGGCAGGGATGGTATTCGTGGTGACAGTCGTTGGAGGGGTGGGTGCAGGGGGTGCAGCTGGTGGACCTGCTGGTGCTGCAGCTGGTGGTCCTGCTGGTGCAGCATGTTGACTTGCACCGGATGTGCCAGGTTGTTCATCGTCCGAGGAGGACAGAGGCTGTACGACGCCAGTGAGCTCGGCATCCTCTTGAGCCTGGGACTGGGACTCCTCAGCGTCTGCTGCTGTGTCCCCATCATCACCTGTTTTTGGGAGACACAAACAATGTATGTCATGTTTCTGCAGGCATCAGTGGTTGACACACCTGACAGTTGTGACTGTGCCTCGGGGTGCGGGCCTGTACATTGTATTGTCCTAAGTCGTCACAGTCAGGGGTTGATATTGGTGTGGCACATTGTCCTGCATTATTTGGGCATTTCTATGTGTTCTCTGGGGTGTGAACATGGTCTGCATTGCTTGGGTTTGGTTGACAGCCAGACCTCCTTCCCACCCACCCAGCCAGCCAGTCAGTTATCCCACCATGGAACGTGCTTGCATTGCAGGGAGTGTAAGTTGTCTCTCAGGATGTCAGTCAGTGGTGTCCTGCTGTTTGTTGGTGCACAGTTGACAGCAGGGCCTTGTGCTCCCCACAGCAGTAGCCAGTGTCAGCCATCTTGTGAGTCCTTCTCCACTCCCTGTGATGTGAGCACGGTTCAGGGTGGTGTTGATGGGCCAGTTGTGAGGCTGAGCAATGTCTGTGACTACGACTCCCATCATGCTATTGCCTCCACCCCCTTCCCAGCATGCCCATGCTTCCTTCCTTTGACTCTGCTTCCCTGTGGGTTGGGCTGGCTGTGCTGACAGGATGGCTGGGAGTGTTGTCCTGGCAGTTGTTTGGCTAAGAGTCCCAAGAGTGTCCCTGTGCTTCACACAACATAACCCAGGGTGGTGGTGCTTTGTGGGATCTTGTGTTAGGATGGAGGGCATTGCATTCTACCAGGTGGGTACTGTGGAGTTTGTGTTGGGGAGGGTGTGAGGGGAGGTGCTGGTGACTATAGTCAGTGCTGCAAGTCCCCCTTCCCACCCAGCCAGCCAGATATCCCACCATGGAACGTGCTTGCATTGCAGGGAGTGTGAGTTGTCTCTCAGGATGTCAGTCAGTGGTGTCCTGCTGTTTGTTGGTGCACAGTTGGCAGCAGGGCCTTGTGCTCCCCACAGCAGTAGCCAGTGTCAGCCATCTTGTGAGTCCTTCTCCACTCCCTGTGATGTGAGCACGGTTCAGGGTGGTGTTGATGGGCCAGTTGTGAGGCTGAGCAATGTCTGTGAGTACGACTCCCATCATGCTATTGCCTCCACCCCCTTCCCAGCATGCCCATGCTTCATTCCTTTTGACTCTGCTTCCCTGTGGGTTGGGCTGGCTGTGCTGACAGGATGGCTGGGAGTGTTGTCCTGGCAGTTGTTTGGCTAAGAGTCCCAAGAGTGTCCCTGTGCTTCACACAACATAACCCAGGGTGGTGGTGCTTTGTGGGATCTTGTGTTAGGATGGAGGGCATTGCCTTCTACCAGGTGGGTACTGTGGAGTTTGTGTTGGGGGGGTGTGAGGGGAGGTGCTGGTGACTATAGTCAGTGCTGCAAGTCCCCCTTCCCACCCAGCCAGCCAGATATCCCACCATGGAACGTGCTTGCATTGCAGGGAGTGTAAGTTGTCTCTCAGGATGTCAGTCAGTGGTGTCCTGCTGTTTGTTGGTGCACCGTTGGCAGCAGGGCCTTGTGCTCCCCACAGCAGTAGCCAGTGTCAGCCATCTTGTGAGTCCTTCTCCACTCCCTGTGATGTGAGCACGGTTCAGGGTGGTGTTGATGGGACAGTTGTGGGGGTGAGCTATGTCTGTGACTACGACTCCCATCATGCCATTGCCTCCACCCCACTTGCCAGCATTCCCATACTTACTTGCTTTTGTGTGGAGTTCAGTGGGTGTGGGTGTGAGGGCAATGGCAAGATGGCTGACAGTGGTGTCCTGCTGTTGGTTGCTGAGCAGTACCCAGCATGCCCTTGTGCTCCCCACGACACAGCAACAGTGTCAGACATCTTTGATGGGCCTTTCCACTCTCTGTGGGATGTGCATGCGTGAGTGTGAGCTTGCTGGGCCATGTGGTGGGGGATGTAGGGCTGTGAGTACGACTCCCATCATGCTATTGCCTCCTCCCCTTCCCAACATGCCCATGCTTCCTTCCTTTTGACTCTGCTTCCCTGTGGGTTGGGCTGGCTGTGCTGACAGGATGGCTGGGAGTGTTGTCCTGGCAGTTGTTTGGCTAAGAGTCCCAAGAGTGTCCCTGTGCTTCACACAACATAACCCAGGGTGGTGGTGCTTTGTGGGATCTTGTGTTAGGATGGAGGGCATTGCATTCTACCAGGTGGGTACTGTGGAGTTTGTGTTGGGGAGGGTGTGAGGGGAGGTGCTGGTGACTATAGTCAGTGCTGCAAGTCCCCCTTCCCACCCAGCCAGCCAGATATCCCACCATGGAACGTGCTTGCATTGCAGGGAGTGTGAGTTGTCTCTCAGGATGTCAGTCAGTGGTGTCCTGCTGTTTGTTGGTGCACAGTTGGCAGCAGGGCCTTGTGCTCCCCACAGCAGTAGCCAGTGTCAGCCATCTTGTGAGTCCTTCTCCACTCCCTGTGATGTGAGCACGGTTCAGGGTGGTGTTGATGGGACAGTTGTGGGGGTGAGCTATGTCTGTGACTACGACTCCCATCATGCCATTGCCTCCACCCCACTTGCCAGCATTCCCATACTTACTTGCTTTTGTGTGGAGTTCAGTGGGTGTGGGTGTGAGGGCAATGGCAAGATGGCTGACAGTGGTGTCCTGCTGTTGGTTGCTGAGCAGTACCCAGCATGCCCTTGTGCTCCCCACGACACAGCAACAGTGTCAGACATCTTTGATGGGCCTTTCCACTCTCTGTGGGATGTGCATGCGTGAGTGTGAGCTTGCTGGGCCATGTGGTGGGGGATGTAGGGCTGTGAGTACGACTCCCATCATGCTATTGCCTCCTCCCCCTTCCCAACATGCCCATGCTTCCTTCCTTTTGACTCTGCTTCCCTGTGGGTTGGGCTGGCTGTGCTGACAGGATGGCTGGGAGTGTTGTCCTGGCAGTTGTTTGGCTAAGAGTCCCAAGAGTGTCCCTGTGCTTCACACAACATAACCCAGGGTGGTGGTGCTTTGTGGGATCTTGTGTTAGGATGGAGGGCATTGCATTCTACCAGGTGGGTACTGTGGAGTTTGTGTTGGGGAGGGTGTGAGGGGAGGTGCTGGTGACTATAGTCAGTGCTGCAAGTCCCCCTTCCCACCCAGCCAGCCAGATATCCCACCATGGAACGTGCTTGCATTGCAGGGAGTGTGAGTTGTCTCTCAGGATGTCAGTCAGTGGTGTCCTGCTGTTTGTTGGTGCACAGTTGGCAGCAGGGCCTTGTGCTCCCCATAGCAGTAGCCAGTGTCAGCCATCTTGTGAGTCCTTCTCCACTCCCTGTGATGTGAGCACGGTTCAGGGTGGTGTTGATGGGCCAGTTGTGAGGCTGAGCAATGTCTGTGACTACGACTCCCATCATGCTATTGCCTCCACCCCCTTCCCAGCATGCCCATGCTTCCTTCCTTTTGACTCTGCTTCCCTGTGGGTTGGGCTGGCTGTGCTGACAGGATGGCTGGGAGTGTTGTCCTGGCAGTTGTTTGGCTAAGAGTCCCAAGAGTGTCCCTGTGCTTCACACAACATAACCCAGGGTGGTGGTGCTTTGTGGGATCTTGTGTTAGGATGGAGGGCATTGCATTCTACCAGGTGGGTACTGTGGAGTTTGTGTTGGGGGGGGTGTGAGGGGAGGTGCTGGTGACTATAGTCAGTGCTGCAAGTCCCCCTTCCCACCCAGCCAGCCAGATATCCCACCATGGAACGTGCTTGCATTGCAGGGAGTGTAAGTTGTCTCTCAGGATGTCAGTCAGTGGTGTCCTGCTGTTTGTTGGTGCACAGTTGGCAGCAGTGCCTTGTGCTCCCCACAGCAGTAGCCAGTGTCAGCCATCTTGTGAGTCCTTCTCCACTCCCTGTGATGTGAGCACGGTTCAGGGTGGTGTTGATGGGCCAGTTGTGAGGCTGAGCAATGTCTGTGACTACGACTCCCATCATGCTATTGCCTCCACCCCCTTCCCAGCATGCCCATGCTTCCTTCCTTTTGACTCTGCTTCCCTGTGGGTTGGGCTGGCTGTGCTGACAGGATGGCTGGGAGTGTTGTCCTGGCAGTTGTTTGGCTAAGAGTCCCAAGAGTGTCCCTGTGCTTCACACAACATAACCCAGGGTGGTGGTGCTTTGTGGGATCTTGTGTTAGGATGGAGGGCATTGCATTCTACCAGGTGGGTACTGTGGAGTTTGTGTTGGGGGGGTGTGAGGGGAGGTGCTGGTGACTATAGTCAGTGCTGCAAGTCCCCCTTCCCACCCAGCCAGCCAGATATCCCACCATGGAACGTGCTTGCATTGCAGGGAGTGTAAGTTGTCTCTCAGGATGTCAGTCAGTGGTGTCCTGCTGTTTGTTGGTGCACAGTTGGCAGCAGGGCCTTGTGCTCCCCACAGCAGTAGCCAGTGTCAGCCATCTTGTGAGTCCTTCTCCACTCCCTGTGATGTGCGCATGGTTCATGGTGGTGTTGATGGGACAGTTTTGGGGCGGGCAATATGTGTGACTGCAACTCCCATGATGCTATTGGCTACACTGACTTGGCCAGCATACACAGAATTCCTTCCTTTGAGTGGTCTTCACTGTGTGTTGGTGTTGTTGTGGTGGCTACATGTGTGGATGTGTTTGTTGGTTCTATTTGTGCCACTGCCTAGCTGTAGTTGTGGTTGTGTTTGTACATGTGTTGGCACAGTTGGATGTGACTTTTTTGATGGCATGTGTTGTGTTTCTCTGACTGACATACACATTTTGGGATGATTCTGTTCTGGTTGCTGTGTGATTGCTATGAGTGCATGGTTTGACTCTCCCCTTGACAGTGATGTGTGTGTGTTTTGTGGCAGTATATTGTGTACATTTGTTGTGTACTCACCAGGCTCTGGGATGTCCTCTAGTCCATATATGCTCACTGGCGGTAGGATGGCCCGCACCTTCTCCTCCCAGGGCCTGAGGTATATTGGCTTGGCAGGAGGGCCACTGCCGGTGTGTTGGCTGTTGATGTAGTCTTGCTTCAGCAGTTTCCGTACCCTCCTGCGCACGTCATACCACCTGTTCTGGATGTCGGTCTTTGTGCGCCGACATGGTGATTGGGCGTTCACCCTGTTGATGATCCTCTCCCACATCTTGGTTTTCTGCGACATGGGGGTCTGTTGGACCAATGTGCCAAACAGCTGTGGCTCTACCCTGAGGATCTCGTCTACCAGGACTTCCAATTCACAATCTAGGAACTTGTGATTCTTCTTGGGGGGCATGGTGATGGGTGGTGATGGTGAGTGATGTGTGTGTTGGTGTGCAGGTGAGGGTGTGTGAGTGTGTGTTTTGCTGGGTGTATGTGAGGTAGGTATTTGTTGGTGTGCTGATGGTGTGTGGCTTGTGTGAGGGATGAGCTGTGGGTGTGTGGTTGCTTTCTCTTGGGTGCTGGCAGTGGAATGGCATTTGCAAAGGCTCATGGTAGTGATTTGTGTCCTTTATATAGGTGGAGTTGTGGGTGTGTCTTTGTTCTCTGTCCCCACCCCCCAGTATTTATTGGCTTGGTAATTGCTTGTTTGGCCTTTTTTTGGGTGATTTTTTCCTTTGTGTTGTTTGTGTATGTTGGAAACGTTCTTGTGACCGAGTCGGACCCTGCTTTGGTCTCGTACGGTGTTTTCCGTTTTGTTCACGCTGTGTTTGTGCAGTTTTCTATGCTGCGTACGCGTCGGTCGCGGTGTATTGTATTGCTTCGGCTCGGTTTTGTATGCGTGTCAGTCGTACGGCTTGTCCTCCGTCCGACTCGGTCGTGTTTTTCGCGCCTTGCATCGTACTTTGCGGTTTGGAGTTGGCGGGTACGTTTCGGTCGGATTTGTTCCGGGTGCGTGTCGGTCGGTTGGATTCGCGTGTTTTTCCGGCCGGATTGCTATTTTCCGTGCGGCTCGGTCGGTCGGCTTGGTTTCCTTACGTGTCGGTCGGATTTATCGCGGCTTGCATCGTATTTGGCGTGTCGGGCGCCACTGGTACGTCTCGGTCGGTAATTTTTCCGGCTCCGAGTCGGTCGGTGCTTTTTCCGGCCCGAATCGGAATCGACCCCATAATGTTATTGTTTTGAATACACCAAAACCGGGTCATAAACGTAGCTTGTCACGAAGATCCTTATTGTGGCATTATTTGCCATCAGTGGTAGGTATATTGAGAGAGGATCTATTATTAAGTAGTTATTTATGGTTGAGTGTGACCAGCTTTATTTAGCTGTGGGTTATTTATTTCAGGTTGGAAAAGATCGACTCTGAACGAATTCCTAATTATTAGCGATGTACCTATAAGGTGGGTATCTTACTCACGAAAGGGGACTAATAGCTTTAGAAAAATATGGGCTAATGGTTTTGGAAGGATTAGGTCAATTAAACCCTATTATATTATGGGTTCACATCAGTGCCCATTATAATTATGGAGGCATTGGTTTGTATTGTTTAGTGGCATGAAAGTGGCATCTTGTGTGAATTGGGAACCCCTGAAACAATTGTATACACATGGTGAAAATATATCCCTATGAATGAGTGAGAAGCACTCTCATGTTTTTATATTTGGCACCTGCTCTTTTACTTTTACTTTTCATTTTTGAATCATTGCATATGTCCCTTTTTATGTATTATTAGATTTGATAAGAAAAGAATTGTTCATATTTATTAATGGAGGATCGTGGTGTTTTACTTTTATTAGAAAAGTGAATAATGATTTATATATTGTGGGTTGTGATTTGTTGAACTTATGTTTTTATGTCTTTTTTTAAAATAGGTTTATGAATTTTATTCAAATCATCCAATTGAGAGACAAATATTGCTCAAGTCTTGATAAAGGTGGTACCTCAATAATTTAAACCACCGAAACGCTGTCGACGCTTTCAGTTTTAAATACGTTACATCCTTGGAACTCCTTCATGTTTTATATCACTATGAATGATTAGACTGATGTTTGCCAATACATTGATTCCTTTAGGAGTAACTTCATTATGATGATTTAAATTGTTCACATTTCCATCTGTCTCTCCTTGATTGTTTTTATGGATTGTTTTTATTGTATGGATCATATTATTGTATTAATTGTATAATTGTTATGTTTTTTTAACCGAATTTTCATTGGAGCTCAATTTTGAATAAACATATGTTTTTATCCGTATGTGAATTACAATTGGTTTTTTGGGGTTCATTTGTGGTGTCTCTAGTAGAGTGGTGTGGATGCTTGTATGTATAAAGTATATATAATATTATATACTTAGTTGTAAGGAGATTTTTAGTGGTTCCAAGAGAGTTGTTCTATTTCTTTACTTGTGGTACCCTTGGCAAGTGGGGTCGCGCCCTGTTTTTTGAGAGATTTTAAATAGGTGCCCAGTCTACCATTGCAGGTTGATGAGTGTATACCTGCATCCCCAGTGTTCTAATCTCTGGGTTAGGTCTGCTAGCGCATCCATGGTTCTAGCGGCAAGGTGGTCGGTCAACCATCGCAGGCTGGGAGTGCACAATCGCACCCGAATGGGGGTCCACCCATGTACCGCTGGTCCAAGCAGGGTGGTGTGCACGCCCCTGCTCCAAAGGTGCTAGGGCCTGGGTAAGCCATGTGGCCAGCTTGTCCTTGCCACCTGAAAGAGTGTGTGCCATTCTTATCCATGTTGGGAAGTGGTGCTGATTCCATGTTCTGAAACACGGGCTGATCTGTCATTGCAGACCAGTGGGTACGCACTGGTATCTATCGTGAGTAAACTCATGGGCAGCATGCCATTGTAAGACGCTGTGAGAACCTTCCAATGCATGCTTGTGCATACGCACAGACACATCTATTAGTTAAACCTTTGTCAAGTCTGCGGTGCAGACTTGGACGGGCGCACTTGCACCACTGATGCTGGGATGTTTGTGTCCCTCCTGCCATCGCAGGTTGGTGTGCGCATTTGTGCCCAGGTAGTGAGGAATACCTCTAATGTGTTTTCACTACCTGTGAGGCCTGCTCTTCACATAGGTTAACATAGGGGAGTGGTTGACATTACTTTGGACTGAAATAGTGGATTGCAGTGGAGCAGTCTCATGATGTTTCATACCAATTGATTAGCAGTGCCAAACGCTTTCCATTGGTAAAGGGGGTGTAGGCATAACTCGCTTAGAAATGCCAGTTTTAGAATATGGACATTTCTATGCTCCAAGAGTCTCAAGACAGTGGTGTCAGTGGTGTCTGGCTCCAGTGGACAGCAGGGGTCGGGGGAGCCCATCTGTGCATGCCCCAATCGACATCCATAAACTATGGGCATCCCACGGGAACAGCAGACCTCTGCCACTTGAGGGCAGAATGGGATGAATTGAAGATAGAGGTTGCGAAACGTAGCCTCTAGGGGCCAGATCATTGCCCCACTAAAGATTAAGATCTGCATTCCATGGCCCCACAGGCCTACAATTTAGGGAAGACATCTATGGTTGAAAGGGAAAACCCCTAAACCATCCGAACTTCAAAGACACACTACAGTATAACTATGGGTGGCTTAGTTCAGCAAAGGGTGAGATATGCTTGTGGGGATGTGGGACCGGAGAACCCAGAGTGTGTGGTGCCCATTACCAGAGGACTCTTTTGTGCACATGGAGGATAACTGTCCGAATAGAGGCTGGCCTGGGCTGAGGACTTGCTGAAGTGTGGTGCCCTGAAGTGTGCTCTGCATGGGCCCAACCGGGTGCATCCTGTTCTCTTGAGATCTCAGGGACATCAAAGATTTTCTGCAAGGAACCACCAACATCTACCTGTGACATGTGGAGAGCAGTGTCCTCTCAAGTGCCCACCTTAGCTACTGAATCTCAACTAGTAGCCTGGTGTGAGCTTGGAAACTAAGTCTTGTGTCTGGAGACCAGATTGTCCAATGTGGAGCCCCAGAAATCGTGCCCTTATCTGAGACATGTGGTTCCTGTACTGCGGAGACCCAAACACGGATAAGCGTCTAGTTGGTGGTGAGTGGATTCACCGGTTGCGGGATCCCCCGTCAAGCCCGTTTCGTTGATCGTGCCGCATTTCTCTCATTCGACACGCCGACTGCTTGCTCATTGTGTGAGGTGTCCAATTCAGAGGGTGCAACCCTCGGAGGTCGGGGTGTACCCAGAGTAGTGCCTCACTCTACCTCATGTGGCCTTGCTTAACTTGCCCCTGTGAGTGTGACCGGACTGATCAGGTGCAGCTGTATCATCGTGCACTGGACGTGGCACCGCCTTTCCAGGGAGGTAACGGAATCGCGTCTCTTCGCTGTGTCTGACCAGAATTGACTGGTGCAACCCATCTCAATGATCCCCAGTCATTGTGACTCCTTTCCCAGGAGGCACAGAATGTGCAACTCATCGTGTTTGAAATCTGAAGTGTCTGGCACAACTCATAACAATGCCCACCAGGTGCTATGCCTGGATTGCCTGGGCACGACCCGGATCATCGTGTACCGATCGGGGAGCCTCATCCTATCGAGAGGCTCCCCTGTGTTACTCTCCATTCATCAGTTATTCCCTTGTTGGCTCTCATCATGGCAGACCAACTGCCCTCTCCACACCTGGCCCCTCCCGTAGATGTCTTGGCACCCGGTAGTAGCGAGAGAGATTGACTGGCTTGAAGAAACACTTCAGAGTCAGTTGGTAAGCAGGTCAAGAGACTGTGTGACACCTTTGTGTTTTGAGACTTGTGGGTGAAATTCCCAAGTGGCTGCGAACCTCTCCCTTGTTTACATCTACCTCCTAATTAAAACTGTTACATATTCCCACCTGCTTCCCGAGGACCCAGACAAAATGTGACTTCGGCCGCGTGCGACCCAGTGTCTGGGAAGTGGGGCTGGTTATCTTCCATCTGGGGGTATAGGACAATCGGGGTGAACTTGAGGGTGGAGGGAGGCTTGAGCAACGGAGTCTGCAGAGGGTGAACCATTGACCTGCTAGTTACCAGTGGAACCGCATTAGGTTGCTGAATACGTACGTGAGTGTAAGAGCGTGCCTTATGGACTGGCTGATACCTGTTGCACTGCGGAGTGAGTGTGTATGAGTGGGAGTGATTGTGTGGACCACCTGTGATTCCCGACACTGGCTAGCGGTGCCACATTATACGTTGATTGTTGCCAAAAGTACAATATCTTTTGACATTGGGTTAACCCCCGTAACTCCGGCTCGCGGTGCTTCTAAAAAGTGTTCTATTTCTGTGTATGTGCATAATTTTGACATTGTGCGCCACATAAGGGTACTCTCTCTCAGTCTCTCTCAATTGGAGGGATTATTTTCAGAATTATCCACAGTGTGCATAATATTGTGTAGCTTGGATATGAATTTACCGTAAATAAATAAAAAGTCGAGGCATTTGGAAAAACAGGATCAAGTTGGTTTACTTAAATGCTGCAGCCGGGAGAGCCTGGACAGAATGTGTCTGCTCAAAAAAGGTTTTGGCCATCCATTTATACAGTTCATGAGGTACAATAAAACAATTTGCTACATTCCATAAAATCATCTCAGTTTTGAATCAACAAACGCGGGCATCTAATAAGGACAAAGATGGCTCTCGACCTAGGGGAGAGCTAGTGTGGGCTAGTGTGTATGTGTTCAGATGTGTGGCATGAGGAGCACATGATCACTACATGTGATGTGCCTGTTGTGTCCTGATTGGTTGCCTGTGCCTATCTACATGTGGTATCTACCTTTGTGGTACTTCTGGGGAACATGAGCTTTCGGCCAGATGGTTTTTATTGGGGCCAATTCACTCAGACTTGTTTGCGGTGCAACTATCTTTCTGTGGAATCGATCAGGGTTTTACCTGGGTGCGTGTTTGTGTTTGGTTTATGGGGGATGCCACCTGTGACCTGTTACTTGATAGGCTTGGGCATGGGTCGCAGGACCTGCCTGACCACGTATCTCTGACTCAGGGTTGATGGAGAGGTCACCGTGGGTGAATCGGGCAGCAATGATGTGAGTTCATCGGACATCCTAAAATTAATATAGCAGCCACTGGTATCATCTTTATCAACATTATCATTATTACGCATTCAGTTGTCATTTTGTACATTGATATCGTTTGTACTGGTATTAACAAGATTATGTTTGCTCTGGTCTGAACACATGTTGACATTGCTCTTATTTGCAACAATATTATTATGAACCTGGATCACGGAATACATTGGTATTATTATCGCTGATGTTGGCGCTGCTGTGCGGGCACAAGTTACGGTATACATTGACATTGCATTGACTGGCATTGTGCGGGTACAAGCAGTGGCTTACTTTCACAATGCATTTACTGATATTGCCGTTGTCGGGCCTGCACATATCATGACATTCATTGACATTGTATTCACCCATCTCAACAATACGAGTGGGCCTAATACTGATAGTAATATTTCCAAATGTGTTTTATGCCCAAAAGTATATGATGGTCATGTTTTAATGACTAAATGTATGTGTTGAATGTAAACATTTTTTCATACATCCGGTGTGAAGTCTCTTTTGTGACTCAGTGAATTTATCCCGAGAAGCTGCTATGCCTTTGCTTTACACATTTCCTCTGTACTAAGCCTGACTGCTCAGTGCCAAGCTACCCAGGGGTGAGCACGGATTATACAGTGAATGTAATCACCTGCTCTAGATGTGAGCAGTAGTTCTGCCTGGCTGGGGGCATCCTTTCAGCCAACCAGACAAAAATATTGAACCTGGGTTGAAGGCCTTTGACATGCCTGGTGGCAAATGCCCACAGTCAGGGGCCTCAGATCATGTCCTGTGGGTGCTCCAGGCAGGGAGGCGAGATAAAAAGCCTTATCGAATGCCATGTGCTGTGTACAGTGTCCTCAGGGCATGCCAGCAGGCCAACCATGTGAGTACTAGAAGCATGGGGCTTTGCACAGGACATGGCCAATGACCATGTCCCAGTGGACATGCTCTGGTGTGGTCCTGTACTGTCTCATATTGGTTTTAACTGTTTTGTATTCATATTGCCTTCTACTGCTCTTGTACCAGTTAATATTCATCTTAACTTGTTCTTATTAATTCATACAATTTTTTACTGGTTTTAACCAGTAAATCAGTGCTTTTTACAAATATGTTCTGATTTTCACTCTGGCTTTTACCTGTGTTAATGCAGTACTACTACTTCCTCATGGTTTTATGTATTGTAACTTTTTGCTGATTCTTTCTGAATTTATCTGGTTCCTACCTAGTATTCCTCAATCTCTCCATTTGCACTGGGTCATACTGAATTTCATTGATTCATAATCATTATTACTGTTTTGTGCTGGTTATAACTTGTTTTACGGGGCATTTGCTGCTTCTCACCCTGTTCATACTGTTTTTATCCTCTGGCTGGTTTGCTATGATTACAAATTGTTTAAGTGGCTTCTTCAGGCTGCTACTGATTGTAATTGGTTTTTATTTAGCCTTGCTGCTTTTAACTACTATTACTTGTTCTTGTTCTTACTGATATGGGCTCAATGATAGACTGAGATGTTCATAAGTTTAATCTGGAATCTATATCTCTTGGTACATTTTCACTACAGCATGCAAGGAATCACTGAATAGACTATCCCACCAGGAAATCATATCTTCTGGGAGTTGACTCTGAAGATGGAAATGGTTAGACTTGGTTTAATGGGCTCAAATTGAAGGCGATCTCCTGTGCAAAACAAGAACTCAGAAGGTATTGGAAACCCCAGAAAACCTGATGGGTCACATGTAATATATTTAATTTATAAAGAGCCTCACATAATTACTACATACTAATTTAGAAATAGCCTCATTTAACATGGAGGCAGTACTACCAAGTCTTGACAAAATGTGTTTTTGGAACTGAATTGCAACTAATGTTTTGTTTTTCTCAACCTTAAGTATGGATGTTGTTAAGATCCTTCTTTCGGAGATGACATCTTTCGTCTCAGTATGCAGTCTGACTCCCCCTTTTTACATTCATCTGCACCGTCCTAACTATTTGTTCTATACTTTTCGTTCATGCTTTTTATATCTTTCATATTCAGTTCAGTTTAAGTTTATTGTTTAGTTAATTAAAACCGTAACACTGTTGCAAATGCAAAGATATGGTAAAATCAATAAAACACATGGTGTACCTTAATGCAATGATACTATAGTAATGATGACTCGGTTGGACCAAGACATTGATTCTGTGAAGTGACACGTGCTATACCAAGAAAAGTAAAATCTGCAATTTAGATCTAGTCAGATCATCAAACTCGGGTAGTCCTAGACATTCAGGGCCTAATTATGAATGTGGGGGTCCGAGGACCCCCAAACTTGCAGTGACGCAGGGGTGGCAGTCCGGCCACTACTGCACCGGCAGTCCGACCACCAGATTACAACTTGGGCGGTTGGACCGTCATTGGGCCACCACAACTGCCAGGGAACCGTGTTCTCTGGCGATGGCATGGCAGTCAGGGGCTCACAATATGCTGTTGGTGCCGCTGCAACACCGCCATGCATATTGCAGTTTCCTGACCGCCAGCGGTCTCATGGATGTTCTTACTCCATGAAACTGATGGTGGTCAGGAAACAAAGGGGGCTCTACAGGCCCCCCCTTTGCTTCATGCATGTCGGTGCATGCAGGGGGGCACATATTGTGCCCACCCCCTGTGTGCATGCACCCACAGTTCCAGCACAGCATTGACTTCACAGTCCATGCCGTGCTGGAATGCGATGTGGTGGTCCTGCAGAGATGTAGCATCAAGGCTCACATTTGAGCCTTTTTACTGCACCGCTGCGGGACCCCCATGCAGCCTGCCTGCCGGACCACGATTGCACTCGTAATCTGGCAGGTGCGCGGAGGTCCTGTTTGGTGGTGTGGGAGCGGGCGGTGGCGTGGCGGTCTGCTCAAGTACCGCCGAACTCGTAATTGGGCCCTGATTCTGTAAAGTGACATGTGACATTAAAACTATAAAAACCACAATTTAAATGGAATCAAAATGTTAGTCACTAAACCAATCTAGGTTGTGCAATGTTGCTAATTAACCAGACCCTCCAGGATTTCGCGATTTCGCGATTTGCAAAAAAATCGCGAAATCGGCAGTTTTGTAAAAAGGCCGCGATTTTTACAAAACTGCCCGCGAAATCTGGAAACGCAATCATTTTTTTTTACAAGGCACTCCAGCTCATTATCTCTGTGCCCTCTATAAAAGCATCTGGACTCGTTTCATCAAGACAAGGTTCGAGTATTGTTAGAACTCGCACCGACCTCTGAACCTAATCTTGAAGAAGCCGCAGCAGCCGTCTCTCGGCGGATCAAATGTTACTTAACGAGGCAGCTGCCCACTTCTGTGGAAGCCTAAGCTGTGAGATGCGCACATACACTGTAAGGGTTTATTAAACTTTCACTCGTGTTAATGTATGTTCAAGAAAACCAGAAAAAGTATTTGAAAATCATTTAGTAAATGTGGGATTAAACAATGTTAGAAAATATATAGTATTTCTATTGGAATGTCTCCAGTTCGTCAGTACTGAGCACAACAGCATGTTCTGGAATTTGAATTATATTTTCAGCCATTACTGTATGACACATTCCTGCGACTTCTTGTTCACACCGTGTGTGTTTGTTAGTCGCATTGAATACATGAGGCAGCCAGGCATAGAATTCCACGTGCTTTGTGACAAAAAAAAAACCTGGCAAAATATTATTGAAGGATGGTGTAAATAAAACGATCTGCGACACAATATCTATCGCATGCAAGGAATTGGCAGTGCACGAGCATGGTTATTTTTCATTATTTGGAGACTCATAAACGTCAAATACTTTGAGATGACTCAAATTACATTCAAAACCAGAAAGGGGAAGGCGCAGATCCTTGATTACAGTGACTGTAATCAAGGGAAACCATTCCTTGCATACTTCACAGCTCGTGGTGAATGAGGCAAGGTGACAGGATGTGGCGTTACAGTCAAAACTGCCGACTCTGGAACTGGGGAACTCGGTTCGAGTCTCGGCGTCGGTTCTTCATCCTGTGATTCTGAGCAAATCACTTAAACATGAATATGTCCTAGTGTAAAGTGACTGGCACTCAGGTAAAGCGCTCCAATCAATACCTTCGGGTTGAGTTCGCGCTATAAATATGAAAAAGCGCAGAGTCCAAAAGGACCACTACTAAACTTCCCCAGCTACTCTGTTGAAACTTTGAAGAGCTTAATGATGTGAGAGGGTAAGTCTGAGGTGACTAGCAGGGTGAGAGGTGTAGGTTTAGCCCACAAGGAAGAAGATTTCTAGTTTGAAATAGTAACACATGTTCTATGAATAGTCAATTTCTACATTTTGCATAGAATTATAGTTGAACTTACATGCCTGAAACAGATAAAATACAGAAGGTAGGCTGAATACAAATTCATATATGATGGACCCCTTTTCTGCGGCAAACGTGTGACTCCTGGGGAACACCCCATGCATTGCAGAATTCCTTACATTTTTTACTCCCATCACAACACACCTGCCTGCCTGCATCCAAATGCAATCTTGATGAGCTAATGATTACGTCTTCACCTTCAAGGGGGAACTGAAACCAGCTTGCTTTGCAGCTCACTTTTCTACAGATCTTTCAATTCGCTCCTCTAGTCAGACCCCCCAGGATATTGCGGCATGGATTCGCAAATTTAGCGGCACAAGGAATAGTACCAGGGTGTTAGGTGCATGCTCAAGTCGACTTATGGTGACTGAACCAGGTAAGCAGACGGTGACCTCCCTATGCAGTCTGTCTCACTTATTTGGATCAGCCACTATGATCCTGCGTCCTAGGGTGCCTGAGGAAGAGGTGTCCTGCCTCACGGATCCGGGAGGCAGCGGTGCCCCGGCAGAGGTGCATACATGGGCACTAGAACATCCCAGGGAGAAATACAGCTCCCTCCCACGAGGTTAGGACTTGAGCTGTGCTTCCTAGAGCTGCAGACACTTTAAACATGCCTATTGCAAAGTGGAATACTCTGCTAAAACAGTTTCCATTGAATTCAGGCTGAAAAGGAATAATTATGAGTAAAATAAAGTGCCGCAAAAATGCCGCTAAATTTCCATATTTGTGCCGCTAAATTTCCATATTTGTGCCGCTAAATTTGCTAATCCATGCCGCAATATCCTGGGGGGGTCTGATTAACTTGTACAGGTACGTATACATTTATTGTAAAGCATGCAGGGGCTGGGTGACAAAGATATTAATGATATCACTCAAAAGAGTGAACTCAACCACCTGGTGCATTGAACCATCTTCATAAAACTTATGTCACGGGCGTCAATTTAAAGCTTTGTCCCTAGCCCATATGATGTATACATTTTTACCAAGAAATTTGCAGAAGCAAATATACAGTATAGAGTCAGCCCTACACAGTCGAACATATGTGCACATCTAATTGTCACTGATCTCCCTTCAATTCACAGATCTTAGTTATTACTAAGAGATTTACAGGAGCAAATATACAGTGCAGAGTCAGCCGTATAAAGTCCTGTGTATGTGCACGGCCAATTGTCACGATCTCCATTCAGTTCTCAAATCTTAGTAGTTTGTGCTGCTTTTTCATGTAGCTGTAGATATTTGATCAATTTACAGTTCAGTTTGAGATCTGAAGGGTCCAGGCTCTTTATTATTGCAGCCCTACAAGTGCATATCCCTTCACTGTTGTAGTGGTTTTTTAGCATAGCGATGCGCCCTTCTTGCAGGTTGGGGCATATGCAGACCACGTTAATTAGATTCTCCTTTGTTGAACTGCAAAGCCCACATGCAATAGAGCCACTGTTTGTCCAAGGTAGTCGAACCGCCAATGAAGGGAGTTGGCCAAGGCGAATTGCCATTAACTTTCTATTTGGATACGTTAGGCTTAAATATGGAGCTGCTTTCAGGCGGTCGTAATATTTAAGCACCGTCCATGCGTGCGAGCGACAGCTGAAGGTGTTTTTATCAATCAGGTGTGAGCGTGTTTTTGTTACTATGTTTATCACTTGCCTGAAGCTTGAAAAAGGCAGACGCTTGCTCCAAAGTTCGACTGTGTTCGTCAGGTTTAGTGCTTGGTAAAGGTATTTCTGTTAGGTCGAGTGGGGATCATTTTCCATAATGCATTGTTTAACGTTGAGGTGTCTTTGTTTGATCTTATTTTATTCCAGCTTTTTCTTGTGGTGTACAGTCTCCTGATGACTTTGTTGATGAGCCCAAATTCCAGATGGACTTGTGTCGGGGAGGCATTTTTCCGTAGCCCAAACACCCGCTTGAAGACCCTCACTTGCAGACTCTTCGGACAGGTAACACCTTTTGCATGCACTTGCGTACGCCACTGTGGGTAGCAGTTTGGCCACTATTACTGTCAGTAGTGGCTTAAAAGAAGGGCCATCTAGCTTCTTGGCGACTTTGCAAAATGCAAATATCAATGCGCACACTTTTGATGTCATATGTTGCATCTGATCCTGGTGATTTACTTTACTGTCCATGTGAATGACCATATACTTATTGGTATTGACCTCCTCTAATGTCGCCGCATCCAACCGGATCTTATGTTGTGTTCCTGGGCGATTTGTGATAGTCAATGTTTTTGTTTTTGTTATGTTGATTTCAAGCTGATTATCATTTGTATAATAGGTCGGTCTGGTCACTAATCCTTGTGGCCCTACTTTGGTTAAACTGAGTAGGACGACATCATCCGCATACGCGAGGTGTGATATGGTTAGTTGTCCCAAGGGCAGTGAGAGGGAATTTACCTGATCTAATCTTGCTGACAAGTCTGCCATTAACAGGTTAAAAAGATGTGGCGCCAGGACGCATCCCTGCTTAAGGCCGTTTTTTGTGGCTATCATCCTTGAGATCCTTGTGCCATCGCCTAGTTTGACACAAATCCAGGTTTGCAGTATAGTAGTTCAATGGATCGGAGTGTTTAAACTGGGAAGTTCCATTTCCTTAGTTTTGTCAATAAGATGCCTTGATCAACGCGGTCGGATGCAGCTTTCAGGACTATAAAGCAGAGGTGCAGTTTTCGTCTCTTTCGTTTGCAATTGTCCGCAAATAGGGATAGTGCTAGGATGTTTGTAGTCATACCTAGCGTCTTCTGAATCCGGTCTGATTTACTGGAATCAGATTGTGTCTGTCGGGCCACTCTACAAGGTCAGCTAGGATTAACAACGCATAAGTATTTTGCTTCTGCATCTATTAATGCAATTAACCTGTAGTTGACTGGTTGTTGCGGGCCGCGCCTTTAAAGACAGGATTAATAATAGATTCCTCTCCAATTCAATGGGGATAATGCCTGATATCTCAATCTCTTTGTACAAGGCTGAAAGCAGAGTGTGCCCAAAACTAAGGATCTTGTTTATAGATGGTCTGTGGGATGACGTTTGGCCCTGGCGCTCCATCCCTCCGTCATGTGATTATAACTTTTTCAGCTTCGTTGGGAGTGTAAAACTGCTGTTTGTGCTTATCCTCTTTCATATTCATTTTCTATCTTTTTGAAAATTCCTCGTCTGATATGCATATTTTGATTTTTTAGTGCTATGATTTTTGAGAGTGGTGTCTATATTTTGTAGGGAAGCTATGCTTAACTTGTTTGATTTATTCTTCGGTGGCCTGTTATTGGAACATGCAATTTATTTTTCTGTACCTCTTCTCACCCACTTTAGTAAAACCTCTAAATTATTTAAAAAAATAAAAAATATGTATTAAACACGAAAGGGCCATAACATGTTGGCAGGAGTACTGTATGCAGGGACTGGATGAGAGCCATGCAGAGTGTGCCATATGGATACTGCTGCCAGAGCTTTTGGCAAAGCTCTGTAATGCGCACCGGCTGTGCAAGACTATTGGCTATACTTGGCAGGGTCTCAGGTAAAGTGCAATGGGAAGAGGACGCGGCTCAATGTTTTGTACTTTTCCCGAGAGCATTGGATATTTTCAATGACTTTGCCCAGCAGTTGCTGGGAGCAAAGAAGGGTGGACAAATGAAACAGCTGAAGGTCATAAATATGGTTGCAGCCAGCTAAGGGACAGATGAGAGTAGGTTCAAGTCATGGCTCAAGAATACCCTTTCCTTCTAGAGTTAACTGAGAAGACAAGGATGTGCCTCGTGTTCACCTGAGAAGGTGACTGCGGAGGATCTGCCTAAAGGCCAAGACCCCTGTCCAGAGCCAATCTGGTACTGTTGAAGAACTTGTTGGGGTGAAGGGTCTAGCTTTAGGCCAGAATCTGTGTTTTATGGGGCCTGGCGAAAGGAGGGCATATCGAAAGTAGTCATCCTGTGCCAAGAGCATGTTGGGTACAGCCAAAGACAATGCATAGTGAGCTCTAGAGGCAGGACGAAAGCCACAATCTACACCTAGAGCTCACTAGGCATTGCAAAACCACGATAGCCAGAAGCTCAGTGTGAGATGATGCATGATGCTGCCAAAGTGAGTTGCTTCCGCATTTAGTCGGAATTGCTGAGACTTACAAGAACCTCCTAATTTGTTTTTGAAAAGGAGATAAAGTTGTATACTATGTTGGATTTTGAACAAGAAAATGTCAGTCCGTTTATATATAACATATACTCCTTCATGGCTGATATTAATTTGTGATTTAAACAAGGTACATTTTTTCAATATTTATGGGTTCAATGACCTCAGGATACGCTGATATAGGCTTTTCAACTTTTCTCCTACTTTTTACAATCTGAGGACAAAACACAGTAGTGTTCTATCAGAATGATGTTTGAGAACATACTTTTAAAATGTGCGAAAATGTATCTCATAGGGGCCAATTTTGACTCTATCTCAAATGTCTGTTGAGACCTTTCAATGTAATTAAGCTTGGTCCCCTCCCAATTTGCAAAACAAACTTAAGATGGTGCTAATGAGTTGACATTTGGTGCAAAAGTGGTGCAATACCATTTAGTACCGAATGTTGATACCATTTCATGGATCAGTAGCTGTGCAACTGTATAGGCAAATTGCAGGTCATATTTTTGCAATTGAAAGGGTCAGCAGGATGACCAAGTGCCCAGGAATCAGCGAGGCTAACCCGGCACAATGTGATTAGTCTTCAAGTGGTAGAGGTTAGGGAGCATGGCTAGCCCGATCAGGATGGCAGATGCGCAATGAAAGCCCTCCCAATCCATTCTTTAGCACCCATCGACATCCGCCTGGCTGTTCATGACTCTGGTTTTGTGCTGTCCTGTGGGGTCCCATGGGAGCAGCTGGACTATGGCTGGTTTCTCCCCTGATCGTAAATGACGATTTTCCCCCCGGACCTCGACGGCCTGGCAGTCCCGCAGTATCCCCCCCCAAATGAATTGATCAGTCCTTTCGAAGACTGCTGAGCCTCCAGGAAGCATCAGAGCTGCATTGGGGCTGCATTCAGTGACTGGAGGATGAGGTCTCTCTGTTGGGGAAGGTGTGCACTATTACGCTGCGGAGCCCGGGCCTGGGTTGACTGGTGTGATTCATCGGGGTGCTTAGGGCTGTGTGTCCCCACCGCATGGTCCTTGAATTGGGGTCGAGCGCTGCTTTGACACTGCTGTGGACCCTGCCTCCCACCTCAGGAAACACACACAAGTGAGGAGTGAGGAGGGCTCAGGCTTGCTGTGGGTGCAGGCCCGTGCACCGCAAAAAACTTTCTTTTTACGTATTTGGTTTGGGTATTTTGGGGTGACAAATTGTTATACCTGGCATCTTTTAGCATGTTTCCCAATCTTTTTGCTTTCTGACCTCCTGTTTTGATGGTATGCTGGACTCCGTTTTTGCTGATTTAGTGTCTCTGATCCCATGATTGGCATATTTGATTTACTAGAAAGTCCCTAGTACAGTGCACTTTGTGTGCCGATGGCCTGTAAATTCAATGCTACTAGTGGGCCTGCAGCTCTGCTTGTGCCACCCACACAAGTAGCCTTTCAAAAGTATCTCAGACCTGCCACTACAGTGTCTGTGCACAGTTTTAACTGCCATGTTGACCTGGCAAGTGCACACACTTGCCAGGCCCTAACCCTCCCTTTTATTACATATAAGTCAGCCCTAAAGGAGGCCTATGGTAGCCCCATGTGCAGGGTGCAGTGTATGTGAAAGCTAGGACATCTGCTGGTGTGTTTTACATGTCCTAATAGTAACATACTGTGCAATTCGTTTTTCACCATTGAAAGGCTGTCTTTTCCATCGGTGAGCATTGGCGATGCCTTGTAACATTTTTACAAGTGTAACTTTCAATTCGGAAATTGGGAACAGATAGAGAAATGGAGTTTAGGCTCCATGCACTCAGAATTTAATAACACATCTTTTAGTAAAGGTGGTTTTTAAATTGTGTGTTTGAAAATGGCACTTTTAGAGAGTCCATGAAGTTAAGGGCACCATTCTGCCCTTATCCCAGACGCACAGCATAATTCAAGAAATGTCCACACAGACTCCATTTTCATTTCGTAATCCATTTGTAGCCATTTTATTCCATTATATCCATAGTGTTTTCATTATTTTCACCATTCACATGAAAGGCGTCATGATTTCACTTTTCTTCTCATGCAAAAGATATGCCTTCCAGGCCTTTGTCTAAAGCACGCCAGAAATCACTTTCCTCCTTAGCAATCTTCATCGTATCAACCCAATGCATTTCGGGCTACCTTAGCCCTTCTTCAGGGGTAACTTCAAATTTAGAGAAAACCATCCTTACTTATTTTTGCTTTAAAAAACGTGTGACATGATCAATATTTCGCTAAGCACATTACATGTAAACTTAATCCATGCATTAATAATCGTGACCCTGCAATTACGCTTGTTAAAACTACTGATGAAACCAAAAGGAATTCATTCCAAAAAGTGTACCCCATGTGTCCTATACATCAATTTACACGTGCGTCGTGACCACGTATTCACCCCATATAATCACTCCAAATGCGCTTCAAAAGCTGTGTTACAAAAAAACGCTTACTTCGTGCTTGCCACCCGTTTAAAAAAACCCAAAGCAAAATCAACACGCTCACCTTCCATATATATCTACAAACGCCTCGTCCTTCATTCAAAAAAGTAATCAAACTCCAGCAGTTTTCTTTGCCCCCCTTGTGCAAGTGCTGAACTCACATTTGCAACATAACACACCCACTTTGATTTGAAGACTCAACCGTGACCACACCTTCTTCCCTTGCTCCTCTGCTCAATCAATTTCCTGTCCAACAAATCAAACTAAAAAGAACAACCTAAAAAGAACAACAACTCCCAGAAACCACCGTGTCCCACCTGCCGTTCCACCACTGTGTCATTCCCAAATGCCTGTTAACAAAATGCATAATCATTGAATTACAAATAGCTAATCACTTGTTGATGAACCACTTTTTGAACAGAAATTAATAGAAAAAACAGATATATAAACAGATATATAAACTGGTGATTTTCAACATCATTTTGTAGGATCCAAACACTCGACGTGGATTTCCTCTAATGAGCATGATATTACCAAACCGCCTTCCATGTGACCATGTACAATTCAAACTATTTAAACCAATTATTGGGTGCAAACGATCGGCGGGGCAACAAATCATATGATGTTCAAATGAGTGATAGAATGCACTCCCTTTTTCATGCTGAGTAATTATCAAAGTTTATCCGATATTTTGCTCGTGCGTGCAGCCTGGGTTTTTAGTGCCTTGCCCCAGTGGCACTCGTATGAAAATCCATGAAGTTAAGAGCACCATTCTGCCCTTATCCCAGACGCACAGCATAATTCAAGAAATGTCCACACAGACTCCATTTTCATTTCATAATCCATTTGTAGCCATTTTATTCCATTTTATCCATAGTGTTTTCATTATTTTCACCATTCACATGAAAGGCGTCATGATTTCACTTTTCTTCTCATGCAAAAGATATGCCTTCTAGGCCTTTGTCTAAAGCACGCAAGAAATCACTTTCCTCCTTAGTAATCTTCATCATATCAACTCAATGCATTTTGGGCTATCTTAGCCCTTCTTCAGAGGTAATTACAAATTTAGAGAAAACCATCCTTACTTATTTTTGCTTTAAAAACGTGTGACATGATCAATATTTCGCTAAGTACATTACATGTAATCTTAATCCATGCATTAATAATCGTGACCCTGCAATTACGCTTGTTAAAACTACTGATGAAACCAAAAGGAATTCATTCCAAAAAGTGTCCTATACATCAATTTACACGTGCGTCGTGACCACGTATTCACCCCATATAATCACTCCAAATGCGCTTCAAAAGCCGTGTTACAAAAAACGCTTACTTCGTGCTCGCCACCCGTTTAAAAAACCCCAAACCAAAAGCAAAATCAACACGCTCACCTTCCATATATATCTACAAACGCCTCGTCCTTCATTCAAAAAAGTAATCAAACTCCAGCAGTTTTCTTTGCCCCCCTTGTGCAAGTGCTGAACTCACATTTGCAACATAACACACTCACTTTGATTTGAAGACTCAACCGTGACCACACCTTCTTCCCTTGCTCCTCTGCTCAATCAATTTCCTGTCCAACAAATCAAACTAAAAACAACAACCTAAAAAGAACAACAACTCCCAGAAACCACCGTGTCCCACCTGCCGTTCCACCACTGTGTCATTCCCAAACGCCTGTTAACAAAATGCATAATCATTGAATTACAAATAGCTAATCACTTGTTGATGAACCACTTTTTTTAACAGAAATTAATAGAAAAAACAGATATATAAACAGATATATAAACTGGTGATTTTCAACATCATTTTGTAGGATCCAAACATTCGACGTGGATTTCCTCTAATGAGCATGATATTACCAAACCGCCTTCCATGTGACCATGTACAATTCAAACTATTTAAACCAATTATTGGGTGCAAACGATCGGCGGGGCAACAAATCATATGATGTTCAAATGAGTGATAGAATGCACTCCCTTTTTCATGCTGAGTAATTATCAAAGTTTATCCGATATTTTGCTCGTGCGTGCAGCCTGGGTTTTTAGTGCCTTGCCCCAGTGGCACTCGTATGAAAATCCATGAAGTTAAGAGCACCATTCTGCCCTTATCCCAGACGCACAGCATAATTCAAGAAATGTCCACACAGACTCCATTTTCATTTCATAATCCATTTGTAGCCATTTTATTCCATTTTATCCATAGTGTTTTCATTATTTTCACCATTCACATGAAAGGCGTCATGATTTCACTTTTCTTCTCATGCAAAAGATATGCCTTCTAGGCCTTTGTCTAAAGCACGCGAGAAATCACTTTCCTCCTTAGCAATCTTCATCATATCAACTCAATGCATTTTGGGCTACCTTAGCCCTTCTTCAGGGGTAACTACAAATTTAGAGAAACCATCCTTACTTATTTTTGCTTTAAAAACGTGTGACATGATCAATATTTCGCTAAGTACATTACATGTAATCTTAATCCATGCATTAATAATCGTGACCCTTCAATTACGCTTGTTAAAACTACTGATGAAACCAAAAGGAATTCATTCCAAAAAGTATACCCCATGTGTCCTATACATCAATTTACACGTGCGTCGTGACCACGTATTCACCCCATATAATCACTCCAAATGCGCTTCAAAAGCTGTTACAAAAACACTTACTTCGTGCTCGCCACCCGTTTAAAAAAACCCAAACCAAAAGCAAAATCAACACGATCACCTTCCATATATATCTACAAACGCCTCGTCCTTCATTCAAAAAAGTAATCAAACTCCAGCAGTTTTCTGTGCCCCCCTTGTGCAAGTGCTGAACTCACATATGCAACATAACACACCCCTTTTGTTTTGAAGACTCAATCGTGACCCCACCCTCTTCCCAGGCTCCTCTGCTCAATCAATTTCCTGTCCAACAAATCAAACTAAAAACAACAACCTAAAAAGAACAACAACTCCCAGAAACCACCGTGTCCCACCTGCCGTTCCACCACTGTGTCATTCCCAAACACCTGTTAACAAAATGCATAATCATTGAATTACAAATAGCTAATCACTTGTTGATGAACCACTTTTTTTAACAGAAATTAATAGAAAAAACAGATATATAAACAGATATATAAACTGGTGATTTTCAACATCATTTTGTAGGATCCAAACACTTGACGTGGATTTCCTCTAATGAGCATATTACCAAACCGCCTTCCATGTGACCATGTACAATTTAAACTACTTAAATCAATTATTGGGTGCAAACGATCGGGCGGGGCAACAAATCATATGATTTTCAAATGAGTGATAGAATGCACTCCCTTTTTAATGCTGAGTAATTATCAAAGTTCATCCGATATTTTGCTCGCGCGTGCAGCCTGGGTTTTTAGTGCCTTGCCCCAGTGGCACTCGTATGAAAATCCATGAAGTTAAGAGCACCATTCTGCCCTTATCCCAGACGCACAGCATAATTCAAGAAATGTCCACACAGACTCCATATTCATTTCGTAATCCATTTGTAGCCATTTTATTCCATTTTATCCATAGTGTTTTGATTATTTTCACCATTCACATGAAAGGCGTCATGATTTCACTTTTCTTCTCATGCAAAAGATATGCCTTCCAGTCCTTTGTCTAAAGCACGCGAGAAATCACTTTCCTCCTTAGCAATCTACATCGTATCAACCCAATGCATTTCGGGCTACCTTAGCCCTTCTTCAAGGGTAACTACAAATTTAGAGAAAACCATCCTTACTTATTTTTGCTTTAAAAACGTGTGACATGATCAATATTTCGCTAAGCACATTACATGTAAACTTAATCCATGCATTAATAATCGTGACCCTGCAATTACGCTTGTTAAAACTACTGATGAAACCAAAGGAATTCATTCCAAAAAGTGTACCCCATGTGTCCTATACATCAATTTACACATGCGTTGTGACCACGTATTCACCCCATATAATCACTCCAAATGCGCTTCAAAAGTTGTGTTATAAAAAAACGCTTACTTCGAGTAAGGCATATCTTTTGCATGAGAAGAAAAGTGTAATCATGACGCCTTTCATGTGAATGGTGAAAATAATGAAAACACTATGGATAAAATGGAATAAAATGGCTACAAATGGATTACGAAATGAAAATGGAGTCTGTGTGGACATTTCTTGAATTATTCTGTGCATCTGGGATAAGGGCAGAATGGTGCTCTTAACTTCATGGATTTTCATACGAGTGCCACTGGGGCAAGGCACTAAAAACCCATCCTGCACGCGCGAGCAAAATATCGGATAAACTTTGATAATTACTCAGCATGAAAAAGGGAGTGCATTCTATCACTCATTTGGACATCATATGATTTGTTGCCCCGCCGATCGTTTGCACCCAATAATTGGTTTAAATAGTTTAAATTGTACATGGTCACATGGAAGGCGGTTTGGTAATATCATGCTCATTAGAGAAAATCCACGTCGAGTGTTTGGATCCTACAAAATGATGTTGAAAATCACCAGTTTAGATATCTGTTTATATATCTGTTTTTTCTATTAATTTCTGTTAAAAAAGTGGCTCATCAACAAGTGATTAGCTATTTGTAATTCAATGATTATGCATTTTGTTAACAGGCATTTGGGAATGACACAGTGGTGGAACGGCAGGTGGGACACAGTGGTTTCTGGGAGTTGTTGTTCTTTTAGGTTGTTCTTTTAGTTTGATTTGTTGGACAGGAAATTGATTGAGCAGAGGAGCAAGGGAAGAGGGTGTGGTCACGGTTGAGTCTTCAAAACAAAGGGGGTGTGTTATGTTGCAAATGTAAGTTCAGCACTTGCACGAGGGAGGCACGGAAAACTGCTGGAGTTTGATTACTTTTTTGAATGAAGGACGAAGGCGTTTGTAGATATATATGGAAGGTGAGCGTGTTGATTTTGCTTTGGGTTTTTTAAACGGGTGGCTAACTGCACGTAAGCGTTTTGTAACACAGCTTTGAAGCGCATTTGAGTGATTATAGGGGTGAATACGTGGTCACGACGCACGTGAAATTGATGTATAGGACACATGGGGTACACTTTTGGAATGAATTCCTTTGGTTTCATCAGTAGTTTTAACAAGCGTAATTGCAGGGTCACGATTATTAATGCATGGATTAAGTTTACATGTAATGTGCTTAGCGAAATATTGATCATGTCACACGTTTTTAAAGCAAAAATAAGTAAGTATGGTTTTCTCTAAATTTGTAGTTACCCCTGAAGAAGGGCTAAGGTAGCCCGAAATGCATTGGGTTGATACGATGAAGATTGCTAAGGAGGAAAGTGATTTCTGGCGTGCTTTAGACAAAGGCCTGGAAGGCATATCTTTTGCATGAGAAGAAAAGTGAAATCATGACGCCTTTCATGTGAATGATGAAAATAATGAAAACACTATGGATAAATGGAATAAAATGGCTACAAATAGATTACTAAATGAAAATGGAGTCTGTGTGGACATTTCTTGAATTATGCTGTGCGTCTGGGATAAGGGGGCAGAATGGTGTTCTTAACTTTATGGATTTTCATACTAGTGCCATTGGGAGCAAAGCACTAAAACCCAGGCTGCACGCGTGCAAAATATCGGATAAACTTTGATAATTACTCAGCATGAAAAAGGGAGTGCATTCTATCACTCATTTGAACATCATATGACTTTTAGAAAGTGGGCATTTTCTTGCTTTACCATTCAGGGTGCCCTTGCCTGTCTGTGTATTCACCGTCTGGTTTTAGAGTGACAGGAGCTGGGGATGTACATTCACTCTAGACAGTCACAAGGGAGGTTGAGGTGTGTCCTGCCTTTCCTAGTGGACTCATAGCCAGGCTGAATAGACCTTTCTGCATTTTGAGTGGTGGGAGGAGTTTTCACTAGCACCTCAATAGGCTGTGTCTGCTCGGCACAATGCTGTCTCCACCTCCTGTAGTGAAGCTGGACCAGGGTGGACAGAACTGGTTTTTACTGAGCTCAGAGACTTTCTGCCTAGAGATTCAAAGGGAAAAGTAGTATACATATGGGGGCCTGACGCAGAACTTTAGAATACTTTTGGACTAAGGACCCTGCCAAGAAGAAGAGCTGGAAGAGCTGCCAGGAGGAGTACTGTCCCTTTGCTGTTTATTTCTTTGTTGGGTTGGCCTTGGTTGCTGCTTTTGTCTTAGGGAGTGAAAGGACAGGACTGAACTTTCTTGAATCCTGCTGTTAAAGTTTCTCCAAGGACTTGAAGTAGAGCATGCCTCCTGTTGCAAGTCTCAGGCAACCAAAGACTTCACCATCCTCTGGGTACCTGCATCTGGAACTGCGTGTTTCAGCCGCCAAAGAGTAAAAAGGAACCCGACGGCGCCAACAATGCTGCACCGGCTCTGTGACCTGTTGGCACCGCAGAGAGCACCGCCCGCTTCACACCGCAACCCTGGTCTCACCGACAACGCCACTCGACGCTGCCACCAAGCTGCTGCTTGCACTGTGACCTGAGGGCATCGCACTTCGCACCGCCTCACTTCACATCGCCTCTCTGGTATCCCAGACGATACAGCTCCATGCCGACATTGATGTTGCTGCCTAGACTGTCACCTGGGGCACCACTCGTTAGTTACTCAACGCACCACCCCATCACACCACAGCCTTGGCCCACCGACACCGGCGCCATCGACTCCAGCTCGTCTACCAAAGATAGTGCAAAGACAACGCTGCTGCTTACACTGTGACCTGCCAGCAACGCAACAGGCACCATCCCACTTCGCACCGCAGCCCTGGTCCCAACAACGCCACTGGATGCTATCACCGAGTCACTGCCTGCACTACAACCTGAGGGCACCACACCCTGGTCTCACCGACAACGCCACTCGACGCTGCCACCAAGCTGCTGCTTGCACTGTGACCTGAGGGCATCGCACTTCGCACCGCCTCACTTCACATCGCCTCTCTGGTATCCCAGACGATACAGCTCCACGCCGACATTGATGTTGCTGCCTAGACTGTCACCTGGGGGCACCACTCGTTAGTTACTCAACGCACCACCCCATCCCACACCACAGCCTTGGCCCACCGACACCGGCGCCATCGACTCCAGCTCGTCTACCAAAGATAGTGCAAAGACAACGCTGCTGCTTACACTGTGACCTGCCAGCAACGCAACAGGCACCATCCCACTTCGCACCGCAGCCCTGGTCCCAACAACGCCACTGGATGCTATCACCGAGTCACTGCCTGCACCACAACCTGAGGGCACCACACACTGCACCGCTCCACTTCGCACCACAGCCCTGAATCCTGCCAACACCAGTGCTCCTGACTTCAACCTCACAGAGTTTGAACTGCAACGCGTGTGACTTCAGGGGGCTGACGACTCCTGCACCGATCTACGGGATCGACGCCTGCCAACGCTGCCTCTCTGGAGCTCATCGTAAGGTCTACAATGCCCTGAATTTGCAAGGTACTGCTTGTGAGTCTCCCCGACACCATAGCTGAACCGCGACACCACAGTTGCCCTGAACTGTTGGATCTGTTTGTTCACGATGCCGTGATAACCCCGGAAAGAGCTATCGACTTCAAGGAACTGTATTGTAAGTTTATTTTTGCAATATTCATATTTTGGTTACTGTGTGTTGGATTTTTATCGCTTTGGTCTTGTTTTACTCATATAAACATTGGCTATTTTTCTAAAACTGGTGTGGTGTCCTTTTGTAGTGTTTTCACTGTATTACTGTGTGTTATGTACAAATGCTTTACACATTGTCTCTGAGATAAGTCTGACTGCACGTGCTAAGCTACCAAGGGGGTGAGCAGGGGTTATTTTAGAAGTGTAATCCCCTTATCCTGACAAGAAGGAAGGGTTCCTACTTGAACAGGGTACAAACCTGCCAACCGGAGATGCCCATATCTAACACAGATGCTTCGGATGAGGCAGTATGCGAGGGGGATTATTTGGGGGATGGGTTGTTTGTTTGGTAAGTTTGTGTTTTGTTGTTATATACAAGCCTGTCGCTACCCATGGCACCCACCAAAGCAGGGGGACCATGGCTATGTCCCTTAGAAACTACTGGGTCTTCACTACCAACCTTGGCCACCTCTTGAGCAGATGACACCCTGTACCATGCCAACCCCAAAGCTATGACAGCCATACTGCCATGACCTGGAATGTTAATGACTCATGAACAGAATCAAGAGAACTGCAGTTCTCCGTTACTCTAAATGTTTCCACCCATTTATCCTTATGCTGCAGGAAACTCACCTCCTGTACTCTAATTGCCCATTCCTGAAATGGCACAGATAAAATAGAGTCTTTCATGCAGAGTTTGGAAGGGGGTAGCATGTCAATACTCGTGGGCCTCCACACAGCAGGTGTGCGAGAGTGAGGATAAGTCCAGTAAACTCCTCTACTGGCCAGCCACAGAGACACGACTTCAAGGATAATCCACTAAATCTTGGACCAGACTGGCTCCCTCAAATTCAACATAGCAGAGATAGCAGTACTACTGACCTCAACCCAATACGAGCAGCACCGACTCATTTTAGAGGACATACTACTTCCACGTCTCAACCCCAAAGAGCATGCTGATCTGGATGAGAACTTCTCTGTTGAGGAAATTCATGAGGCTATATCCAGGTTGAACTCTGGAAAGACACCTGAGCCAGGCAGATACCCTTTGGAATACTATCCGAAATTCTGAGGTATTCTTTCACCCATCTTCTCAATTTATATACAGAAGCTGCTCAGAAAGGCTACTACCCTCCAGAATTAGACATGGCCATGATAGTGGTCTTACCCAAAACCTGCCAGCCCCCTTCACTGCAGCTCATATAGGCCCATATCCCTTATCAACATGGAGGTTAAGACCTTCACGAAAATTATCGCCACTAGACTCAACCGATTTATATCTAGACTTGTCCGTCCGGATCAATGAGGATTTATAACCATTCAGAGCACCCAACATTATATACGTCGAATAAAGATTGCACTATACCGGTCCCCCGAAATGTTACTTCTTGACTTCAAGAAGGCCTTTGACCCCCTATACTGTTGTTCTGGTCAAAATAGGTCTCAGCTGTCACATAGGCTGATATATGGACTTACTGTATTCACAGCCGAGGGCTAAGGGGCTGATTAACGGAGTTCTCTTGGACTCCTTCCCCATCTCCAGTGGGACCGGACAAGGTTGTCCCCACTCCCTTTTCCTGTTTGCCCTCACCATCAAACCATTAGCCGACTGGTCAGATGTGACGCCAAACTGCAGGGGTGGCACTGGGAGAGTACCACAGAGGAAAGAATAGCACTTAACATCACATTTTGCGCATTCCAAAGCTGATCTGGAGCCTTAACATGACACCTCTCATAACCGGGATGAAATCAGACCTTCAAAACTGAGCGGCTCTACCACTCACTGTCCTGGGCCACGTGGCCCTGTTTAAAATGATGATCCTACCACGATACATATATGCCTTCTAGAACTTTTCGTTGGCAATCCTAGACCGGTGGTTCAGGGACCTCACATCCACAGTACGCACCTTACTGTGGGTTAATCACCCACCCTGGATAGCTTGGGCTAAATGCTGCATGTCGGTTTGCAAAGGCGGCAATGGCATGGCAGACCTGCAGATGAGCTACCAGTCTATACAGTTATTTGTGGTCAACGACTGGCTGACCGGAGGGTGGGATGACCCTGCATACTGGGCCAAACTCTCCCTACTGGGCCTCAATAAAAATAATTGGACCCTTTCCCAAAGCAACTTCTTTAAGTAACCCTAGTCATTGTCCTAGCTTGGCAGGCAGCGCTGTGCTTAATGGGCTGGCACATCACACTTACACAAAAGACTCCACTGTGGAGGGACTGCCGCATCCACCACTCTTCTGACCTCTAGG
The DNA here is from genome assembly GCA_963921515.1 of Calotriton arnoldi. NCBI lineage: Eukaryota > Metazoa > Chordata > Amphibia > Caudata > Salamandridae > Calotriton > Calotriton arnoldi. Next base: position 2,444,660 of record CAWUFW010002014.1, read on the forward strand.
GCTCCCAAGCTTGGGATAAATTTGGTATTACAACCCTGGGAGACATTTGGCAGGGGAAACACATAAGTCTTTCCAGAACCTACAGGCTTAAAATGCCTTAGCAAAGAACCAGTTCCATTAGTACCTGCAACTCAGACACATCCTAGCCATGTCCAAGATTGTTTTGACAAGCTCCCTGAATGCAACCCACTGGTGGCCAGGCTGCTGATGGGCAAGTTGGACAGATTGTGGTGTCTCCTGTATATATCGGACCCTGATCGACAACGCTCCAGATGTCTTTGCCCCTTTGAGGCAGAAATGGAAGAACTGCATCGCACCCCTAGAGGACTTGGACTGGTGATACGCCTGCATGGCCCCCTCGAAACTGTCATATCCTTCCCACTGAGGTTAATCCAACTAAATTACCTCCATTGCACCTACCGCACTCCCCTAAAACTGTAGCACATGGAGAAGATATCCTCCCCGACCTGCTTCTAATGTCCCAATTATGGATGCAGACTCCTATTTAAAACAAAGGAAAACCACCAACACCAACCCATTTCCAAAAATACCCCCCCCCCCCCCAAGAGCAGGCTAACCCAGCCTCTCCATTCCTTCAAACAAATATCACAAAGTGAATTTATGGATCTGGTCAAAGCAAGCAGGTCTTCTGGCAGCCCTTCTGACCCTTGTCCACCACAAATATTCAAGAACATTTTTCTAACTACCTCTGCTGCCACACGAGTAAGAAGAATCATCAATATTTCCTTAACTACGGAAATCTTTCCAGTAGACCAAAAAAGGCATACTTATGCCCATTATTGAAGAAGACTAACCTGGTCCCGCTTGACCATGACAACCATAGACCAAATACAAATGGACCTTTCCTGGGCAAACTGATTGAAAGAGCAGCATTAGCCCAGATGTCATAATTAATTGAAGATAACTCCATACTTTCCAACTTCTAAACATGATTCAGTCCAGGAAGAGGCACAGAATCTGCCCTCACTGCCATCTGGGAGGACCTTAAAAACACAGTAGAACACAACAGGGTTGCTGTACTACTTCTCTTGGACCTCTCAGCTGCCTTCAACACAACTGACCATGATAATCTAATCAAAGACTATACGAAGCGGCATAGAGGGGACTGCCCCCGACTGGATCTCATTCTACCTTCAAAACAGAACAAATGTCATCAATAGAAGAAAGAAAAACAAGATGGCAGTGGTAATTGCAAGCTGCCAGCACACTCGTCAAGACTTATAGTTAGTCCACAGTCACAATAAGTATGGTGTGCTCAAATGGATAAACACTATGCCACCATAGTAGTGTGAATCCATATATGAGAAAGATTTCGCATATATACAAACTTTTTCGATACTACAGAGCACTACACAGGTATCGTAGTTTAGGTCCGCAATGTTGCAGATCCAATTAAATTTTTTAGAAAATACAAATTCAAGAGTTGATGGTACACAAGTCCATGAATGAAAAGCACTGACAATCAAAGTTTGTTGCCACGGAGGTCAATAGATGAAGCACACTGCCGACACGGCACTAACCGGTACTGAAGTGATGTGACTAATTTATTCACTATAGTTGTATCTTTGCATGCTCTCGCCACATATTTAAACCTGTCTGGATTGCTATCTTGAGTTTTTTGTAACACTTTTCTATTACAAAATGGCGCCTATGGTTTGTTACACGTTCCACTCTTTTACTCCGTTTTCTATGTTTACGCGGCTGCTGGTGAGCTCATAAGAATGGGGTAACTGTGCGGGCCACAGGAGACTAATTCATTGAGATACTTGTAGAGCTGCAACGGGTGAGTTAATTTTCAAGTATACTGTTGTTGGCGGTTTTCACCGCAAACTGAGAAGTACGTCTTGTTTTTATTTGGACTACTCAGTTACGAATGGTTTATTAAAGGCTCTTTGTTATTGGACATCAGGCTGGACAGAGCCTACGTCCTCCCTCATTGTCCTCACTTTAAACTAGTGGTGAACCGCGGACAAGTGCGAGGTATGTTAGCCTTAAGTTAATATATGTATTGTGTGACGGGTTTTGCTCTTGCAAGGATATTCGCAACTTGCTTTTAGGTTATTCGGTGAACTTTAAAAATATTAGAAATGTGACGAAGCTCCGTGTTTAAGCATTGCTTGTTATACACAGGGACCAAACGGGTTATTCCTTTAGAAAGTTATTGAACGAGCCTTTTACGACTTCTAAGATACGTGGTTGGGATCAAAGTTAGTGGTTGGCCCAACGTTCAAGATTATATTAAGTTTTGGTCTTGTTCTCAATGCCCTTCAGAGTTTAGACTTAGGAAGTCTCAAAAAATGTTATATTTATTTCCCTCCTCTTCCAGTACTTTTTAAAACCTTTATTTTTGTATTTTCATAACAGCAGAAGACACAGCGGTACATTACTCAGTTTCAGTTCTTGTACATAGTGATGAGAGTCGCCATACAACATAACATATTTTCAGGCTATGTATCTCCATATTCTTATTCTTAATTTAACAGTGTTCTGTTCTCAATTTTATCCTAATTCACAGTAATACATTAAATGCTCCATACCAACAGAATATAAGATCCCCTGCATACATTCTGTCTCCTTTGCCCTTTGTCATACCTCTTTCCATCTGTGTTTGGATATATTTCTTTTGCGTAGTGACGGCATAATGAAGTACCCCCTCCCCCATTCTCAAGCATTGTATGCAACATCCGAGAAGATTAACGGCGAGCCCCCTACAGCCTTCAGTAGGCGGCTAATGTATTTCTCATTATTCACGTGCGCAAGTAAGCGAGCAGTGGATCCCATATGTCCCTGGGACGAGAAGAGGGCAGCAATAACTCAGCGTACATAGTGAGCTGTTCCTTACTATATATTAAATCATTAAGCCATTCCTTAAATTTGGGGGCACGCCCCTGTCCCCATCGACAGGCCACTCGCCTCTTTGCCAGCAGCAGGCCCAACGCTATAAACTTTCTTTGCAGTGGAGGAAGCTCCTCTTTATACCCCAGTATCGCAACAATGGGCGACATGGGGACTCGGCTGCTCACGATCTCGGATATTGCCTCCATCACATCTCTCCAATATTTCTGTATTGATTCACACTGCCATGATAAATGCAGGAAACCAGCACCCTCTTAGCGACATATATCGCAGCAACTGTCTTCCCTTAATTTGTATCTATGTAGGCGTTCTGGCGTGTAATATGCTCTTTGTATGAATTTGAAATGAATAATTTGCAACCGGCTACTTGCCGTGATAGCCCCTGTTTGTTTGCAACAGTAATCCCATTGTTTGTCTGTTAATGCAATACTTAAGTCTGCCTCCCATCCACTTCTTGCAGCCTGCTGTGCATATGGACGTTCCAAAGAAGCAGCGCGATAAAGACGGGAAACTGCATGAGATGTTTCTTTCAATTAGTACAGCGTGTGTAGAGTGTCACAGGTCGCGGATTCCTGCGGGAACATAGGAGTATTTGCCTTCATCTCGTGCCTGAGTCTAATGTAGAGAAAGATTTCTAGCGGTGTTGTGTCTCCTTCCCCTAATAATGTTTGTCTGTCCTTAAATGTACCTTCCTGATAGAGATCGCCCATTGTGTGTATGTTTCTTACTTTTAGCATGCTCCTGCAAGCAGTTTCATGAGTAACCGGTGCCCATCATAGGAACGGCAAAGGTATCAATGGGAGTACGGGAAGGAACATCCCACTTTGCTGATCAGCCGCTTCCAAGCACGATTCGTGCATGCTACAGTGGACTGCAAAGTACCTCCCAATGGAACATCTGACCCCAGGTAAGCCTCTGGTGGCAGCGGTGCCATATAGCTCTGCTCGATGGCGAGGTGGGGCATGAATGGTGGGGGGAAGCACCAATATATTGCATGATGTGCCTGGGCACAGAGAAAGTATAGCTCTATATCTGGCGCTTCAAACCCACCCCGAGAAAATGGAAGCGTTAGTGTTTGCCAGTTTATGCGGGGTTGCTTTTCTCCCCATGCCAATCTGACGAGTTGCGTTTTTAATGCTCTAAAGAATGGGCATCCCGGGTGGTATGGTATGGTGATGAAAAAAGCTTGGGTAAAACTACCATTTTCATCAGCGAGATTCTGCCGGCCAATGAAAGCGGCATTGCTATCCAGCGGGTGACTAGGTTAGTAATAGGCTCCAGAGTCACTCCATAGTTTGCCCTCAGCGTCTCCTCTCTGTCTCTAGCTATCCAGAGCCCCAGGTATTTTATCTCTGAGGCGCACCATGTTAATGGAAAATCTGGTGAGAATTTGGGGGTAGAAGGAGTCAGGGGAAAGATCTGTGACTTACTCCAGTTTATATGAATGCCTGAAATATCGCTAAATTTTATGAACTCTCGTAGCACGGGGTTTAGGCTCACATTGGGTTCCCGGAGGTAGTGTGATGTCGTCTGCCTATAATGACACCAGAAGTTGCCTGGAGGGAAAGGGGACAGCGTATTCTCTATGGTGTTGTCGAAGTTTGGACGCCAGTGGCTCTATAGCCAGGGCAAAAAGCAGGGGCGAGAGGGGACATCCCTGCCGGGTTCCCCTGGATATGGTAAAGGGGTCAGATATTAGCCCATGGATTTGCGCCATTGCAGTTGGCTGACTGTAAAGTAAGGCTATCCAAGCGAGAAACGCCGGGGGCAAGCCCATATGACACAGTATAGCTAGTAAGTAGTCCCATTCAAGCGAGTCAAATGCCTTAGTGGCATCTAAAAATATAGCTGCAGCATTTGACTCCGGATCTATAGCCTGCAATAGTGCAAAGATGGTGCGCAAGTTATGAAAGGTGGCCCATCCAGGAATGAAGCCGGCCTGATCGGGCAGAACCAAACCTTCCATAAGTAGGCTCAATCTGTTGGCTAGAATTTTGGCGAGTATCTTGGAGTCGCAATTTATTAGAGATAAAGGCCTATAGGCCTCACATTTAGAGGCGTCTTTTCCTGGTTCAAGAAGAGAAATAATGAGGGTTTGTCTCATAGATGGTGGGAGCGTGCCATTATCTGCTGCTATCTCATATAATTCTCTAATTATTGGGGCTAGATCATCTATTTAACATTTATAAAAGTCTGCAGGGATCCCGTCAGGCCCTTGGTGCTTTGCCAGATCGCATCTGCATATTAGCCTCCCTAATGCATTCTATACAGCTGCTTGTAATGGGAAACAAATATGCTCAGAATTTCCCCTGAGTCCGTGTGTGTTACCCCCTCCTCATCCTCCACCCCAAATATTGTATTGGAGAACCTAGGGGCTCTTATAGTCTCTGCCAAGCCCTTTCCCGGCCTCTCACCCTCTCCATATGCTCGAGCACAAGCATATTTTTAGCAGAACAAAGCCTCTCTTTCCGCAGTTTCTGTAAATTCTGTGATTAGCTCCTTCAAACGCGCTTGCTCCTTAGGGGAAGGTGATTCTAGTGGAGATTTTTCAGTGGTCTTAATTTCTTTTTCCAATTTGCTTAAAGTATTTCGTAGATCCCTCAATATGCCCCCGCTTTTGGCTATGCATATACCCCTAATGGTGACTTTGAAACTCTCCAAAACTCTTGCCAGTGTCTGAACGCTACCTACATTACGAGGGAAGAAGTCCTGTACTTCCTGCCTAATCTCTTCACTGAAACAAGAATCCAGGAGGGCAGTGGGGAGCAACATCCAAGATCTGTATGGGGACGTATTGGTCAGAGGACAGTGCTTTAGAAGCACTGGGGAGTGGTCAGAGAACGTTCTTGCCAGGTGAACAGTCTCCCTGAGCCAAGAGAAGAGTCAAGCCGATAGCAGCCAGTAATCAATGCGGGACCAGCTAGTGTGAGCAGTGGAAACATGTGTGCCTTCCCTACATGTGGGGTGTAATGTTCTCCACGCATCCAGCAGAAGGTAATCTGTTATAATATAATTTAGGCGTTGGGCTGCCCTAACGTGAGACTCCATTGATCCCCCAGAGCGATCCAGCTGAGAAGTTAGGGCTAGGTTAAAGTCCCCTCCCCATATCAGGTGAGTGGATCCAATATTTACTATAAGGCCCCATAGCGTATAAAAAAATAGCACATCATCCACGTTGGGTGCGTAGCAGCTAGCCAGTGTCATTGATTGCATAGCCAGTCTGCCCCACATAACACATTACCTCTCCTGGGGGTCCTGTAGCGCGCCAGCGGGGCAATATCCCACTCCAGCTTTGATCAAGATGGCCGTACCCCTGGAATACGTGGCGAACAAGGAGAAACATCTGTGGGCAGCCCATTTCCCCGCAAATCCAGGGGTGGATCCCGGCTCCAGGTGCATCTCTTGCAGCATGGCTATTTTGATATGGTGTCTATCCAAATAGTTGAGTATATGCCTCTTTTTGCGAGGGTCCCTCAGTCCTCGTACATTCCAGGACAACATGTTAAGTGTATATTCAGGCGTACTTATAGACAAGGTCATGGGCTAGTATTTCTATTTGTGTGATGTATGCAGGCATTATCTATGTTATGTCGTAGAATGTACCCGCGTTTGGCTCTTTTGCCGTATCGTTTCCTCCCATCTTTTATCTTTTCTTTACAGCTGTGTTTAAAAACAGTATCAACAACAACAAACTGCTCCTCCCTCCTCCCCTCCCACGCCCACGGCCCAATCCCATAGGTGGATGCAGCACCCATTGATAACAAAGTCTTTCCGAGTTTCATATACAATGGATTCAGATTGACAATACAAATTTAGGCTAAGGTGCAGCGCTCTGCATGGACATAGTCTTAGCTTCGGATATATCTTATCATTGTTACAATGTCTACAGTGCATGCTGCAATATGACTCACGAAAGAAGAGAAAACAAACGTAACTATTTATATCCCAACATAACCCCTTTAAACATCTTCCAATGGGGATCACCCTTGTGGGGTACTTTGCTAGAGAGTCTGGCATTCCGCCCCGATTTAACGGGTGTGCCCAGAGTACAATACGGTATCGTTATGGTCCAATATGAACAGTCTTAGATATACCTTCCCATCCTATAAGAATGGATGAGCACCTTCCAACCCTTAATGCACGCTTGGGGAAAACACAGGACTTCACCTTCCCTCCCCCAGGCCACCCCCCCCGCACGAATCATTCTGAACCTTTAAAAAGTCTGATGCTCACTGTGTCAGTCCATTTCAGCTATTTCTCAAATGTCTGCAAGCATTCAGTCTGCATTTGATGCAGGAGATGTGGCTCTGGAGCTCTCGTAGTCTCTGTCTGTACGCGGGCTACACCTTGTCGTTTTCTTGAGGAAATCTTGAACCTGTTGAGGTGTGTTAAATATTTGCTGTTTTCCCCGATGAGTGATCCTCAGCCTCACCGGATACAACATCGCATAAGGGATGCTTGCCTGTTGCAGTTTGCGCTTCGCCGAGATAAATTTCCTGCGAGCCTCCTGGACTGCCTGCGTAAAATCTGGAAAGATGGAGATGGAGTAGCTGTCATAATGAAGGTCCTTTTTTTCCCGTGCCAGCCGGAGCGCATAGTCCCTATCTTTATAATTCAGTAGATGAGCGATTATGGGGCGGGGAGGGCTACCCAGCGGCGGCCTAGGCGCCAGCGACCGATGAGCGTGCTCCACGATCAGGACCATGGAGAATGCGGAGGCCCCAAACAGTATTACTCCATCCGGCCTGTGTCTGTAGATTCTGGCATGCCTACGATGCGGAGGTTGTTGCGGCGCGAACGCGCCTCCAAATCTTCATTTTTAGCGGAAATCACTTTCAACAGGCGTTCCATGTTCTGCATCTGTTCGGTGCTGCTTGTGGATGTGTCTTCCTGCTGTGAAATTCTGCTCTCCGCCTCATTCAGACATCCGTCCTGTTTTTCTAGCCACTGTGTGATATTGTCCATGAGCATGTTTAAGGCGTCCATTTTAGATTCGATGAAACCCAGGCTTTGTTTCATGGCTACTAGCAATGAGCGTGCATCCTCTTCACCTTCTTGTGAGGAATCTCCGTCCTTGCAGGCGGTGTCACCATCTGGGCCTTTGGTATTTCTTCGCGGCTCAAATTGCCGCTTCACCTGCCTGCCTTCTGTTCTGCCCATATCTGCTATTTCCAGACCGCTCTTTATGTTAAGTGGGTGTGAGTAGGGATGGTACAGACAGGCAGCAGGAATTTCAGGAGCAAGTTTTCCGTATGTTATATGGTCTCAGTTCTCTTCCTGCGCCCCTTTGTCCCTTTATTTATTTATTGATTTTGTTTTGTTGAGCCCCCTGGTGTCTCACACTGCTTTTTCTAGACTCCGCTGCCAAGTATAGAATTTATCAGGCTGCAAAGGGCTCACTTTATCTGCTCTCTTCCCCTGTGTGTTTATTTATGCTTGTGCCCGCTTTTTTTTTTTAAATTTTTTTTTTTAAATTCTTTTTATCTTGCTTTGTGATATGAAAATCGTGATCAGGCCCTGGTATCTCTAGTAGCCTCCTCAAGAGCAACTGCGCTTTGCTCTGTACTTTAATGTCACTTGCACCGCTACTTGAATGCACTTGTTCAGAGCTGCGGGGCCTTTGTTTTCCTCTGCTATTAGCTGCGTCTTGCTCCGGGACGTCTCGCTCCCCCGCCGCTAATTAGATATTGATGGCGGGTCACCCCGGGGCCCAGGCGCCTCGTTATTTACTTGCGCGTGGGTATGGAATCGTCCGTTATTGCACCTGGTGCGCGCTTCAGGCCGTCCCCCCCTCCTCTGCTTGTCTCGAGGGGGGCGTGTAAATGCTGTCGCGGGGGAGCTATCCGCTCAGCGCCTCCTTACCCCGGGGTTCCCGATGGCGCCGTAGGCCGCGGTCCGCACCGGCCTTTATTTCCTGGGCGC